>KB311158.1:76952-90927 GCA_000328365.1 Capitella teleta
TGACGTTCTACCATGGATAGTGTTTTACGTAATATCAATGGAAGGGTGCGGTCTGGTTGTAGTGACTATTGTGCCGCACTTCATGACATTACCCCGTCCGCATAAAGGTGAAGCTGAATTTGAACTTTCGTCCAACCATCTTATTCACGGAGGACCTGTGTTGTATGAGTACTTAGCCCATCTATTCAACCTCATGGTAAACCACAGCTATACCCCACCAAAGATGAATTTATCCACGTTGGTTCCTATTACAAAATCACCCAAAAAATCTGCCAGTGACTCCTCTAATTACCGCGCGATTGCCCTTGGGAGTGTTTTTGTGCAAAAGTGTTAGACCAAATAATTATGACGAAATATGCTGGGAATTTAGTGACTTCTGATCTTCAATTTGGGTTCAAGGAAAAATTTTCAACCACTCAATGTACTTTTGTTTTAAATGAAATAGTCGATCTTTACACTCGTAATAATTCCACATTACATGTTGTACTCTTAGACACCTCTCAAGCATTTGATCGTGTTGAGTATTGTAAATTATTTAAAGCTCTTGATGATCGAAATGTAAGTCCACTTATAATTCGTTTCTTAATTTCTGTGTACACTAATCAAACTTTGATAATTAAGTGGAGAGGTTCTCTCTCCAACCCTTTTAATAGCACAAATGGTGTTAAACAGAGAGGAGTTTTATCCTCGTTATTTTTTTTGTCTATATCTGGATGTCCTTTTAAATAAATTGAGTCGATCAAACGTTGGTTGTCATTTTAGTGAGAAGCAGATCGGCTCCCTTCATCTTCCCCCACAGACCGCATTTCTCAGCTGTGCTGTCGCACCCCAACCGGATGACACAAGGGGCGTGCGCTTCATGAACAAATTCACTTCTGCTATGTCGCTATTTTAATGATGAAAGTACATAGAGATGAAGTTCCATCATTAATTATCAATATATTTCATTTACATTTAATTGTCTGACATCTGCATCTGAATAAACAAAAGCAGCAAGGAATTTGCAACATATCATGATAAATAATGATGTCTGAATTAGTACTTCAATAACATATCTTCTCTTATGCATCCCTGGTCAGAAATTCAATTTGATTTCTGTCAGTATAATTATTCCTATTTGATGACTTACGTAAACATGTATACATCTCCCAGCGCATGCATCGGTAGTTTTCATGCTGCAATGGATACAATTTCACGAAACGTGCTGCAATCGGAGGATCAAAGTAGTTTCTCACAACAACATCGGTTTGGGTATTGCCATCAAAGATCTGCAACACACAAAATTCATCCGCTCATTCAATATAGAAGTCATTGTACTTTGGTAAGTCCATTCAACGTGTACCACTTCCACAGTTGTCCATCTTCGCGGTATTCTATCTTGAACGTCTTGACCAACATATTGATGTTTGGATTTCCCATGGTGTCAATTGCATATATTGACCTCGAATATCCCAGATCAACCTGCAGCCAGGGAAGAGACTCATTGCCACAACACCAGGAATCACCAGTCACTGCACATTAAACCAACCCATCTATTGGCCAATCTTTAAGTCACTTACTTCGGCTGTTTGGAGGTAAATAGTTTGCATAACTGCTCGAGGCAGTGAGTTGGGTATCTGAAACTCCGTCTTGTCCGCTGATTACTGGACATTCTTCTAAAACACAAAAAAGACATGTGATGAAATAACAAGAGGAGGACGTTGGAACCATTAGTGAATGTTTTTCTTCCGATGTGTTAGAATATTCTGGTAGAGTTGTGTGAGGAAGTTCAATCAATGTTGAAACTGAGGTTCAGAGCATACACATGTCCTGCTCAAATGCAGAAGCTTAGTGCTCAATGTGTGCAAATTATTACTTAACCTTCACTTAGTCTGCAAACCGCACGCCTAGTTTGTTCATCCGAACATCGATAGCTTCTTACACATAAACTGTACTGAGCAGCAAGAAAAACGCAACGTTCGAAAACTTGGAATTACCGGCGATAGGAGAATCCTACAGTCAAACTAAATATACCCTTAGATTCTAGAATTAATCTTGAGAATTTAAGTGTAAATTTCGTTGAAATCGATTGAGAATGAAATGAACACGACCCACTTAGACAGAGGTGGGGTCTGTTTATGCTTTCCCAACGCCAGGCAAACCAGAGAAATGGAACGAAAACAGTATTGGTGTGTCCTCTCTCTTCGACTACATTCGACGTCTTCCGAGCATTAGAACCGACTTTCGTTCGAGAAAACGACGCTGTTCCATCTCTCACGAGCTCAACTTTCGTGCTGACGATCGAGCCCATCTGAGGCGTCTCTGGTGGAGTGCAGAGGTCAGGATTGGACCTCGGAATTGGTGGCGAGCAGTGAGCTCAGCATCAATAAGCCATCGCCAGGGTCGGCTAACAATGTCCACAATTATCAGGCAACCATGCATGTGACTCAGTTTCGACTCAATTTCGGCTGTGGAAGGGAGGAATATGTTCCGGAGATCGCCAATCCGGATAGCTCGGTCCTTGCACCAATTGGTCACCTTTTGATTTACCTCTCCTAGCTCTGTCTCGAACAATACCCGATATCATTGAGGGTGGATGTCTAAATGATGAGAGACGTGATGGCGGTCCATTCCCGCACGCAGCATCCCAATTGCCTCCCATCCCTCTCATATCAGCTCTCTCTCTCTCTCTCTCTCTCTCTCTCTCTCTCGACGAGTGACCCATATCAGCTCTCTCTCTCTCTCTCTCTCGATCGATCGATCGATCGATCGATCGATCGATCGATCGATCGACGAGTGAAGACCTCAAATCAGCTCTCTCGCGAAATTGCTATTTTTGAATATTTTTTTAATTTTTCTAAGTTTTTTTTGCCGTCACACCTACTTCACCCTATGCACCTGTGAGTTCCTGCACCGTTTTCCGCATATATTCCTTCATTCAATCGTCCATCCCACCATCGCTGCATCCTTCATCCCTCGCGCTTTTCCCTCATCCAACGTCAACTGCCTCAACATGCCGATCGAAACCAGATCCACCAGCCAGTCACAGCCTCAACGCTTGCCAACCGATCAGGCATCTGCCTTCTTCCCTGCACCTTTTTCCCAGAAGGAAATTGAAAATTTTATTTCCAAAGCAGTGAAGAAAGCCGTGGATGATGCCATAAGATCCACCACCGAATTCTTCAATGAGAAACTCACTGCAATACGTGAAGTTGTGGAAAAACAATGTGAGACCATCGGCTTCCTGGAGCATAAGGTAAAAACCCTAGAGAAGGAGACGAAGCACCTAGAACAATACTCTAGAAGATCACATTTGCGGATTAACGGGATGAAAGTGGTGAGGGGTGAGGGTCATGCTGTGGACTATAAGCAACAAGTTTCGAACTTTGTCAGCCACAATCTACGCGACAAAGGTGGCGTACCAATCTCCCTGAATCCCGAAGACATTGATGCTGCTCATCCACTACCCACAAAGAATCCAGGGGATATCCCCACCATCAATGTTCGCTTTCATGCTCGTGAACAAAGAGACAAAGTCATTGCTGCTAGACGTCGACTGAAAGGTAAAATAATTACAATTAACGAAGACCTTACATCAAAAAACTTTGAATTATTAAAAAAAAACTACAAAAGTGTGAAAAATTTTCACCTGCTAGGTCGTGGAACGGAAAAATTTATGCAATCAAACAAGGAGGTAACAGAGCCCTGCGTTTTCACAATCATGATGCTTAAGCATCAAGATGTGTAAAATGAATTTATATTGTATTTATTTTTCCCCTTTCTTGCCCCCCCCCCCCCCCATACATTTATCTTAATTGATATTATATGTTATTTATCATCATTATTTTTTTTTTCAATTCACACTTACACAACTCTTCACCATCACGCACACACACACACACCCTAAATGGACACTGACATAATACGCTTTCACGCACATGAATATATGCTGGAAACACACGCAACAAACACTTTAATCACGCCACAAACGCAAATTAATCTGAAAACGCAAACAAACTCAACACATTATTTTCTGAAGCACTGTGAATTGCTTTATCTGTGTGATATCTTAAATGATACAGATTCTGAGGAAGTAGGTACAAATAGATTTATAAATGAATCACATTATTACAACATTGCACAAATTAACGAATTACTAAACGAAAAACAATATATAACAATTGCCACTTTGAATTGTCAGAGCCTAAATGCTAAACGTTTGCAATTAAAAACTCTGTCTGCAGGAGACCTGGCTTGCAGATGATGCCGATGTATCGCACCTGCCAAATTATCAATTTTTATGGAAAGGCGCATCAGCGTCATCACATGGAGGCGTGGTTCTATATATTAAGAACAACATTCAATACTCCATTATGCCCACATCAATCGATTCAACTCTTTGGGAGGGAATTTTCGTTGAAATCAAAACGACTTCCCTCCACAAAGACATAATCATCGGTAGTGTATATAGGCCACCTCATAACATGTCTGAAGATAAAATGAACTTCATAGAGGAGTTTTCGCAGACTCTCCAGTCATTTCACCACAACAACACCGATCTATATATAGCGGGCGATTACAACTTTGATCTCCTCAAAATTTCCCACGACACCTCAACCCTCCATTACTTCACTTCCATTACATCATCCGGACTTGATCCATTAATAACTCTCCCCACCAGAATCACCGATAATAGCCACACTTTAATTGACAACATTCTCACAAATTCACCACAAAGCACATCTCTATCAGGAATACTAACTACCCAAATTTCTGACCATCAACTCTGCTTCACTTCATTACCCATCAAAACAAATAAACAAACACACAATAAATACATCACTATCACACACAGACCCCACAACATCGACGAACTTATGCTCTTAGACCTTCAAAACATTGACATATACAGTAGACTAAACACAGACCCACATACAGATCCCACCGAAAACTGCCACACACTACAAAACACTGTCTCTTCACTCATACATAAACATACATCCACTAAAACATTAAAATTTAATAAACATAAACATAAAAATACCGCATGGATTACACAAGGAATAATTTGATCAATTCGCTTCAGAGACAAATTACATCTAAAAAGGAAACGCTCACCACCTGACTCAGAACAAAGACAAAACCTAAAAATATACATCAACACCTATAATAAAATCCTAAAAAAGACAATACGCACAGCCAAAGCAATTCACTACAATCAAATATTCACTCATTCACAAAATAACTCTAAAGAAACATGGAAAGAAATCAACAATATCCTCAATCGCAACAGACAGAAAAACACCCAAATCGAGTACATCACACACAACAACACCAAAATAGACACTTCACAACAAATAGCTGACGAACTCAACACATACTTCACACAAATAGGCCACCAAATAGCATCGAACATACCCACAACAGCATATGACATACACGAATATCTCACACCAAACACCGCACCTCCTGTTGAATTCACGAATGTACAACCGACCGACATCGACCTCATCATAAGACGACTGAAATCAAAATTCTCAACTGGACATGACGACATCTCATCATCACTCATTAAATCACTCCGCACCGAACTCATCAACCCATTAACTCTAAGATTTCCATTCGAGCTCAAGACACCGCAGAGAGCGGACGCACTTATTAGCTCTCTCTCACAGCTCGATTTGACATGTGATCGCCAGCGTTTTTTCTTCGCAAAGAAGCTAAGCTAATTATGTAAGGATATCGTCAGCTACATATAGATTCGGTCTTCTACAGTTTTGCTGCAAAATACATGATAACTCGCAGCAAATCGCGCCGTTCTGAAAAGGATTCGTCTGATATGGATCTATCGTCGTTCGTTGGAGCCCTCACCAGCGCCCTCCAGGACACCCAGG
This sequence comes from Capitella teleta, assembly GCA_000328365.1. Taxonomy (NCBI): domain Eukaryota; kingdom Metazoa; phylum Annelida; class Polychaeta; family Capitellidae; genus Capitella; species Capitella teleta. Next base: position 82,826 of record KB311158.1, read on the forward strand.
TTCGTGCCTGTCTCTCCGACGATGTCGGAGAGAGCTTCCGCCAGGAACTCATCTCATTAAAAGCCGAACTAAAGAAAAAAGATAGTGTCATCGAACACTTAGATAGACGAATCGAATCCCTGGAAAGCCAAAATGACGCGCTGGAGCAATATACAAGAAGAAACTCTATCCGAGTGACCGGCCTCCCTGAGGTCGAACACGAGGACATTTTGGACCGAACCCTAAAAATTGTTAACGAAGACTTGGAAGTAAACCCACCGATCTCGATTATGGACATAGACAGTGCATCGGGTCGGCAGAAGGAACCCTGATAGACCGAGGTCCGTGATTGTTAAATTTTCTACGTACCGCGCCCGACAAAGTGTAATGAAAATGAAGAAAAACATAAAAGCACGCTTGCCCTCTACGTTCTTAAATGAGGACCTCACAAAGAAGAGGTCGACTTTTCTATATAAGGCGCGCCAAATGAAGAGACAAAAGCAAATTACTGACTGCTGGACTCATGATGGTACCATCGTCTTCAAGGACAATAACGGAAAAATTCATTCCGGGAGAATTCTATGGGACTGCGAAAATCTATTGGCTTCCTTCGTGAAGTCTTAGCTCAAAATCATTATTACGTTTTCTATTTCTTTTCATTTTTTTATTACTGTTCGATGTTTTCATTGCATGATTGGCTTATATACATATACTCATGTTCTACAAATACTTTATCTATATGCTCATGTTAAATTCTCAATCCTAATTAGTATTGTAACTTGGGTTGTTCTATGCGTGAACTCATCGTGTATATTCTTCCCCAAATTCTTTCACCCATCCTGACAATAGAAATGCCCAATTGTTGAATGACCTGGATCCGGACCAAAATCTTCTTTCTCCTCAAAATACTCTCTCATTCTCATATTCTGACCTTCCTCTCAATGCTAATTTTAAAAACCGCTTCTCTCTATTTCACTCAAATGTCCGTAGTCTCCCTCATAATAACCAAGAGCTAAGCAACTGTCTTCAGCTGACCGAGACAAACTTTTCTGTAATAGCCCTGACCGAAACCTGGCTGACTGAAAGCAACAAAACCCTCTACGAAATCCCTAACTATAATAGCATCCATTCCGTCAGAGTTAATCAGAGAGGAGGGGGTGTTTCGATTTACACTGATAGCTTCCCTAACTTTAAACACAGACCAGATTTAAACATTTATAATAATGACATCGAATCCCTGTTCTTAGAAATCCTGCCTACAGGTGATATAATTAATCCTATGATAATTGGTGTAGTCTACAGACCACCTAATACCGACATGCAAAACTTTTTTTACAATAATACGCAATAAACTGTCCATAATAAACTATGAACAAAAAGTTTGTTACCTTCTAGGAGACTTTAACATAGACATTTCACAATACCCTAATAACATCCCCGCGTGTGATTTCCTAGACCTAATGTATTCGGAATCGTACATTCCTCTAATCAACATAGCAACTTGACAAGATCGTCTTCGATCAACCATCATAGATAACATCTTTACAAACAATATTGATCGTGAACACAGTTCTGCTGTCATATACTCTGACATATCCGATCACTATCCTATTATATGTGGATTTCATGTATCTCGCAGAAATAACACAAGTCACAAACAAATATCATATAGAAAACATACACGAGTAAATATAGACAAGTTTAATACATTAATAAATAGCGAGTCCTGGGAAGACATCTATTGTCATACAGACGCAAGGAATGCTTATTCGTTCGGCATTCGTTGAAATAATGAAAATAAAACATTACGAAACATAAAAAACTAACTAGAAGAAGTAATAATAAATGGATAACTGCTGGTCTGAAAATATCCATTACAAACAAAAATAGATTATACATAAATTTTAAACAGCGACCAACTCGTATTAACGAAACTGCTTACAAAAGATATAAAAACAGGTTACGTGGCATAATAGCTCAAGCGAAGAGTGAATATTACCAGAACTTAATTACCGAAAATAGAAATAACATTAAAAATATATGGAAGACACTGAAAGAGGTCATAGGCTCGAAAAAGAAAGACTCATTGGAGCACGAGTTTTTGATTAATAATAGACTATGTAGCAACAAACAGATAATCTCTGAGTCTTTCAACGAGTACTTTATTAATGTAGGGTCCAACCTTGCTAGCCAAATTCCAAACGTCACATCAAAACCACAAGATTTCCTTCGGGGATCTTACCCTAATTCTATTTTTCTCACACCTGTAACTAATACTGACATTATACAAGCTATCGCCAAACTGAAAAAAACTGCATCCGCGGGTCAAGACACACTGAAACCAAATATAATAAAAGGAATCGCAAATCAAATATCGCACCCCTTTGCCTACATTATAAATCTTGTATTTCAAAATAGTTCAGTTCCAGACGAACTCAAATTCGCTAATGTAACACCGATCTTCAAAGCTGGAAACCCAGCTGAGCTACAAAATTATCGACCAATTTCTGTGTTACCAGCTTTTTCCAAAATTCTTGAAAGACTTATACATGAACGGTTACACAACTTCTTTACTGAACATAACGTCATCATCACACCAATTTGGCTTCCGTGAAAAATTCAGCACAAAAATGGCCCTGGCAGTTACAATAGATAACATCACCTCGAAATTAGATAAAAAAACAAGTAATAGGATTATTTCTAGACTTAAAAAAAGTATTTGATACTGTAGACTATAATATATTAATTCAGAAACTGGACCATTATGGGATTCGTGGAAATACCCTACATCTACTGAAAGATTATTTAAATAATAAAAAACAAACTGTAAAATTAAACAATACAATAATATAATATACATAATATAATAAATTTCACCTCTCTCGTGCGCTTGGAGTATTCTATCTACGGTGGTAATAAGGGCCATATTAGCTCCATGGTTTTCTCGAAAGCCGAATTGATATCTGTAGAGGAGGTTGGATCATTTTATGAAGGACATTAGTCTTGAATACATTAATTTTTCAAGAATTTTGGAAATAGCAGGAAGAACTGATATTGGTCTGTAGTTACAAAGCAAAATTTTCTGGCCTTTTTTAAAAACTGGGATTACTTTGGCTAGTTTAAGCTCAGTTGGGAATACCCCTTGTTGGAGAGAAAGGTTGATGACGAATAACATGGGATCCATCACTGCAGGTAGACAACGTTTAAAAACTTTCATGCTAATTCCATCCCATCCCGGACTACTATTTTTAGAAGATGTGACAATATTAGTGATTTCATTTATCGTTGCTGGTTCTATTATAATTGAATTTGGCGTGTTTGTATGAATGAATGTCAAGGGATTGACCTCACTAGGTGGGATTTTATCAGCAAACTCGGCTCCTATATTGACGAAGTAATCGTTAAAGTGGGACGCTATAAAGTATTTATCGGATATTATTTCATCATTTACTAATATTTTGTCCTGTTTTAATCGTCTTGTTTTTATTAATCACTTATTTTATAATTGTCCTCGATTTTCTCAAGTCACTTTTGTTTTCTCGAAGAAGATTACCGTAATGAGTTCTTTCAGTTCTTTCAATTGATTGTTTTAGGAAAGAGCGATATTTTTTGTAGATTTGTTCGTTTGTGAAGGTGGGATTGCGTTTATATTTCTTAAAGAGTTTGTTTTGGGTTTTTATGTGATGTTTTAGTTCATCAGAGAGCCAGGATTTACGGGCTTTATACTTGGATTGCTTATTTTGTAGGGGGAAGTGTTCGTTGTAGAGGGCAGAAAATGTAGCGTGAAAAACTGTGTATGCTTCCTGACATGTCTCGTGGGCATAAACACTAGCCCAGTCGATTTCCTGAAGGGATAACGTGAATTGGTTAATTTTCTCATTGATTATGTTGCGGACGAGTGAGGTAGTATCTTTTACGGGGTTACGTTACAGTCTAAGACTGAAAAAAAAAACAGGAAAATGGTCAGAGATGTCAGTATATAAAATTCCGACCATAGGGTGTTTGAAGTGAATTTCATTGCAAAATATGTTGTCGATTAAGGTGGCAGTGTTAGCGTCAACTCTTGTGGGTTTAGTGATGAGGGGGAAGAAAGTGTTCGAGTACATATCTTCAATGAATTGTTGCGTTTGTTGGTGAGTGTCTACATTTAAGAGATTGATGTTGAAGTCTTCACAAAAGTAGCAGATTTTAGATTCAGTTATTACGATGGATAGTAATCGATTTAGATCAGCATTGAAAATATCAAATTGTGTATTCGGAGGTCTGTAAATTACTCCAATGATCACATCTTTTAATGTGTTTATTTGTTGTTTTGGGATTTCTGCGAAAATACATTCGATGCTGTCCGATATGATAGATAGGTCTTCCCTTGTGCTATAGTTCAGTGATTGTTGTATGAAAAGGGAAACACCTCCACCAGGTCGAGATCGACACCGATAGGAGTGGTTGCATCCGGGAATTGAATGCGAGGAGACATTAGAGTCGTTAAACCAGGTTTCAGTTAGGGGAATAATTGTGAATGGGTGTCTGAGGGAGTCGATGTACATTTCTAGGTTATTCAGGTTGGCGTTGGCACTACGGATATTATGATGAATGATGGAGAACATGTTTGTTTTAATTGAAAGTTGGTCACATGTAGCAATGAATGCATCTTCTAGAAAGTACTTGCATTGTGCGTCACTGAGGATTTGGTTAAAGAAGTTTAGATCGGGATCCGCGTCAGTAAGCATCGCGTCGTCGTTAAGATCGAATGGATTGAATACTAGTCCATTCAAAGCATTGAAGTCAATTTGCGCACGGTCATCTTCATTCACCATTCTATCGAACGGCAGAAAACGAAAAGTGCATCGAGTGCATGTTACTCGTGTGGGGGTGGGGTCCACAACGTTACCACCACAGAGCTGACAAGTGCTGGCCACCGTCCAGGGGTGCGCAGACATGCTCTAAATTCGATTCGGAAACCATGGTAAATAGTACAGGGGAGGGGAGGAGGGAGAGTATAAAGGAGCAAGAAGAGAACAGAGAAAATATAGTAGAAAGGAAAGGGAGAGAGGACATTCAAGTTTAGGTGTTTAGAAGGTCGGATATTGGGCAAATGTATGAAAAATCACGTAACTTATAACAGTTTCCAGAGAAAAGAACACTATTTCTAAAGAGATTACAAAATAGAAGGGAAAAACAATGAGAAAAAAAAGGAAGAGAAAAATAAATTGATGAAAGTTAATTAAGGAACTAGAATAATCACAGAACAAAAAATGATCAAGGCGACATAGACAAAAACAAAAGTAACAAAGATAAAAATGATAGTAATACGATCAGGCCGGTCCAAGACGAAACACATGAGTTGTGACGTGGTTAAATGACAATTTCCAGAACAATGATAAATACAATTTCCCGAATGATAATAAAGATATAATAAAAAAATTATAAAGATAGTAAAGATATTTCCCGAATGATAATAAGAATATACAGAGAAAAGAAAAAGAAAAATATAATAGTAATATCGTTGGAAACACAAATGTAACTATGAAATAATAATGAGAGAGAAAATTAAAAATAATGATAATAATCAACCTGATCTGTGAAAAGGAAATACTGATTCAGCGGAGTCATTCAGCGAATGGGCTAAGATCTTTTAAAGTTTTAATCCGATGGATTTTTTCTGCCGTGTCCTTCAGCAGGATGTTGCCATCAGACGACCAGCAGTCCTTGATACGTTCACCATGCTTTAGTTTGCGAGCTTCCCACAAGAGTTTTGCACGGAGTCCTGTCATATCTTCATTGACATAAATCTTCTTTGTAGCTTCAGAAAATTGAAGCCGCCATCTGGCTGCAAATACTCGACGGCGTGCTCTGTAGGTTGTAAATTTTATTAGTATTTTACGCGGTTTCGTGGGTGAATCTTCCGCCTTTTTTGGGCCGAGTGTACCCTGCCGAATTCCTCAATGGATATGGGGGGGATCCAAGGAGAGATGGTCCTTGATGAGATCCATTGCTACCTTGCAAGGGTCTTCCTCTTTTTCTTCATGAAGACCGGCAACGCGGAGGCTGGTACGGCGGCTCTATTGTTCAAGGTCGTCAGCCGACGACTTCAGGGAATCGATCTCTTTCTCGAGATCAGTTATTCTCTGATCTTTTATTTCAAGTTGCTTATGCAGTTGGTTCACGGTTTCTCTCATAGCGGTGACCTCCTCCCTCAGTTGTTTGCATTCATTGAAGAGTGGGACAGCGATCTTAGCGGAAAGTCGCTCCCCGAGTAATTCGATCACTTGATCATCCCTGAAGGCGGCAATCAGAGCTCGGGTGAAATCGTGCGTGCTTTGCGACATTCTCCTGGTCAACATATGAATCTATCTTGAGTGTGCGGTCAAGCGTGACGACCATTCAACACGAGGGGCTCTTTTAATATGCAAGTTATGCAAATGTAATGGTAAATTTTCTTCTGGAAATGTTTCCAATATGTAGTTCCGACCTTCAATCACTCGGATATCACAAATTCATGGAGGTATTCCGTGTGAAAGAGGGGTAAAAATCCATTCAAAGCGGCGTCGGTAGAAAGTGTGGCTCAGTGATGTGAGGCACGTTATACACTCTACACAAGAACCAAGTAAGTAACGATCAGGCCGTAGTAACTGTTTGCTCTGGAAAGAAAATGTTTGACTTGAAATAGTTATAAATCATTTAATTATTGATGTCATTTATTTTTAATTAATTAATTTTGAAAATTGAAAAGAGAAATGTTACATTAATTCTGATTCCATTAAAAAATACATGATATCAGCCATGATCTAAATACATTCATATGAGGTATCACTACTTTATTTCAGTGTGACTTGATGACCCTGGAGCTGAGGCTTCAGCCCAAGGATCGCTCCTCTGAATAAGTGCACGCACTTCCAGGACAGCAACTGGTATCATTCAAGCTGATGATACATAATCAACACCAGAAGTTGTTTCAAGAATGCTGCAAACTCAATGACATGAAGACCCAAGTCATCTGCTCTAGACCTAAGTGCATGGTGGAAATATCTTTTTAATGCAGCGTGCGCTAATTAAGTCGAAGCAATATTTTTTTGCGTTTGCAGATATCCTGAAATCTTGATATTCATGAGCACTTTGCCATGGAATATACCAGCAAATACATGCTTTTATGTTACTACTTGAGAAAAAGATCTGCTTTTAGGATTTATGATGCACTCTTAACTATGACTACATGTACCTTTGATCATCATTTCTTTTAATTTTACTCACATATTTTACGTGTTTTTTTTTTATTCATCAATGAATGGTTAATTATTTAAAACACCAATCTTTCATTTAATGTTTTCATTTTATAATGCCCACATAATAGGTTACACATGCAATATTTCCTTGAGGTTTGCTTCCCGTTGTGCTGCGTTGCAGCCCAGAAAAAATAAATAAATAAACAATACTCACTTATGGTAAAATATATATGCTGTCAACATTTTATTTCAGTGAATTACTTGATTATTTTCATCAGTTATTTTAAACAGGATTTCATTTTGACAATTATTTGCTATTCACTTTGTGTGTTATTTGATAGTGTCATTCCATGAGAAGCTGTTAAAGATGATTGGACTCTGAATAAAAATAATTACTACGTTCGTTTCTCGGTTATTTTGTTCTTTAATTGGTATGGGTTTTGCTTTTTATTTGTTGAATATTTATTTGAATGTACAGCAGAGAGCAGACGCTGCATGCTGAATAATAGTAATGACATATCCAGTGACATCGATAATCATAAATCATAATCATAATGATTGCTATTCGAGTGTCGTAGTCATGCAGCACATGATGATGACTGTCACTCATAATTGGGTTGATACATGTACCCGTATTTGGGTTTTTTCTTAATGATTCAACTGATTTAAAAGCGTGCTCCATCAATCACATATTTCATTTTAAACCAAATAAAATTGAAGGGATGTCTAACTTACCATATTCATGCAAATAGACGGCCTAATAACGTGGATGACAGGCGAATGTTGGATATCGAAACATGTTTACACGCACGTGGCGAATGGGGCTTCGTGATTTGTCGAAACGCTCAATGACGTCACAATAATCTCGAAATTATACGCTTCGGTAAATATCGCCAGTAA
>KB311166.1:39527-77032 GCA_000328365.1 Capitella teleta
CCAATTTACGTTTACGTTATCTCACGAGTGGCATAGCACACATCGCCGTTGTAAAATGTGCATTTTTCACGGAATTCACGAATTAGTCGAATTGACTATTCAGTTGTTACTTTGTGTGTGTTTCTTTCTCAAAATAAGGTGCTATGCAATATATTCAACAAAACCAATTTGGAAGCAGAGAATTATATTATTTTTCGAATATAATTATATAGCTCAAAAACGTCTTTAGTCGTTCAACTGATATCTACTACTGTATATGAATTGGTTGTAGATGATGCTACAGAATTTGACCCATTGTCTAACAAGCAGACGACGCCACACCACCAGTTCGGTCGGAGCGGCCAACTGGGTGTTACGCAATGGAATTTGACCACGATTAACATTGTGACTGTCAGATTAACCCGTTTAAACCAAAATGCTCACAAGATTATAATATAATTTGCTGGTGAGGCTTTGGATACCATAATTTCTATGACACTACTACTCTGTTTGATGCCTGTGCTACCAAAGCAAATCTCGCTCCCAATAATCGTACCACCCTTATATTATAACACTTTCGGCCAGAGGTGAGTAGTTGTGCAAGGTAGCATTATTTGGATCCACCCAATACATTGTATACTTGATTTGGCTTTGGAAGCCTAGCATCAATCAATGTTGAAGCGTCGGTACAATCATGAAACGTGTAATTATATAACTCAAGAGTCGAAAGGGAACTGCACGCCCGATGTGTTTGCAATGCGTACGTGAATGCACGAACATTGCTTCACACCGTTAAAGGCGAAATTGTTTGTTGTCAATTACTTTAAATATTTCGGCCTGGTGTGCTCTGGTTAGTAAATTTTCGTTAATAAATTGGACATGCACAGAAAATGATTAGTTAAATACAAGATCACTAACAGTAGTCCAATCTCTCATCTCTACAAACAGACATGGCCCTATCTGAAGGAGTTTGTGATGTCGATTTTGATTTGGTCTATAGTAAATAGTGGACTGCATGTATTCTATAATTTCCTGATTTACCATTCGAGGTAAATTCTAGCACAGCTCACAGCCGGTTGCTCCATAGGTATTATTTGGTGCAATATTGAAATATTTTAACTTCTTTTGATGCACCTTTTATCTTCTGTTCATGTTGATTTACACCAACACAAAACCGTTTGATAAATATCAAGTTTTAGACAAAAACAATAAATTTAGATTTTTAGCCCATAATGTGGCAATTATCGCTCACCATAAATTAACCCCAGGTGTATATTGTTTTGTATCCAGTCCAAGATCGCAATTTGAGGGTCTAACCTTTCATAGGACTTGTTTGACGACCTAATTAAGAACCCAGAGATAAATGCCTTTGCACCTGTGAAAGCCAGCTCATGACAGAGACATACAACCTTTGCCTTATTAAGCAATCTTTCTTCTAGATAATCAATATTCTCTGGCTGCGTCGTCTTGTAAAGCATCACAGGAATGGATGCCTTGAACAGATGATTGCTTCGTCCTGGGGTCTCAATCACCTTAAGGATCGCGACCTCCAGTGGAAGAACCAGGCTTAATCACATCGGAAAAGCTCATGCGAATGACATGCACACCTCATCAAAGGCAGACGGGATTAATCGACCAATATGTCTGCTCTGGTGGAAACTGTAGAGCACTGTTTCAGCATGATATGTTGCATTATTTGGGTCGAATTCATATCTTCAGAATGAGCCGCATGAATTGATTGAATACATGGAGGGCGTGGTCTGTATTACTCAAGATCTGATTCTAATAAGATACATATAATAGCCCAAAAGAACAATACAAATCGATGGGCAGGTATCACTAGTTTGATTTCATATTAATTAAGAAAAAAATAATGAAATTGTAGAACAGAAGAATATTTGGTGTGTTTATGAGGCATATTAGTACAATTTAAGCTTGACACAGAGATACAAGAATCGATTCAAGAATCACGTAGTCTCAAATGGCCTCAAATGGGTTCAAAACAAAGCCGCGAGGCTGGTTAAACGATCTGACACATATTGTAGAATTTCCCTTTTGAAAGAACTCCACTGAAATACCGGTGAAATTCCGAATCATGTATAAAATTAATTCACTTCCCTTTTAATCTATCAATAAACTCATTTAAGCACACTTATAAAATTTTAACAGCCGATCCATTCTCTGCGCTCTTGCCACCAACTTCTGCTGAGCGTTCCTAAATTTAAATTAATCTCTTTCAGCGGCCGTTCTTTTACTGCACAGGCACCGGTTTTGTGGAATGCCATATCTCTCAAAACTCGTGAATTGAAATCCTTGCCGGTTGTTAAATCAAAACATAATTTTTTTTATTTCAGAATCGCTTTTAATGACCTTGTTTAGCCTTGATATTGGAATTTCTATGGGTTGTAAAGCACATTTGAATGTTTTATTTGACTGAATATGGGCTTTATAAGTGCAGGAAGTGAAATGAAATGGTGAGAGAGAACCATATCATATGGCTGATTTTGGCATTTGACCAATTAGAGAAATGTGATGGGTGTAGACAGGAAGTGGGAGGATAAGATCAGGAGAACAAAGATGCCAAAACAGCTGAATTCAATTTCCGAGAGTTCAAAAGGCCAAAAGCACCCTGGGCACAAACGGGAATTTGGTTGTGACATTTGACCTGAGCGAGTCAAGGGAGCAAATGTGTTCATGATTGATTTCTGGCAGAGATGATAGCAGACATGGCAGCAATTCCAAAATATAGATTGAACCTTCTTATCTCTCACTCAATATGAAATATATTTGATAATTCTAGCTCAAAACTTTCACAATAAAACGGTAACTTCAGCCGTAATAACTAATGGGTCACGTGCATATGCTATGATGTGTAAATATGGCAGAAATTGATTCAAACTTGAGCGTTCTAATGCAAGGATACTGTATTTCTTACCCCGGCATCGATTCTCCTATCCCGTCTTGGTCTCAATTAGAATCAGGGAGATATACGGATATATTGCCACATAAATGCTACGACATTCTTCCCTGACTGCTGAGGAAAAACACTTACTAATTATTCAACCTGATGCCACACTCTTGGTGAGAGTGACTGGAGCAGTTGTCTGAGTAGAACACCAAGTGCACAATAGGCTAAAACCTTTAATCGTGCAATTCGATGGTTTCGGGTGAGTTGGTCGGGTTTAAAGAATTCTCTTTGCATGCCTCCGTGGCTCTTGTGTTAGACATCCTGCCGCCACAGCCCAACAGTGTAATTGTTTGTTATCTTCTACTTACGTGGTAGAATGGACTCCAGCAGATAAAAATTGCAACTACAACTTACGACTTATCATAGAAGATCAGAATTGGCCCCTGCGTGTTGAAGTCTTTGTATGTTATACCCAGCCTTCTAGCAACAGTGGAGAGATTGTTAAGCCTGGGCTTGAGTATCCCAAGGGCAGTATTTTGTTTGCAATTTCTCAGCCTGGTTATGGTATGCACTCGCATTTTCTATTGCAATTGTGTTCTTTTATGTATATAAATATATCTTGCTGATGTCATCACGATAACCTCAAACATATCGCGAGTTCTTTTAGATCACGTGGTCGTAATTTACACGAAATGGTGCCTTGAGGCCCACGAAATTATGAATCAATAGCAATGAAAGACTCACCATAAACTTGAAGATATAGTGCGCATGCACGGTACAATGCATTGTGGGATAGTTCAGTCAGAAAATACCAGGGATGGGGGAGAGTCAAAGTCCGAAAATACGCACAATAATTTGAGCATTACGTTCTGCTGTCGTTCCATTGACATACCGTTCACCCAAACATATATGTGATGCAGAAGCAATCGTTTAGATTTCAGCCTATATCAGCATGATTTATAGTGATGATGACCATAGCACTCGCTTGTAAGTGAGTGGAAGTACAAATATCCCTATAGCAATGCACGGATCACTTACGATCATAACCATGGTTATTTCATATCATTACATGGTTATGATATATCATTACATGTGAAAGGCAATGGAGCTGTGGAATCAGGCCATGGAAGATTTTGCATCGATTTCTTGTAAACCAGTATCAGGAAAGTTAATTATTATTTTGAGGTGATAATCAGTTCTTCCCGAGATAAATTCCAAGCTTTGACAAGCTATAGAAAGAATACCAGATATTTACTCGATTTAGTAAGGAAGACAAATCCATTCAACTCGTTGCATTTCTTAATAGTCCATAGCCATACTGGATTCATAATATCTAAATTTGCTCAATTGGATTTATCACAAAAAAAAAAAAAAAAAAATATTCTTACACTCCAATGTGTAAATAAAACAAATCAAAATCAAACACTTAGTTTAAGGGTCTAACCAATTAGCACAAGCAAACATTTTAGCATTTTGGATCCGATATAAACCTCACCCCAAGCTGTGCATTCCCACGGAACATAAGCAAAAGACGAAGGTTGCATTCGTGACATTGGCTCTGGATTAAGAGAGGGATTTATCTAAGATTGCCTTCTTAAATTTCTGAGAATAATAATGGGCTAGAATTGCAAGAATAAAAATCCCCGGCTTTGACGTCCACCATGCCTTTCATGTCTCTATTCTGTCTTCTATGTCTATTCTGGCTGTGTCAGATTTCATTGTCTTCCATTCCATTTTTATAGAACTCATTTTCGAAAAAGACAACTCGGGTTGATAGCACATTCCACGCGTTAACCTGAAACCCGACATAATTGTCGTACTAAATATTGCAATGACAGAGAGTCGACCAGGTTTAGATTTAACGATTCATGCTGTTTACGGAGAAGCATCTTAAAATATATATTACGTCAGAGTCACCCCTTTAACAAAGAGAATGTGACGTCACCATGATGACGTCAGCCAATTTTAGTTATCTGCACTGCATGATGGCAAAGGATGATATAATCTGTCGCTACAGGAACATTTACATTGCACCGGTGGGATAAGGATCCAATCATAGATAAGATGTTCGTCTTCCATTTCAACATATTGAGGTGATGTCCGGTGTTTGATAATAAAAAGAAAATACAATTTGCAATTGACGACTTGAACCTATATAAGCGACGATGATAGTTTCTGACTCAAAGAATGTCGGATGATAAGAAATACAGCATTGTAATTGCGACTCATGTAATGAATGGCATCCGCCCTAAATGCTCCTTCAATGCAAGTTTAAGTGTCCATTTCAGATAATCCAAATTGACATTGTAAGTGAATGCTTATAATACATCATATACAACACTGCAAATAAAAAAAAAAAACCTCATATGAACTTTAACTAACACGCAATTCTTAGAAATAAAACACTTCCATCTTGATGATGCTATGATGGTAAGATGAACAATCTCACCTGCTGCTTCACAAACCTTTCCCGCCCCCTAGTGGCCAGTGCAATGAAGCAGCAATCTGAGTCGTAATAGCGTCCTATTACCACGTAATATCAGAGAAAAGCGGGGATTTTCCAAAGGCATTTACCCCCATTAGGCGGCAAGCCCTCGTGTGACGAGGGACCCATGCTTCCAAACCTTTTTCGATTCCGTCTGAAAATATCCCCAGGCATTGTAGGTCCTTTGTGCTGTTAAGGATCAAAAGATCGGATCCTGCCGCTCGCCATGCGTCCTCCATCATCTTCTATTCTCTGCTGTCTCTACTTATGTTGGCCCTGGACAATAGGTGGCTCCGTTAAAGCGATGCTTCATACCTTCATATAGCAAGAATCTGAATCTCTTCTGAACACCCACAGATTCACATTTTTCTCATTGCGTCAGGAAAAAGTGACGGTAAAATTTAATGCCTAATGTACGCATTGGTAATCATTTGCATGGGGCGGGTATGACAATATCAGAGGCCTCTTCAATATTTCTTATTCACCACGAGGTGCGCTATGATTGTGAATGTCCCCTCAGGAGGAAAAAATCGAATTACTCGTAATTCGTGAACTTTGTTTTCTGTGACAGAAGTGGGTTAGGCAAGGGTTTCAAAGGCATCAAATTAAAATAGACACCAACCAAAATAATTTTCATGATAAACCAGGTAAGCCAAGCTCTCCATTATGAAACATTTTGTGCCAAAAAGTGTTTCTGCCAGGGTTTCCACACACAGTAAATCAACGCACAAAACACTACCCTCAGATCAACTACCACACCAATGCTAGTCAATTCCAATTCTACTAAAAGCAACAAGGAGCTGCTACAAACCAGGGTTTTAAACCCTGGATTGGTAGAGGGTCATGTGAAAGAGCAATCGCTTGTAAGATACCAAGTTAATCCACAGCATTGCGTGCTGAGGGAAAATAAAACCCGGCATTAATTGTTCCTCTGAGACTTGAATTACCATAAAACGAATCCGCCATCTTCGACCTTCGTCTGCTGAGCGTGGATAAATGTCCCGATTAATCTTAAAGTATCGCTCATCTCATGCTACGTACTCTTCCTTATAGAGCGGATAACCTCTTCTGTTTGTAACTTTGAAACCACCTTAACATCCGACGTAGGGTTTCCCCGTTTTTTATTAGTAATGCGTTGCGAGGTTTATTGTTGAGCGTGTTTCCTGTGGAGATGGATGCCGGAGCTACAGCAGCAGCGCTTGGGGCGTTGACAGACACCTGTGATCTGCTTCTGTTTATAAGGGCGCTGCTCGTGCAGCTCTCCGGCTTTCAGAGCGCAGACAGCCAGGGAAATAGAGCTATGAATGGATTTGCGTATCAGTCAGGAAATATGGCTCGGATGTTTAGACTGGTTAAGCTGCATGACCGTTTTGACACTGAGGTGTTTTCGTTCCAGCTCCCTGCGAGCATCTTAAGGGAATTTTCTCCTGACGTTCTCTCGAGGGAGTTCACCTACGGACATCAAAAATGGAGTATTTCCATTCTGCGCGGAGAGCACCATATAGGGGCGTATCTGAACGTGAAAAATTTATCGGAAGGCATGTGGTGTACTGTGGATTATTCGTTTACGTTGGTGAATAGTGACCACTTCACTAGGAATGATAGTTTTCTAGAAAGGGGCTGCACTTTCTCCGCCGAGGGACCGTCGCAGGGCCGGAGAAATTTTGTTGGTGTGAAAGATTTGAGAGATAGGAAGTTTGTTCAGGAGAATGGAGAGTTCATATTGGAGCTAGAGATGAGGAATATGCTGACTTTCTTTCATCAGGTAAGTTTATTCGTCCTACCTGGAAGATATATTATCTCATCTTGTTATATAATCAAGTATGTGCGTGTTTGGGTTGCGTCATTGATATGGTCGCATTTAAAGGCAATATTGCTCCAATTGGGAAATATAACCAATATCACAATCGCCTTAATTCTGTTAAAGTTTGCCTGAGATCACCTCGCAAACTCACCATACAGGTATGCATGCACCAATCCAGCTGGACTGGGTCTTAATTAAAGCAACCATATATAACATAATCGAAGACCACTTCAAGCGCTATAATTATATACCATTGATGTTGCAGATTTATATACTAAATTGAGAAGAAAAAATCAGACATAAGTTTGTATAACACGTTCAATTACGAAGCCTGCAACGATGAACTTAAACATCATCAGGCCAAGAAAGTGCAGCTGCTTGATATCCTCAGAGGCTCAGCCACTTACATGGTTGGCTTAATGGAAAAAAAAACACTACGAGGAAAGCCAGATGATCGCGTGAGACTAAAGGGTATACTAGTAGTATACTTCCAATATATGCCTCGATAATCCCTAGCTTATATAACAACCATAAGAAATTACCACATATGATAGTAGACATCGTTATCCACAGAATTTAACAAGTTACGCGATTAGAAGCTCCACAGGTAGCATGGTGATCAGGTGGGGGGAAACGGCGTGGCTACCTAGCGATGTGCGGTCGACTGCATAGTAGAAGGTTCCAAGGTAGCAGTCCGGATTGGATCATTATGTGATTTACCGATAAGAGTGGAGAACACTTAGCTGGCGCACACATGAAAGAACAATGCTACCGGCTTCATCAAGTTGCTCAGGGTTGATTGACTCAGCAAGTATAATGTTAAATAAAGGCATTTAACAAATGCTAATTGTGTAGAGTACCCATTACGATATTGCTTGAGCATATACGAGATGGAATAATTGAAGCCGGTTACATAGTAATGACCGCTGATTAGAACCCGAATCTAATTAGTCGCTTGCTTGTATGCATGACGCACATCACACGTAGAGTGGCCCCTGTCTCTTCGCGACCAATGCTCTCCCCAAAACTAACAAGTAGGTCCAACACATAATACAGAAGGACATGAAAATCTCCAGAGGAAATCCTTCATTTGCCTGAGATGAAAAAGGGATTACTCTAGTGAGGAGACATGCTGACTATCCCTCCCTCAGCCAATACCAGACCTTATATACGAGGGTTGTATATAGCGACATGAAAGCGTTATACACATAAAGGAAAGCATGCCAAATCTCTGAGGAGCTTCCATACCCCTTGTGTGAAATAGACCTTGAATCAGCTGCGCGTTTTGAATTATGAATGACCCGCCTGCACTCAGAATGCAGTGGTACCTCTTCATAAAGTATGCATCGTCATCGCTCTGTCGGACTTTTGTTCAATTATTCATCTTGATCAAAGTGAGGCATGCTGTCGATTGCCTTTGGTATACCTCTTACGTTGTTACACCTACGGTAACTACCTATAATCCCGTATATGCTCTAACATGAATACATGTCGTTCCAAAACGCACCACTTGTTTCAGCGTGTGGAGTACAGAAATCATAGGGTGGGTATTCGGCTATCACAGTGGACCTCTGCGTGGCCTGACCCATTTGGTCACCCAACACGATAGATAAAGTTCAGTCCCTAATCTCTGCAATTCCTTTGGGAAATTATTCTGCAGTTCACTCGGGTTTCAGTGCACGGTTTGTGGCAATTTCATATGGGCTAATGCATCGTATAGTTTTTATCTCTATACCGAGTCCCTCCGGCTGATTCAGAGAGCACCCACACACAAAATCACTCGATCTTTAGAACTGCGAACTATTTAAAAATTCCCCAAAGTGAATATCATCCTCCATGTGAAGCAACCTTAACCTCCCCAACCCCCAAAAATCCTTATGTACACATCAAGAAGCCTGTCCGCTAAGTAGGCAGGTAATTAGAAGGAGTAGTAGCGTGTGTGTTTTAGAATTGCCTTGCACCCCGAAATGGAGATTCTTTCGCGGTGTTCTTGACCCGAGGAGGAAATTGCTGCGACGAAAGAAAGTGATGTTTTGGGCAAATGGAGAAAAACGAGACAGCATTTGGAGGGCGTTGGTGTTGTGAATGAAGGGCACAGCGTCCTGTCGTGTCGCGGATCAATTTAAAGCCGAATAATCGCGATGGCCTTCTTACTTGTATTTACGCATCCTATTAAGAATAGCGTTGCCGTTGCAATCGAGCACGGAAGACTATCTTGCATATAGACGACCGTATTTCCTCAATCTACTAAACGCTGATTTTGTTTCTATCGCAGCAAATTGTTGATTACATTTTTTTTTGCACGAGATGCCATATAAAACTAATATGTGAATATTCTAGATTGTTTATTGAAATAACTATGACACTTGATTTAACCCTTTCATAAAGGTGTTGTGATTCACGTGTGGTACCTGGATGTTGAATTATACAACGTTGCCACTTGTAAATCAATGGATTTATTACTATCATCATCACCAATTACCTGAGGCCACAAATACCACTTTACAGCACGCATTTACACCAGAGTCAGCCCATACTGATAACGCTATTGGAGGCCCAATGTAGACTAAGCTATGGCATTGTCTCCCCACACGTAGAGAGGAAGCAGGTTATATGCATAGCGATCAATGAGGCATTCCCATTTATAGGAATGTTCATGTGTCCACGTATAAAATGTGCTTGAAGCAACTGGTCAATAGATGTCAGTATTACCACCACTCTGTCCATGTAAGACACGCTGTTCATCACACAGCCCAACAACTCTTAATCAACGTTGAAAGGTAGATATGTGATCAATATAAAGAGAAATGCAATCTCTGGTCTATTGATCTCATCACCGTGACACTCAATCGCTTACATTGATCGGACACAATGTATGCAAACCGTCCCTAGGTTTGTTTAGAGGATGTGTGATTTGCTTTCAATATCGATTCATCACAGAAGGTGTTGATTTTGTACTTTCATCAGAGGTTAAATGTTAAACGTCAGGAGAAATCATCAGGTTGTTTTGCTGTCTTTTGTATGTGTTGTGACCCATAATATATAAGCCAGAGTGCTTAGAAGCACTAGCAATAAACGTTTTACATTGTAAGATTGCTCGAGTCGTGTTGAGTACCCCGAATGGCTATCATATCAAGCACTTCCTCAAATAACATCGAATCATGAACACACCTATGGACACTTCCTTTTGGCATGTGAGGTACAAATTAACGATATTATAATATGTTCTTGATCAATTAAATCTCGTATTTCTCTCACGGGTGGGCATAGCTGGCAATAGAATGAACACAGTCCCCGAGACACATTGATTCACCACACAAAACACTATAAACACACTCTTTGTTTTCCATTACGCATCCCCTTTTATACCAGGCTTTGATGTTCCTGGTATATTCAAAATAGTTAATTAATTCATTCATCTCTAGCTGGAATTAATTACTACAGTAGCCACTTTTATAGCAGCAACTAGCACAATGGTATGGCAGAAGGGGTTATCTTGTACTAATGTTAGATCAAGGGCACTGATGAACGCTGTATTATTAAAACGGAGTGGTTCGTTCACAACTCAGAAGGTGCAGTGACTTTGTCAGAAGAAGTCAATATAGCTTTGCGTTGAAGTCAATACACCATTTCTAGAACTTTTATTGATTAAGAACCCTTTCATTATAAAACCCTAATAAATATTTCTCTGTGTAAACATACAACAGGGTGGACTTACTGTATTGTCATTAATGACTGCAAAGTATAGGCTTACCCTAGTGTAACCTCCGAATTTGAAATTCCCAGAGGACCCTTTAATCAAATTTGGGATGGTGTTAACCCCACGGAAGGGGTCATCTTGACCATATGTGCCAACACAAAAATCTACAAACGCACTGATCCACAACAGACGTTGCTCGTTATTCATATCTTATTCTACTTGCCCCTGGAATATCAATGACGGGGATAAAGAAAGACACCCACGATCATTAGAAAGATGTGTTTTCATGTATATCATTGCTCGCAAAAGCATTCGAGATTCGTGCCAAAACAATCGTCATTTCCTTATCAGTGGATAGCGTTTTGTACTCTTGGTACATGTATAACTAAAGGAAACCCCTGGTCCTGAACAATCATATTGCTGGCCCACTCACGGAGCGAATAGTCACAATGAAACCGCAAAAGCATCTGTAAAAAATGGGTTGGTACATGAATCATTTAAAGCTTCTAAAAATGCCTTGCAAATGCATACACTTTCCAATTGACTGAGCAATTCACCTGACAATGGATATCACTTTTTCTTCAGTAGCAACTCTAATGATCAGCAGGTGCGTTGTATAAGGAATACTTATCAATCTAAAACATATACTGCAGCTGAGATTAACGTACACCAACGACTGTGCCAATTGTAAACACTCTGTCCATTTGGTATTCATCCCCTTCATTATTTCCCAATTGGTAACCATGGCCAGCAAATTTGCCCCTAATATATGGGACAGAATCAGTATCCATCACTGTCTGGGAGTGGACTTTAGTATGCAAGCCATGACTGTTGGTATGCGCTGTCTATTCAGTGTTCATCTCGCCCTTTTGTATAATGAACCCAGTCATTCACCTGTGATACCAGTCATTCACCTATCTCTATTCCCTACCTCTTTCAGATTGTCCACTTACCAAGGGAACCAAGAGACCATTTTCACAGCCCCAGATTGGAGACCAATTATTTTACGTTTGGGCAATTCGACTGGAACTTGAGTGTGTGTCCTTCAGGGGATGGCGTCGAGACAACAGGGAAGCCCCTCATCTTCCTCACACGGCAGACCAATTTTGACCATTTGTGCCGGGTCAAGTACAGACTGGTCATCGGACAGAATGATAAAATGCTCGAGTCGGAAACGATTGAGCAAGTTGTAGATATCTCAGGGCATGCAAAGCCCTACTACGTGGGATATGATCTGTACCGGTTGGCCTCTAGCAAATCGAAACTGAAAGTGAAAGTGGAACTCATATCAGTGACAGCAATAAGTGAGGTACAGTTGTACCCGATGAACAGGAGTAAGAACCGTGCCCATCTTTACGATAGAGACAAACAAGCATGGCTGATTGAAAGTGACATCAGCAAGGATACACTACAGTTCCGTATGTACTATTCCGACGTGCGGAACGTCCCTAGAAAGTTCCTTCGTTACGTCAGTTGGAATGCCCACGTGATTCCTGCCCGCTCTAAAAAGACACCTACCCGAATGCTCGGCTGTCCTCTTTCCAATTATTATGCTCAAACGGATTATTCTGAAGAAGCTTATGAAATCGAAACGGACATCTCAGTGGCGGACGTAGGTTTCAGTGTATAATGTCTAATGCTATCCTCATTACATGCAAAGCTAGACGATTATCCGTGAACTGTATCAAAGTGTGGAGTATCAGATTTCTTTGTTGGATTATGGGTATCCATTACCAGAAATGGGAAGATAAAAATGGAATACAAGGGACAAGGGGGAAAAGGGGGTAACCCATTCCGCAGTGCAATAAAACATTTTTTGTTTTATGTGCTCATAAGCCGTGAACAAAAGCTAGAATTACTCATTTCGGATGCAAAGTAAATATTATACAAAGTGGCTCATAAGTTTTTATACTTCTCCATATTAAATTTTAAGATGATATAGATCAGACCTACTACTGTCTATCTTGCATATCGGTGCGCTTTATGTTATCCAAGGCAATGACGTGTCATTATAATAACCTTGACTTCACCTTCACAGTTAGAAAGTCCAAACAGTCAATACATGGACTCAGACTGCCGGATGACGATTCAGGTCGAGTGGAGCGACTCGCACCTCCTCTACCATGAGAAATACCAGAAAGCGGACGAACTTGCTTGCAAACACAAACACCAAATGCTGTAAGTACATCTCATCATGAACTTCGCCCATTTGGTTAACGCTTTCCTCAGGAGGGAATTGATGGCCCTACAAGCTGAGAACTACGCCTTAGAGAAACAGCTACACAGCTATCAACAAAGTATTTCTCGAAACACCACCCCTACTCCACCTGCAACTAGAACCCGAGAGGAGGGAGATGGGAGGCCGTTTAACAAAAAGTCCATCACTAACTCAAACCATACGCCTCCTCAAAATCAGTTATACTATAATTGATTATGGGATGCGTGCTCCTCAGACCAGTACATTTTTTTATCTACAAATTATTTTCTTTATTATAAATATTTGAGCTTTATGTTGCTTGTCAACATGTTGGTTTGATTTTGTTGGCAGTTTTACTTAGAACTTTCAATACTGAGTTTCTCATGGGACGGTTCATTATCTACTAGTAAGCTACTCGGTGACTATATGTTTTAAACAGAGTTCAAACAAGATGTATCTTTGCAGTCAGGAGATGTAAAAGAGTACTCTAGAAGACAAATGGCTCTCTTCGTGTTGGAATCAGTTTTTTTTTTTCATTCAACATCTGGTGATCTCTTTCTTAATATAATACTATATTTAATGTTTGTTTTATTTTATAAAAAAAATCATTGATTCAATATCACTTAGAGCTTACAATAATCAGTCAGCATCGCTAAAATTTGAATTCTGTTCCCTATTTCTTTAATTTCCAACCCAAAGTAAAATGGGAAAAAAAGTATCTGAATATTGTGTATCTATTTAAAGATTACGTTATTGAATTCAATTTTCATGATTCGCTTATTTATATTTTACTTCTTATATTTTGTTCTTACGTGCAGTTCATATCACTTCTTTATTATCCATGCACAACAATCTCTTCCATTAATAAACAATTGTTCTTTGATCTTTTCTGTTGTCATTACCTTTGGTCAATTTTAGCAAATTAAGAGTATATATACAATTATTCTATGAACAACATGTATATGATTATATAAATCTTTATTCATACGCACATGTATTGCAGTGGTATAATAAAAAAAAAAAAATAAAGAGAAAAAAAAACAAAACGATTACGATTCACCACAAGATAGCGATACTTGAATGCATTGCAGTATACAGATTACAGATGCAAACGAATACAGGGGTAAAATCGGATATCGAATATCGAATATCGCATATATTTCGAATTCGGTTTTCCCCGCAACCCTAGTTATAGAGCACAATCGCCATGGATACGTAGTGCCTAACACGACTGATTCCGGTGCCGCAGGAGGAAGGCAGCTGGATGCACTAATAAGAAACGGGAAGCAATTAGTACACGGATTTTGTCCCTCAAAGCGCGTATTATGTAACACAAGCGCCGCTCTTAGGCGACGGTAATAGGACAGTCTCATGTAGACTGCACCTCAGCAATGTCTATCTCTGATGCTCAACTTTATGCAACGTCTGCATTGTAGATTCATACTCCATAATGAGCAGTACTTTGAACCCAATCAAAAATTCTACTTTAAATATTCAAACGAGTAATATTATTATACTTGATGAAGCACTTTTCAATACTAGTACGTAGAAACGAAAGAACTCAAAAACCCGATTATTCATGGAAAAGCCCGTAATATGCTTTGTGCGTTGTACACTTTCAATTTCTTGTAAAACTAAACGGAATTAAAATAAAATTTGAAATAAATTTTTGTAAAAAAAAAAAAAAAAAAAAAAAAATTATTAGAAGCGCAGCCGCGCGAAAGGATACTAGTCAAATTTCAGTAATTCTGGTGCCTTCAATTTGAGACCGTGATAACAAAAATTGATCCTCATATTAATAGTAAATACGAGAAGGGACCAAAATCAAAGCTCCGATTATTAGTAATGATAGCCAATACACATTTAGTGATATATTACGTAGGCTTACGTCTTTGACTGAGGCGTACATACATACACACAACGAGAAAATTGAGATGAACTGTCATGCTGCAGGTTGAAATCTCTCCTCGTCGATACAGCGTTGCAATGGTTCGTTAAGGAGGGCGTGCAGAAAACCATATATACCTGCAGGTGAGGAGGAGGATATATGCTTCCAAGAAAACACTCAACAACGAGCAGAAGGCGATTAATGGGAATTTAACATTGTGGGCTTCAACCTTATATGCATGCACTGCATACTGGGAGATACATTGCAGTCGGTGCGAAAAGATGTATACTGGTGACGACACTGTTCATGCTAGAAATGATGAATCATGATTGATTTTGGAAAATTTAATCCTCTCCCGGGAAAGTGGGGATGGTAGAACCTATCGTGCGGTTGTACTTGCTGACGTAAGGCTATTGAGGAAAAATATTATCTTGTTCAATTTCCCAACGTATATCCATCGTGTGTGGGCGAGGAATTACCGGCTAGAATAACCATTAACCACGCAGGTGTCCAGATAGGCCACAGGCTACAATTTAAAGGAGATTATGTCGAGATGCGAGCCCAGATAGGCAGCATGCTGTGATGATTTAGCAGCAACAACTCGAGTTTTAAGGGATAGCCAGTTGATACTTGGGGTAAGTGACTTGTGATCTCATGCTATAGTGCTTTAAACCAATAATATATATAATAATTATATATAAATTATATGGTGGTCCAAAAGTAGTATTTCCACCATGTTAAAAATAAAACAATTTTAAATTAGCTATAATTGACCAATTATTCTAAAAAATACTGCCTGGTATGTATTGAGTGACCAACTCTGCCTAGATTCATATGCTTTATGTCATCAATAAAACCTCAACTGAGGAATGCGAGTGATGAATACGCGTTTTGTGAAATGAATCAGATGAATGCCTTAACAAGCATTATGGAATGCCTTGTATGCATGGTGCCTCTATGTGAACTCTCTGCCTAGTTTTGATTTTAGGAGGTAAACATTAGCAATCAAACAACAGCACTCTCAAACAAACGAATAGTGCGTTATGTAAAATAATGTAAAAGAGTGTTTTTCGTTAATGGATTCCCTAATAAGATTTCTGAGCCATATAATTATATATACGACGCAAAAAGCTGGATTGTGACGATTGTGAGTGATTTATTATATGGAGAAACCCAACATAAATTAACCATTAACCACGTGACTGGGATCCCAGTGAAAGTGCTTAGCTATTCGAAGAAGAGCACACACAAGAAAACTTAATCCTTTTTAATGGCGCTTAAGGCGATAAGCTGTGATAATTTAGCGGTAACAAATTGAGCTATAATGGAGGCAGATTACCACTTGAGGTAAGTGACCCTTGACCTCCTCTTATCTGCCTTTACTAAACACACTCTTATCGGTAAATAGAAAACCACTATAAATAAACACACATGTTATGTTAGCAGATGATGTCATCACTTCATTCATGAAGTGTGTATATTTGGGTGGGAAATAAAATTCTCTGTTGTTGGTTAACATACCCTATTCAAACTAGGTTATGAACTGCATGGTAGACTGTATAGACACGTGAATATAAAAGAGTGTAAGGTATAGACTATTGGAAAGACGGAACAAAAAATTCATCTCCCGACCTTCGTGGGCGAACTTATAATGGAACCACTCAAAATTAACCACAAGCCTTAATTCGTGGTTAAAGCTAAAAAACCTAGAAAGTACACATTCAATGAACTGATGAATTGAACTGGCTTCTAGCCCTTCGATGGCTTACACCCGAGGTGATAAGTTGGAATAATTTATAATAATTTATATAATAAATTATTATTTAATTAACTTAATTTATATAATTGATTATAATTTATGATAATTTAAGCTAGCATAATTTAGTGGATACAAATCGAGCAATAATGGATTGTATACACACCGAACCTTGTTCATAGACGTGTGTTACACCACTATAAAAAAACACTTAAGAATTACGTGCGTGCTATATTTGCAGCTGATGTCATCACTTCATTCATAAAGCGTGCAGGAGTGGTTATACCGTCGTCTGCTGGCTTGGAAAATACTTATAATTAGTGGAAATATTTGTTTATCATATACTGCCATGTGGTCATGATAGATCAGAGTTGATCGGATTAATTCATATTTTTAATTGAAATTAACCTAATGGGATTAAAAGGTCGAATGCTGACTTGTCTGAAATCCGAATTCCCTTTACATACAATGTTTAAGCGTAAGTCACTACCATGCATTAACCACAATCCTGGTAAATTCGGACTTGAAAACATTCGGCCTAAAAAAACCGTTCCCAAATAAACACGGGACTTCCCAAATTATACTATATGATTTTTAAGCGTGGTATACTACTCAAGCAATGATAACTGTACTTTTTTTTTCTTTTGCTAGTAAGTACTGACGTGAGTCAATTGAAAGAAGAAAAATTACTACCCATCGATCTCTTATCTACGGGAATTCCTCAAGGAATAAATTAAGAATTACTTAAAGACAAGTACCCAGCCTCTTCTAATTCATTCGGCATTTGGAACCTGAGGGGACGCAGAGTGATGAATGTTGGAGTACTCAATCGATTTGCAATGAATAATTATCTGATGCTTATGGTAAGTATCCTACTATTCAATGTATATGCATATATATATAATCATTTATATTACATAACGGTATGCATTACAATGTACGATCAGTATGCATATAATTATCACGTGATTAATTTGTGAAGACCCCGTCGTTAACATGGCTTGCCTTAATTCTTGTTAACATCGTCTCCTTGCGATTTTAGTTCAACTGCTTCTAGCATGTGAAGTTCAAAGTCGACGCCTACGCGCCATGTAGAGTAATTATCAATATAATTAACCATTCAACAGCCGACCAGTATTTAACGAGGGCTTATATATAAGGATGCACAGAATTCCGGATTACGGGTCCGGCCCCCCGGACTCCG
Source organism: Capitella teleta (assembly GCA_000328365.1). Lineage (NCBI taxonomy): Eukaryota > Metazoa > Annelida > Polychaeta > Capitellidae > Capitella > Capitella teleta. The sequence goes on from KB311166.1 coordinate 57,449, forward strand.
GGCCTTTTGCCGGAGTTCCGGTTCCGGAAAAATCGTCTAAGGTACCGGAACTCGCTGCCAGAATTTGTGGTTGAAAAAATTAATACTATGTGTTAAAGACCTTACGCAACACGGTTATAACGATTGATGCGGGCGCTGAGGCAATTAAAACTCGGAGTGCAAGCGTTAACTGGTTTTCGATTGCAATCAGCCGATCAGGGTGGAGTAGGTCCAGTAGCCAGGCAGATCGGAGCCCAAGATGTTCTAGGCCAAGGGAGCGCTTTCAGCTAGTGGGTCTCAAACTCGGCCCGTGATCTCGAGCAGGGTTAACCAAGGCGCGTGGTTATTGCATAACCATTTCCAAACTTGGTCCACAAGTGAATCCCATCATTATTATTGGCAATTTCTTAGTTTTGTATTCCCCTCCCATCATATCTTGTCCCCTGTTTCAGATGTGTCTGATGCTGGCATACACCAGTAGCAGCAAAACCACCTGTAACCCAAACACCACTGAAAATGACTGCCACTGCACAGATCAATTCTGGGCTCCCATAATGAGTGAGTGCACTCAGTGCTCCGTTTTCTGTGATTCAGAACCAGCAAATTGTAAGCGCTACTGCCCAGGTATGTGAAGACCAATAGCATGACATTGCAGCCAGCTGGTTTGATCGTTTTTCTTGTTCAGAATTTCGGGCAGAACCCCCTGCGGTAAAACCTGTAGATTGTCAGGTCGAAACTGTGAGCTGCGACACGCCTCCAGCTACAAGATGTGGGTCGTTTAAATTGACGATCGCTCTCGCCGTCGTCAGTGTATTCGCCTTGACTTTGCTGGTCATCGCAGTCATCTTGGGCTACAAATATCACCAGGTCCGAAGTGTCGGTTACGGCATACCGATTGCGTCAGATGACCACAATGGAATCGGTCAAGTGACGTCAAATGGAGCGCCTCAGTTGAACGAAGAGTATGAAATGAACGGAATGTGAAGTTCACAATGATCGGTCTGAATGAGGGAAATCTGAGGCGCTAGTCCGTTTGGTGGCGCCAAACGCATCGGTCCAGCTTCGACCTTGACATTAACTCATTCGCGTGTTTTCCACTGCTGAGAAGTTATCATCGTAATATTCGTTTCCTCATATATATAATATTTCTGTTTAATTTGTCTTCTAATGATCAATTATGTCGATGTACTTTAAAATAAAGCTTGTTTCAAAGTGATATTGTTATAAAAACATTTTTACAAAAACACTGATAATTATTCTTTCTGATTTAATAACACTTCTTCCAAGTACAATGTACTTTGTTTTACTTTTTATTTTCTGCATCATAGTCTGTCTATATACACGTATACATACTCATTTTTGAAGAATGTCTTTATGAAAAAGTGAGAATGAAACAAATGGGTTTAATTTGGAAATTTTATTTCTCACGCTCAAGTATTTCGGTGAACAATACATGGACGAAAATTGACCAACACAAAACAAATAAATAGGATATCTGATGCCAAGAGCGTTTCAGAGGAGTTAAGGGGATGAGTCAGAATCTTGTATGTTTTTGCTAATCCTATGATACGCTCAACATGAACCCTCTTGCTGGAAATACGCCGGTCTCTCATGACAGTTGCATTGTTTAACCTATTTTTCTTTTTGAAAAAGTCGGAATATTTAGTTTATATATCAGTTTCCGAAGTAATCATGAAAAGCCAATAATTAAGATATAATTATGCATTTATGCATGGATACTGAATAATTGTATACGGCAATAATGATCTTTATATTACGCAATATTGTATGTAATCAAGGGCAGTTAAAACATCTGACGTCATCAGTGATGCATAACCGTGATCTCGACACCCCCCCCCTTAAAAAAAATAAAAAAAAAATAAAAAAATGCTACTATGAATGATATCTACAGTGACCGAACAAATGTTATTCGATGAGTGTGTTGAAATGGCGTGTTTCTCATTACATATGGTCAACTCCAAATGAGGTTGATACACTTATTTCGGTCCACCCTGTATGTCATTTAAAGCACCGTATGTGAACCATTGCTGGTCTCATCGCCCTGTGATTATCTGTTCTATATCAATTGACTCCTTGACAGGTTCCGTTGCACTTGACGCGAGCCACAGAACTGATTTCACAGGTCTTAATTTCATTATAACTCATAACCGTCGATCCAAGTGGTTTTACAACCATTAACAGACAGTGGTAGACAACCCTTAACAGACAGTCGTCACCTCTGTAGGCCTACGTCTCATTTTGTGATTTAGCAGCCGAACGAACCGCATCGATGGATAAACTTGTGCTCTCAACGGTTAGTCATACAATCATATTTTCATATGATACGTTTATGAAACTGTGTCATAAAATGGACGCTATTGTGTCCTAGGTTAGACTAATTGCGTAATCGAATGACTCCAATAATATACTATAGAGTCCTATGCAGAATGCGCAGGCCCACTAGGATTATAAGAAACATAGCCAAATATTATGATAGGATTATAAGAAACATAGCCAAATATTATGGTCATATTTCACTTTATAGGCCCAGATTGTTCAAGTAGGACTAATATCTATGTAGGGCAGAAACAACGGCCTTCACTCAATTTTAACCATGCGGTGGTTAGAAAACCCAATGGCGTGGTTATAATGGCACGTGGGAATTCCGTGCATCGTTAAAACCACGTGAGTCACTCATGCACTGGTTTGATCTCGTTATATTGCAAGTGTCATGATTAAAATATGTGAAGTTTTCTTTGAATGAATTTTTACTAAGATACGTAAACATTAAATGAATCAACATGACTCGCCAATTAACTTCGCGCACCAGAGTAACAAAAAGGAAATTCAAATCTACGACGTAGTAAATATATAACCACGCTGAGTCACGATAAGCGACATCCGTGTTTACTTGCATGTTGATGTTCTAGAAGTTCTTAGAAGGACATCATTATGATGTCATTTATGATATCGCATTTAAAGGCTGATCGCAGCCGCATACGGGTGCTCACTTGGCTCACAGCCTTCGACTAAGCAACATCATCCGAACTCAGCCAAGAAGCAAAATGCACTTCCGATTTTCAGATGTTATCGTAAGTTATATGCCTCGCCCTCAGCTGTTTGGTAATTACTGGTCATTATCCTTAATTGATGTAATTACTCAATTAGTCTTTCTCTTGTGTTCTAATGTTCCGGGTAATTACCCAGTCCTTCTAGTTAGTTATAACGGTGGCTATAAAGTACTGTTGATAAGTGCACAGTACTTTATATTGAGTACTCATTTGAGTACCTCGTGATCGATATAGATTGATTGATTTGCTTCCCTTACCCTGCATAGAACATGATATTCTATTATAGTATATAGATATGTATACTATATACGATATACTATATACTGTTATAGTATTTAGTTTATGCTCGTATGATTATTGCTTCCGGTATATTGTATTACTGGAAGCTACATGTATAATCGTACGAGCAGTCCGGTTGATATTACACATGTAATTCAATCCTTTGACAAAGAAATTTCTTCTTGAATCAAATACTATAGCATTAACTTGATTGAGTTGCTAGTATTTATGATTATCTCAATACATTTTACACATTATTTTATTAGTCTAATTTACTTTAACATACTCATCTCACAGAATTATAATATATATAATTATATAAAACTTGCGTTTTTTGGCAATTTTCAGAAGAGAAAAAAAAAAAAAACATCACGAAATTGGTTCGTGCTGATTTTAGTTTGTGACGTCAGAATGGGAACTAGTGAGTTGGTGGTGGCTGAATCAGAACGCAAAGTGATCTGCATGTATTACTCGGTTTGGATATATCATTAACTATTAGGTGTTGGCATCTTGGAATTTTGGTACTTGCACTCATTTCCCTTAAAATTACATTTCGGTATACGAAAATATTGTATCGATTTTGACTTATCTTTTCACTGCATGAACCTAAATATAGCTCAATCTCTGACCTTCTGTGTCTACCAGTTGTCCTTGAATATGCACACGCAATGCACTGAATCACTATTATTTGACAAATCCACAACAATCCTGCGCGCTAGCTGATTCCAACAGAATTAACCATCAGTTCGAATGTTCCAGACAGGGAATCCGCCCACTGTGGTTAGGAATTACCGTGGTTTGATAACAACCAATAACCATTTGGGGATTTCCCCTTCTGAATGGTTATATGGCGTCGCATAACCAAGTCTGAATAAGCACTCAGTTTTTTCTCCTTCATGATTATTTTTTTCTTCTTTGCAGATTTTGTCGGCATTGTTTGTCGCTGTCCTGCCCAAGTCTATTAATTTGCAAGAGGAATGCAACCCCAACGCAGTTGAGCATAAGTGCAACTGCACTTATGAATACTGGGAACAGTTCTTCCTTGAGTGTAAGCCATGTACAGAACTATGTCCGGTGCAGGTTGAGAACTGTGAAAGGCACTGCCCTGGTAAGTAACATTGAGGTGGTTTATATTTTGGCTCATTTGACGAATATAATATCTTCAGCTTACAATGCTGAGCTACCAAAAGAGAATGAGGATGAAAGAGGGCAGCTGAAATGTCCCGAGTTTGCTCCAGTGGATGCTTCAACCAATCACTGGAAGACTGCAGCCATCATGCTTGCAGTCCTCCTGGGCCTTGTAGTCATTATAGCATTTACAGTTAAATTGCGTGTGTACTGCTGCAAAAGTAAGAACACACGCGAACAACGACGCATTGACCACGACCAAGAAGGCGCCACGGGTATCCTCGTGCCTTCTCATCCAACCCAGTTCCGAAAAGATGCGAGCCGAGGTGGAGCTCCAGAGAGTGTCGCTGAATCTGAACACAGCAGCCTCGTCAGTGTATCTTCCTCTGATTCCGATCGGGAGCCAACCCTCGTCAGAGTACATTCCTCCAATTTAGAACAGGAGACAGACGTCTGATGAGCTCAACTTACCTGATTCATTATCGCTGTGTTCAAATGGATCCGGACGACGCAATGAAGCACGGAGACGTTTTGCTTCCTTTTGCTGGTGCTGGTTTCGAATGATTCAGACACTCGTGTGTGTGCCAGTAACCTTGAATTTGTTTTGCTGAATTCACTCGCTTATAGACTTTTTTTTTGCTGAATTCATTCGCTTATAGAATTTGTTTTTGCTGAATTTATCTGTGAACAGCCTTTGTTGTAACTACTGGAAGACAGATTATCTTTTTCTGATTATTCTACAGGTAGTAACCAATACCTGGATGTGTTGAAGCTTACATTTAAGACCACTGTGCCGCAACATTCCACAGCATCTCTCATTTCTGCAGGCACCAGCTATGTCTTCTTCTCGGGGTGCGGACTATGAACAGGGATATAAAGTTCATGTTTCTTTGATCAATTGAGCACTGTTATTCTGTTGGAGCCGATATCATATGGGAACAAAGTAATATTTTGCCATATATGCTATTTCACGCTGCCTAGAAACTGACTGGAAATAGATATTGCAATTAATAACAATACTAATAATAGTATATAGTATACATAGTATAGTATAGTTAATTTATTTATATAGTACCTTACCATCTTACATACTGCAGTATTATTGGAGGAAAAACTGCCAACCGACACTTGAATCGACTCTGGACTCTGCAAAAGAAAATTATAGGAATATTACGTCTCTTTCACGACTGCAATATTCTTACACGTGAAAACCATAACATTTACCAACTCTCCATTTTTACGTACAAACTAGTCCACCAAATGCCCCCCCCCCCTCCTGTTCCTCAATCCTTTACTCTAACTCATCCAAGCCATAGCCACAACAAGGTGTCATTCAAACATTATCCAACCCCTCTACCGTACAACCCTAAGACAAAGATGTCTTCACTACCAAATACCACTAAATATTAATAATCTAAATTCTCCTCTTTTAAGCAATTCTTCAATATCCTCTTTTTTTTTTTAAAGCCTAAAATCTTTACTTGCCTCAAATTTTGTTTAGAACCTATATATATAATAATATTAGGCCAATGTTTGTTTGTTTGTATGTTTGTTTGTTTTTTGTTTGTTTTTTTTTTTCACTATTGTAAATATAATTATTAGGTCCCTTTTTTTCTGTTTTTCTATTTTTCTATTTTTCTTTCACTTCCTCATTCCATTGCAGGTTAGATAAAAACATCTTTGTTTTGGTCACCACCAACTGCCACTGTTCGCCAAATTGCACGTGTTCGAATATATTTATTACTGTATTAATTAATTTATAAATTATGTATTATGTATGAAGTGCTGATGTGTGTATCACGAATATGACGATGTTCACGAAATCGCAATAATTATATTAGACTGAAAGCCGTCTAAATGATTACGCAATGTATGATGTACGGTGTATGACGTCATTAAAGAATGTTGTTTTGTTTATAGAATATGTTGAATTGTGATCAAACTGAGCGAGGCGTTCATTTCTGAATGACTTAAAGATTAGCTCTGGAGTGCCTCTTGAAACTCTTGTGATGAAATAAATGGGTATAATTTTGTTGCCGTATTCGAATGAAATTGCAATATCTGGCTATGCAATGAAGTTTCAATAAAAAAATATATATCGAAGGAAAAAAAAATTATTGATTGAGCTGGGTGATTTTTCTGTCATAAGAGAATTTAAGTTAAATTATTAATTAATTTAAATTTGCCTTAAAACTATTTTATATTCGTTAAACTTTCCAGGTGTGTGCGATGTATTCGCTCTCAAATTTGACGTCAAAAACCAGGTTGATTATTTTTAAAGCTGGAGACAAGACCGACAATCTTTCAGTTAGTTTCATGGGAAGGCTTTTCGAACGAGTCGATTCCGAGAAACAACCCGTCGTTCAACTGTCTCCCGGACAGATTAAGTAGCTTCTTTATATGCCGCGAAATGGTCACAAAAACAAATATGCTTTACACTCATTGTAAAAACCAGCCATGCCTTGTTTTGAGGTGACCTGGAGGAAATGCATTCGTTTCTTGTTAGGCTTAATTACCACGCACTACTCATTGTAATATTCTGCTCCAAATTTGTCAAGATATCCCTGTACATAATAAGATTTGTATTCGTGTCATAAATTTCTTTAATGCCGCTATTAGCTTATCAAATCCTGTCATCAAACTCTGTGCATTATTAGCTTTAAACGGTAGCAGATCATCAATATCCATGCAATAGTTTGAGCCACATATCATTAAAAACACAGAACTGTTTTCCGTGATATCATGAACTCCTTGTCTCTGATGCGTCACAATGTCTTTTCTAACAGCGAAACATCACTAATAATAGATCTCCTCAACATACGTCAAATTAGCTCATCTCCTTGCCATGTACATTACGAACACATACTCTCGTGTGATAAAATTTCTTGTGCACTTAATGTTCAATGCACATCTTAGTGCTTGCACCTTCACTATGTATCGTTTACCAACTTTCGATGAATAAACATTCATATATAGTGCCAATAAATGTATCGTTATCCATTGTTCTCTACTTGTGATTTGTGTGTAACTTCCATATGCAATCTTCTATAACCATCCGAAGTCTCATGCTTTAATGTATGCTACGTCAGAAATTGATCATACGGCTAGCAGCGTAAGTAGACGTAAAACCCATGGTTTTAAGGCTGACTAATCATACCCATGGTTATTCCGTGGATATACATCATGAGAAAAATAGGGCGAAAGAATAATCATAATAAATCGCAATATGTGATGACTACAAAAAAAAAAAAAACAGTTAAATCAGGTTTGGGAGGTCGTGTCATGATAACATATATGTCGCATTACATTAAGTAAAAAACGCGAAACCACATGATATGGAATATATAACCACCATCAGTGAGTGGTTGAGTCATTGGCTTGGATTGGATTGAGCGAAGGATCGAGCACATTCGCTTAACTTCCGTGTGCAGGGAATCACCGTTGACGAGATGAAGGGGAGACTAATCGTCTATGTGAGTACTCTTTTGTCACCCTCTGTTTCCAAGAAATGGTTATAAATTGTAACTATATTTGCTCACCATTCATTCTAGCATAAAATGTAAAATATGTCGAGGGATTGGACGGTATATCTCCATGCGTGGTGTTGTTGTGACTTTAAAAAAAAAGTCATTTACACGAGCATCTTAGTCATAATAGTCATAATGATCATTTGTTTTTAAGTGCCCCTTGGTTACGGTAGTTCGTTAAACATCGGCATCAATCGATGCTATAAGAATAATAACTGATAGCGCGAAAACATACATGCTAAAATTTAAATCCCGCAGAAAAAGAAAACTAAAAGCTCTGGATTTATAAAAATGGAACTGATAAAAAGAAACACATTACATAAATAAGTAATAGTGAAATGAATCTTAGACTGTATGAATAGTGCTTTTAATCCGAGGAGGAGAATAATGTTTGGAAAACAAAGATTGTTTCAGGATTAGGCCTGTAGTTTAGACATTTGGGACTTTCTCTGTATCTGGGGAGCAGCATTGAATTGGCTGCAATTGGCTTGAATTTCGGATTTGTTCGGATTTTTCACATTTCTACGTGTTTATTTTTATTGTCTGCAATTGAGTTTTACATGAAGTATTGTTTAATGTTGTAGCTTCGCATGCCACCACACAATAACTGCTATAACTATAATGTGTGGCAATTGGCAATCACTCATCGTGTGTGGCTCAAATACCAATGTAACCACAATGGTATTCCGTCACACCTCACCGCAGCAGATGCATACCAAGTGCATGATTACCGCGGTGAACAAGCAACACCTTAAACATCCCACGCAATACATTACGAACCAACCACGCAAATATTTCTCTTGAACACTGCACCATAGCACAGTGGTAGCGTGCAGAGGGACGTGGGTTTGATTCTTGGTGGGGCAACTTGCCGGGTTCGGAGCACGAACACCCTCATGTTAACATAGCATTTAGCACGTGCCAAGGGCACTTTGGTTGTTGGTCCAATGTCCAAAAATGAAACACGTATTGTGAAGTTTGTGACCTCAGAAAGACCAGCGTTGCAAAAGTACATTTGGACAATTTAATATACTTAATACATTAATATTTAAAGAAGTGAGTTTTGACTTGGGTGTGGTCTTATATTATCCTCCATCGATTGCAGTATATAAGAAAATCCTAATAATATTCATGTAATTACGAGGAGGGGGCAGATGAACAAGATTGTTTTTCAACATTAGACTAGTAATAATTTAGCGCCCTCTGATCCGCGTGTTGATGTCATAATCCCGAATTAGAGGTCGCTGCAGACCACGAGACGCTGCTTGACTCTGCAAATTGGATGCATTGGAAATATCGACAAACTCACGTTGCCAGAGATGATTCTGACTACACAATGAAAACACTCGGAATGCCATCGGCTTATTCTTTCGTTTCATAGGCTTTTGCTGGTCTCTTACACCACGTGACGTCATCAGCAGTGGTCACTGCGTACTGTAACCCGCATACCCTGGAACACGAGTGCTCGTGCACTGAAGATTGGTGGGAACCGATTTTGGAGGAGTGTACGCCATGCAAAATTATCTGCTACACGATACACCATGAAATGTGTCAAAAGTTTTGCCCAGGTACGTCGATAATTATATTCAATTATAAGTCATGGTACATTTCGCCATGAGAATTTCGGCTATGATTGCTTGCATTCAATTGATGTTGGTTACTGTGAAATACGTTAACGTACGATGTTTGTAATTTTGGATTGATTGAAGATAATCTATGATGAATATTGAGATTGAACAAACAAATACTCCTTGCTTCTCATGAATACCAAAAAATATCGATATCAATAAAAATATTCATATATATATATACCTGTTTAAGTTCTTAATCCAAATTACCCTAAATCTTTTCAGCGTATTCAGCAGAAGAAGAACAGCAACAGCCAGACCTAATGCAACCACAACAGCCAGACCTAATGCAACCACAACAGCCAGACCCAATGCAACTACAAACAACCCAAGCCAACGATACAAACGATGGCACTAACGTCATTTGCATAAACTCGACCGCTCTAATACTTACTTTCGTGATCCTTCTGACTATAGTCCTTTCACTTTTCATTTGTGTCGTCATTTGTTGGCAGAGACAACAATCTCAAGACGCGATTTTCCTTCCAGCAAAGCAAAGACATTCAGAAAAAAGTGCTGAATCCGAAACTCTGCGGTGGGTTATGACGACGGATTGAATATTTTTCTTCATTTTGCTGATCCGCATTTCAAATAATCTAGATACTGTGCGTGTCAGTAACTTTGTGAATGCAGCTAGTTTGCAACCGCGAACTAAGTAATGTTTGCTCGTTGAATAATAATATTAAAAACAATAATAATTTCATTCATGCCATCATTGACATACATGTTTTTAAAAAAATAATAATGACATATAAAGGGGAAAAAACACACAGAAAAAAACAAACAAACAAACAAACAAAAGCAGTAAGAGATCAGCCTAATTAATACATATGAGAATAAGGATTTGTTCAATTTCGAAATAGTCAAGTATTGGTAATAATTCACAGTCTCGCATTTTAATCAGTTCTCTAATGCTATTGCAAGTGGAGCTGTCTAGGTAGTTTTGAGTTCTACTATTAAGTCTATTGAGTTGGTTGCTGAGAGTGTTGGATGTTAGCAGAGTAGTTAGAGTTTCATAGTTAAGATTTAGGATGGACATGATGTTTCTTAGGTTATTGGCTGCTATTGAATGACTATTGAACGTGAGTGTGCGATGAGGCAGCCTTAATAGGCGCCTGATGCTCTTCCTCCAGAAAGCAGCAAATCCATCAAGTGTATCGAAATTCCAAAGAGGACAACCGTAATAAGATGTGCAGCAGGAGGAGAACAAGTGTTGAATAGTGCCAAAAGAACAGTGCATGAAATTAGAAAGCAAGCTTTGATGTGGCTGCAGAATTCTGATTTTGCTTTTCTGATGTTGTTTTCGCTTGAGTTTTTTTCCAATGTAGTGACCTAGATGTATGGCTGTATTTTTCCTTGGGATGATGTTTCCATTAATTGTAATTGGAGCACACTCTGTAGGGCCTATGACAATGTTCACATTTTTTTAGCTATTAAAAAGTACATCATATTAATGATGATAGCTTGTAAGATACCAGTGATGTTTATATCATTGTGTTTTTCACACAATGGTATTATTTGTGTATTGAATTATAATTTTGCAAATATATCTTTGTGAGATAGATAATAAAAAATATTATTATTAAAAGTTATTCCAATATATTAAATTTCAATGCTAGAAATTTTGAAAACTTTGAATAGCAATATAAGAATCCAGGTACTTTTAAATCTAGGGTTTGTTTTGTAACACCTTTTCGCATGAGGAGTTTTGAATTATGTATTATAACGAATAACCATCACATCCAGAGGAAGTTACCCTTTCGAATGCTGTAATAAGTAGAAAAGGAATTGTCACGAAATATCAAGCATTCAAATATGGCAGATGCAGTAATAATGTCTCGATCACGTAGTATGATTCATTGGTTTATAATATGACCATCTCTTCACCATTGACACCCTTGTTTATTGGAGGAGAGAGAGAGAGAGAGAGAGAGAGAGAGAGAGAGAGAGCATATGGGGTTCCCCTATAGATCTGCCACACCGGGGTTAAACGAAGGGCGTGTTCGAAGCATGCTTCATTGGTGTCCATTATACAGATTTGATGCTTGGTCGAATATGCGAGCGGAAATGGCAATACTATGATTACAGACACGTGTTCAGTGCTCACGTGTCGTATGTTCATTTGCTGCAAAGGAAATTGCATGCAAGAGATTTCCACTTGCTGAATGGTCATCTATCGTTCTCAACCTATTTCTTGTTTCCCCAGACTTCATGATTGTTTCTGTAATTTTTGCGCCTCATTTCGGATTTTACGCTTCTACAAAAATACGTTTTAGCGTTATTTTTTATTGTTATTTGGTATTTAATTGATTTAGTATTCATTGTTCATTCACATTCAGCCAATAATATAGTTGATCGTGTCCAAAATTATGATATTTATGCTTACAAAATAGTTCACTTAAATTTGCAAATTCTGGTCCTTCGATCATTTCCGTTGACCGGCATAACCATGGCAACAAAAGTCATGTTACAAAATAGCGCAAGATTCGTCTGCTTGTGAATTTGTAGATATCACTCTCTTCTGTTTTGAAAAATCCAGATTTTCGACGAGCAAAGCTTGAACCTATCAATTTCATTGATTTGGCGACCAAGGCTGAGAATCTAAAAATAGAGATAGTAAAGCAATATGTATATCGAAGAATGCGAGAATTTAAAAAGACCTCACAATGAACACGGTCTTTTCAATTAACAACGATCAACAACAATCTTGATCTCAGAAAGAAAAAAAAATGAATCGGATAATTCCAGATATAAAGTTGAGTGAGCAATGGACTATTTTGAATGTGATCAGACACTTCAAGAAGAAAATAGCAGCCTATTATTGTGCTGTTCTGTTAATAAGTCCGTTACTGTACTTGGAGATAGGCTTCTTTAATCTTCCCGTTGTAGGCGCATGATAATTAACACCTAAAGACACGGGGTGTTTATGATTCGCCATCAGTGCATTTGTTACCTTGCTTCCGCATTGCGTCCCCATCAGATATGAATCTTAATAATGCATCACTTGCAGGCATTATGCCGAACGATCCAGTGTTACCCCGAAAGGCATGCTCATGCAAAATGTAGAAGCGTATGAATTAGCATAGGGAGGCACCCATTGTATTCCCAAACACCTACCAGGCAACTAAGTGCTCCACCCGATAGCCCGTATGTTATATCAGTTTCCTATTCGCATGAATTCAACATATCACCGCGCACAAACAAAGAATTTTCATGCACAGTCACCATATTCGGATTCAGTTTCGAATAACATCCATGCAGTATACTGTAGCTTCCAACCGCATTCATTGATTGAATCTCACATGCATGGGTGGTGCCATATTGCTGCACTCTTTTAATTGTAGGTTTTCATCTAACACGAGGTGAACAACATAAACAACAGAGAATTCAATTCAGAAGCGAGATGAGAACCTTTCTTGGAAAAGCTGCGAATTTTCGGTTCTCTTTGACAGAAGTGCAAACTCAATGAAGACGTCAACATGCAGATAGAGAAATGACCAGCTCACACTTTCAAAGATATCCGCCCATACACAAAGCCGTGATGTTTATATGAGCATGTTATATATACATGTATACACAGGTCTAAAAGAAATGATTGAAACATTATCACATATTATTTACAATTTATATTGTGCACCAAGCTCATCAATGAACATGGCCTATACAGCACTCAGAGATTTGCTTTAAATAATTTCTGTGTTGTAAGGACAGCATGCAGTCTTTGGAGGAATGATTCAGCAATAAAGAAGTGTCCTGTATTACTATTTTACTAAATCTCAGTTGTTGCCAAATGGTGCGTTTTTTGCACCCTTCAATACAAGGGGATATCTGAAACATCGCAATCATACACCCACTAAAGTGAGATTTTGTTGATCGACCTAATTTTACAAGATGTAATCAACTGAATTGCTTGATCAAACCATTCATGATGCTACCGAATGGCAAACGCTCTGATTGAATGAGAACCTAATTTCAAACAAACCATCAACAAAAACAATATCAAGTTTTGTGTTACATCGTCTGGCACTCGAATCGCCAGAATACAGAACACATTGAAAGGAAGAGCCGTTGACTTAATTCCAGGGTAACAACATGTCAATTGATGAAGATTTGGGAGAATTTTATAAGTCACGTATGATTTTCAAAATTACAAATTACGTACGGCACCATTTTTCGGTATCAGTGATTGTGGAATATAATCAAGTTCCGCTCATTGCATTATAATGTCTGTAGGTTGAATACTGGTTGTGCGGGTAAGTGGTGCAAATCATGAAAACGCTTCGTCATTGCAGCCAATGAGACTGAATCATATCTGAGCACCTATTCTCAGACATACCTGCAGATTTATGATCGACCGACGCCCCAACAGCCGCCATAGAAGATTAGTGTGTGTGTGTTTCTTATCAATATAGAAAATTGGTGAACAAATGATAAAATTCCTTTAAATCTACTCAACTGAAAACTAAATAAGAAAGAGTATTGCCGTATGTGCATGGATTGAGGGCCTTTGGTGATTCTTGCCTTTCATGCGGAGCACCTAGATGACTGTGGTTGACTAAAAGCAGGCAATCAGCAGTGGGTCGTTCGTTACCTGAGATCGAAATTCTTTAGCCACTTAACTCTCTATCACCCATGGCCATTGTACATTTCAGCCGAAATGCTCAGTGTATTTTGCAATGAGAAGATGCTCCGTTTAATCTAGCCACAACACGAAGCAGGTTCGTACGATAATCCACAATTTTGTCTTCAGTGAAGGTGGTTTATATTTTTCTCTTATCTAAAACGCACAATCGTGGTTCGCAGGTCTCAAATTTCGGGATAGCTGAACAATATTGTACAATATGTATTTTGAGACAGATATACGGGATAAAGTGGGATTTTTGGTTGTTGTTCAAAGCGAAGATTTCATGAAAAAGTTCCCTTTCCATTTGTTTTATAGCAAGGAGCCCCACTGTCGACAAACACCTCATAGAAAGTAATGTTTTGTCAACATGAAGAGGAGTTTCCGTGGAAGCCCACAAACCACACCATACAAACAGATTTCAGGGAAGGGACGTTTTCCCTATCCACTTCTTGGAAAATCGCTTTTATATTTTGTTTGGCGTTTTGGTATCCACCAAGTTGATATAATACCATCCGATTTACGGATTTTGCGACTACATGTCTGTTGACTTTAAATTTTTCCTGAGGATATACGAGTAGTAGTGAAAGCTATTTTGGATTCGTCGTTGGTTTTACTAACTATATAGCTTCAAATTACACTTGTATGCACCGATTGACCTCTTGAATGAATGACACAGACATCAATCGCACTGCGTGGTCCGTGTAATCAAATGATTGTTACATTTACTTTCATAAATTGCTTTGGAATCCCTTGAGACCCTACTGCAGAGCTCTGATCCGTTTCTCATCGCTCCTGGGAGAGGGAAAGGAAGTCTATTTTATATTGGGATAAATGGGAAACGACCGAGTATCCTTGTGGTATAATGGGAAACAAATCGATTTGGCATCAGTATCGACGGTTTGAATTGCACCAAAGAGAAGAACATTTCGTCTCCATGATGTTATTTGTCTTATTTCCGAAGGGAGATTTTCCTATTCATCTGTGTGAAATATATCATGCTTTGGATATGTTTATGGATGGCTTGATCCAATGTCTTTTGTTTTCAAATTATGTACACATTAATACATGTGATGTAATCCTTAAATAAATCAAGAATCAATACTTCCAAATACTAAATATGATTAGCAAGTATGCTAATTTTTCATCAGCGACTGAACGTCGGCAAAATAGTATCCACAATCTGTGTAATTAGCGTCACTGATATACACACTGCTCGCATCCCATTGTATACTTCTATTAATCAACTTACCTGGCAATAGGGAATATTCAATCAATGAATTCTCATCCAGGGATAAGCACAAATGTCATGTGCTAATGTCACAACACTTCTACGAAAGGACACAAAAATGCAGAACCATTTCCAAACGAGAGCTAGAGTACTAGGAGCACAAAATGCATGCATCATCCACCAATGAAAGCTACTGCATGAGTACTACTGATATGTACTTACTGCAACCATGTGCATAATTGTGGGCAGTCTAAGCTGACGAAGGTTCGCCTATTATTTGTGCAGATCAACGTTGCTCATAATTAAAGCTGCTGGCAGCCTAAACATTTGGTATAAAATAGTGATCTGAATGTTCTGAGAATAACTAACTTTTCACCCTTCGGCCAACCATTAAAGGATCTGGCTTCACTGATCATTGCTTACAATCTCATTTACAGGATGTAGTAGCAAAACTTCAGGCCTCAGGCATATGCCTGTCTACTGGTGAAAGATCTGCCCTTTGCTCCATGAATAAATCGCCTGCCTCTGTCGTTTCAATTGGCATCGTCACCGGCATTTTAAGTTTTAATGACACTGCATGTCATCGTTATGCAATAAATTAATGTAAATGTCCGTATAAATAGGGAAACCAATTCGCGTTCTCCGTGTTTCCTGTCTCTTTCTTCACTGACGTCGTTTCTGGCTGCTTATAGCTGCTACCGAGAACAGGATATTCGAGTTTTTGTTGATGTTTATTATCTTGGAGATATTCTTTCTTTTTCAGCATTGAATTGATTATCTTTCTCTGTAGAAGATGCTATCCTGCTCAATGAGCACCTGCCAATGTCAGCGTTTGGCAACACCTATAGAACGTCGCTTATCGCGTTGTGGTATGGTGTATACTGCTCGATTGAGGCTCAGTGTTACCGATGAAAGCTGCTGTGGTGGTTACATTATGTTTTTCAGTGAACCGGAAATGATGACAGCGCATGCTAGTTTGTTCTTCTGCTCGATGAAGCTCAGTGTGGGATTCATAAGAATGGAAAACCGTTAGAACGCATGCCTTTGATGTAACCCCTGTACACGCAGAGGTGACGGAAGTGCTGTGTTGTGTTCAGCCGTATAATTATTCCCTGATACATAATGCATTTGAGCGACTTCCTGAGAAGCAATGAATCGTTTAGCGAAATGTTTGCCCTGCGTAATTATTAGGCTAAGATTTCAAGAATGATCAGTCATCTGAAGGGAGTGCAAAGTGAAGTGAGATTGGCTACGTAAACACTTTTAACGATTAGGGTTTGTCACACAAAGCAACCTACTGTTATAATTATCTCTGTTTGACGCTTTATCAATATTTATAAATTGTATCCTTCCCTTCTAGTTCCTGTGTTGTAGCATATCTTGACAATGAAAACACATCCTGGCAAATACTGCAACAGAAAATATAAGTGATTTAATTAGACAGAAGAGTGCGCTGCTGCGGTCAATTTTTACGGGCTAACGAATATCTGTGGCATACATGCACTGCACCAGCTAGGTAAGTGAAGGTTGGTCTGTATTGTCTCTAAGCTGGATTAAACTGCAAAGTCGAATATTAATTAGCACATAGTTTCGTGACCAACAGTCCTCTGATAGGATGCGTGGACTGCCATGTCCAGTGCCAGTGGTGACGTCACTATCCAGCTAGCTGACATCGGCTACTTTATACGTTCTTGTATTTAATAATAATTTATATTAGAAGATCGATAAGCGAGGGTTGGGTGAGCGGAGGATGAATAACGTATAAGATCAGAAGAAACGAATATATGATGGCAGCAAAGGATTCCTATCTTATTGACACGCCTGCAGATTAACACGTTGCAGAGAAAGGTAAGAAAAGTAAGGAATCACAATAGTAATGAACTAATGATGTACATGTATAAACATTACAGCACCTCATGAATAGTATAAGAGTCAATTAATTTTAACTCGATCCCTTTTGTCCTCGATTCCTTTTAATTCATTGGGAAACTAATGCTGTAATCTGGAATAACATATAATTATAAATCGGCCATAAATGAGACCTGAAACCTTTGAATGCTCTCAAAGGGTTAGCATGATTCTCAATGAAACATGACACAAGTTTAACCCTAAGAGAGAATGATCGAATATTTAAGTATATTAAATGCATAAATTATATTAATAGAAGTACAGGACTATGTCATACAAAGGAATACATCACCCTCCCGTTCCGCCAACGACCTCCATCTAACTACACATAATAGGTTACTGCTTAGCCTCAGATGTACCTTGCATCCATTATTGATACTCTATGCGCGGCCTTCGTGTCAACAGCGCCATCCAAAGCACGCTCGCCACGTGGCCCTGTTTTTATTGCCGTTTTGAGCCCCTCTGCTGACACATGAGTCGTGTGAAGGAGAAGCACGTTCAGTGTCTCCCGTTGCTCAACTCGCCTCACGTTTTCTGGTAATCACTGTGGTCAGGTGACTTGTATGGCTGCGTTCTCACCTGACGCTCAAGAAAGTAAAAGCAACGATGAAAGCAAGCTGAGAAATATTAGACCACTGTCTGAGTATTTATCCCAGCTATGACCAGTTTATTCATTGTTATAAATTGAAGTTTTCTTAATATCTCAGTTGCATCGACTTGATTAACCTATTGAAGTGTTTCACTAATCTCCGGCGCTACTGAAAAGAAGCACCGGCATCCACCGATGAAAACTGACCTCTATTTTGGTACATACATTTCACTCGATTTTACATGACGTCATTCGGAATTCCCAAGATGGCTCACAAGGCGAGACGAGTTAAAATGAATTCACTGTATTTGCTGAACCTGTCATTGGTGTGTGCCTGTGTCATTATATATATGACCATATACGTACATGACCAGGGAACAAGTAAATTGGAGTGTACATGTATATACATTCTTGACCGAACACCAGTGCATGCGCAGTATGGTGCAGTGTGGGATAAATAGCTTAGTAATTAACAAACTGTGTGGATATATAGTTGCAATGCTACATTATACGAATCTATAACGGATGATAGAATATGCTTACAAAAATACCAAATATTAACATAATAGCACTTGTGTGAGCTAATTTCTAGACCCATCGAATTTAGGAATCAATTGACAATCGATTTTATAAGGTTCCGAAATGGTCAGAGGTCCTCATTATTAAATATTCTTCAGCTTCGAATACTAACACTCAATGCAATCAGGGGCGTAAAGGAGTTGCTTAAAAACATTCATGCAATAAATATAATTTTTATAATTATATGTTTCTCTTTGCGTCAATATTATATGTAATTATTGATGGCCCTAGAGGCGTAAAATTTCGCTTGCAAGTCAGTTATACTCAACTATAATTATTAATAATTAAATAATGATTAATAACTCAATATCAGTACTAACTAAACCCAATAAAACCTTCCATGTTTGGTGACGTCATAGATATCCAGGGTTCACCGCGTGCTTCAATAGTGAGCATTGCAACAATAAACATTGCATTCAGCGGCAATCATTCTCTTTCCGAGAAATGTACCAAACCTTTTGCCCCGTATCTTGAAATGGGAGAAGGCAATTGGCACTCAAATTATCCTGGTGACTAATCGCACGTTGTCCAATAAGAAATGAAAATTATGCAACACCCTGTATCTATTGTAGATATTACGTTGCACATTTGGTGATATGTAACTTAATATAATAAAGCCATATATTTTAATGATCCATTTCCTGGCTTTGTGGTGTAATTAAGTAGGACTATTTGTGATTATCCACCATAAAATCAGTATAAAGTGCTGCGAAAATCAATTTTTAGTTTATTGCTGCAATGTGCACAGCATGGTTTTCTGGGCATTGATGCTAATTATGTAATTATGTTGACCAGAACCAAAGTTATGACCAATTTACATAATAAGAGTACGAAAAATAGATTTCAAGAAAATTGAATTTAAAAAATAGCAACATGTATAGCACGATTTTGATGGATAACACATTAGCTTTATGCTGAGCTCAGCATGTGACACATTGATCAGAGATAGTGCTTTGTAATGTTGAGAAATTGCGTTCCATTTCAGAGATGGTTGTCTGCTCAATGGTTCACCTGCAGGCGCCTTTGCTTATTAATTAGATTTGC
>KB311166.1:77082-94280 GCA_000328365.1 Capitella teleta
TTATTATTATTATTATTATTATTATTATTATTATTATTATTATTATTATTATTATTATTATTATTATTATTATTATTATTATTATTATTATTATTATTATTATTATTATTATTATTATTATTATTATTATTATTATTATTATTATTATTATTATTATTATTATTATTATTATTATTATTATTATTATTATTATTATTATTATTATTATTATTATTATTATTATTATTATTATTATTATTATTATTATTATTATTATTATTATTATTATTATTATTATTATTATTATTATTATTATTATTATTATTATTATTATTATTATTATTATTATTATTATTATTATTATTATTATTATTATTATTATTATTATTATTATTATTAGTTTAACAGGTGTAATTTTCTGATGATTCGAAAAAGGTTCGAAGCTCCACCAGAAACTTAGAAAGCCAAGCACTATAACTATAATCATAATTGTTGCTACATTTTTACAGACAAAATTGAATCGGACTCTTCTATTATTCACATCGAAAGTATTAGTCATTATGACGAAAATTAAAACTTTGATACACCAACCAATTTATAGGCGAACAGGTGCAATCTAGTTTTGATCAACACTCGCCCGATTTCCGATATAAATCTTACAATTGAGGAAACAGCTGCTGAAGTAGTTATGTTGACTATTCAATGTGTTATTCAATTTTGAATAAATTGTGATCATTTTCTTATAAATTGACCGTTAATTTTTTTGCAATAGTGACGCAAACGAGTAAAAAATAAATCACAATTTTTAATTTTGCAATAATCAAGACTCATTCAGCCTTGGGACGGATTCTTCTTTTGTATCGGCAATGAACACCGCAATCTCCCTAACAAGCAGCCAGGATTTCTGTTCTTTGAGTACCGTCAGTTTCAAGCATTTGACGGGAAGGTTAATCTGTGTATCTAGATCCTTTAAGTCTAGATTTCCGTCATTAAATGCTCCGAGATAAACGTAGTCGGTACAGATCGCTTCTTTACCGTCATCCGTATACCTGAGAAGAGTGGGACTGGCCTCCAGCATACCACTGCCGAGGTAATCATCTTTGTGACTCTCTGATCCAGTCAAAACAGCTATCCTCTTCAGATAAACGCTCTCGTTGAACACCAGCTGAATGACGTCACCAGATTTTGGTGACCTGCCCCAGAAATATCCAGGTGAAAGGTCATAAGGTAAATGTATCACGTAAGGTCCGAATGTTTTCATGGAAGTGAATAGCTGCGCGGCAGGGTTGTCTCCCATAATTTCCTTTGTGCTGTTATCAAAATTTTTATCCTTTAATCTTTGAATTTTCTCGCTGAGAGATGACTCAACTCCGATATGTTGGAATAAAGATGGCTTCCGAAAAATCACTTGTTGGTTATGCATGATGACGTTAAAGTACCCGAGGAGGAAATCCACCGGATGCTGATCAAAGAAGGTCATCACAAACTTCGCCAGTCTGGAGATATCCTCAGATTTGTACAATTTCCCGATGAACCCAAGATTTGAGAAACCGAGACAAATCCATGAAGTTTTCTGTGATTTGATGAAATTGTGAATCGTAGAAACAAACCCAGGCGTCGATATGACGTCATCTTCCAACTGCATATAATAATAAGCCCAACGGTGCCCGTAACTCCACATGAGAGCGAAATCGACAGCTTGCTTCGATCTCCACAGCACCCTCTCCTGTTCGTCACCATACGTGGCTTTAAGGTCAGTCATATTAGGATAACTCCCTGGTCTGGTCTCAATAACGATCAAGCTCCCTGAGTCAATCTTTGAACCGTACTTCTCACGAATTGAATCTTTCATTGACGATTTGAAATCACTGTCCATGTCAGCAAGGAAAACCAGAGTGAGAACTTGCTGTGATTCTGCTTCAGTCATTGATTCATACAGAGAGTCAAGGGTTGTGAATAAATACACGGCTCCTGTTGGTCTTCGCACTGTGGGAATCCCGATGGTCAAGAGAACTGTGGACGAGATGAACAAAAGTGTGTATGCCCGGAATACAATGGGTTATAATTATTATTACGTAGCGTCATTAAACATTCCATATCATGACCACAACCATTAACTCTTATAACAAGTCCAAGATGAGCCAACTTCTGGCTTTTTAAGCCTCGATTCTGGAACATAAGTGTCCCTTTACCATCTTTGATGTATCGCCTGAGGCGAAAGGACAAGCGGCAATCATGGCGCCATCACAGTTCCATCATACATTGTTGCATTATGAGACAAATAGCCGAGATAAACAGTTGGCAGTTATGTGGGAAGCATAGCCGTTGATTCCCACTCGATTGCAGTTTTATGCCGCAGCAAATATTGACAGAGGCATAATGGTATGAATAGCATGGATTTCCTATTGAAATTGGCACTAAGATAATGTCTATGCTGGTGGGATGTCTATTAATGGACATGATGTTCATTTCATGATATCTTCACGGATTGGCATCATAGGTCCACGTACCTTTATCGTTCTTCTTGTTCATTGGACTCCCAAGGGCAGCATAGACGCCGCTTTCAAAATCATCTGACATGTATCGATTCTTGAGACCCTGAAATACAAATAATCAGACTCAGTAAATGATTCTATTAGCAGCTAAATACCCGTGCACCGCTGCTTCCAGCTCGGTCATATCCGTCACTCGCTAATTCTAGAAAGAAAATATAAACAGTGACGTCACATCCGCTTTTAATGACGTCATAACTCACGTGACAGCATCATGATAGCATTGAGCAGTATGAGTGTGAGTAAAATGAGTCCTAGATTAATCGGACTCCTGTGCAGCCTTTTGAGAACCTGGACTTTCGCCTTGAGGGTCGCCATTACTCTAAATCCTCTCCTTATCCTCATCCAAACACAATTTCATTTTGCAGACATGCGCACATGGCCATCGGAAGGGCTGTTGAGATGTTAGCCAAGCGCCGGCTGATAAAATGAACGGTGAGCACATATGGGGGCAATACACATGGCACACCACTCGAGGAGCATGTGTTCATTAAAAAAGCCGGATCGATATATAGGATATTAAATATGATTTGATCAATAGTTCCCAACAGCTGTTCATTATGGGTGACACAATATAATGGTTGACTTTAATCGTGGCAATTTTTTGTGTGTATTCTGTGTATCTATTAAACAAAAGGCGTGATGAGAGGGGGGGGGGGTGAGTCATCCATTGCGCTGTTTGCATATTTCAGGTGGTTGCTTTGAGCATCCCCAGTCATGCGAGGAGACTATTGTGACTCTGTCTGGACAGGTAATTGCACACTGTTTAGCAATACTACGTATGTCATATAATATTAGCCGATGTTATAACTGAAGTATATTAGATGCCATTGTAAAATTCTATTGTTGGAGACGTACTTCGCTGTGCTCTTATGCAAAGTTATAAAAAGCCGCGAAACACCACCAATTCATTGTCATGACAACCAGTATGCAAGCGTCATTCATGCACGTATGTACAGCAGAAACGTAAAATATATTCCCGACTCCCTGATAACGCAAATTCGCTGATCTTCCTGATCATTGGGCCTGCGAAGGGGGTTCTCTGAGGTCTCCTCGTGGCTTAGCGCATTCTAATCCCCAGTCGCCTTCGCCTTTGCACTGAGGCACGGCGGTTTAACTAAAGGTAGCAGCGGATTAGATACGCCAAGTGCATTGGAATGGAGCGTGCCTGGGAGATAGGGGTTGCTATGTGGACCAATATTGACATTTAATTAGCTAGGCGAAGGAGTTACGTGTTTAATTCATTGTTTAATTCATGGACTATTAGGTTTCAAAAATAAATAAATATAAATCCGACAAGAGCAACAATAATAAATAAATAAATAAATAAATAAATAAATAAATAAATAAATAAATAAATAAATAAATAAATAAATAAATAAATAAATAAATAAATAAATAAATAAATAAATAAATAAATAAATAAATAAATAAATAAATAAATAAATAAACCGCCGACCTAAGGATGCCTGTCCAATGCAACGACTACAGTCCTCCGCTCCACCAACTGAGCTATCAGGGGTCATGTTTCCAGGCCTTTCAAACAATTACAATACCAGATCAATAGGAGGTGCTTTGCCATGTCAGAAATTACCTTTCTTATTCACAATTTGCTGTATTCTCGTCCTTCAAAATAATTACTATCAATTATGCACAACTCCAGCAGTACATTGGATGACATTGCATCAGCTGGAGTTCTTCATAAACACACATAATATAAAGGGGCAGGTTAAGCGTGCGTTAGGCCTACTGTTGGTAACTGCAACAGTTTTGTGATAATGATAATTTTAGTTCACACATCGTCAACTCCACAACAAAGATGCTCTGAAAGATAAAACTAAAAAAAAAAAAAAAGGGTTTATATATGGCAAATAGGGGCGTCTGCATTGAATTTTGAATCATATAACAAATGAGTGTTCTGTTCCTGTATGCAGATATTGTTCCTGCCATATGACACTTTGTTAAGTGGCCTTGGGTCTCTCTAGTTCTCCTCCGCGTGGTGCGTCTGCAAAAGACTAATTCTTTTGCTTGAATGGGATCTTCAGGCGGCTGAATCAGGAAGTCCTTGTTCACAATGGAGAATGCTCCTGGGTGAATAGCACACCTTTCGATTTGCAAATTGCAAAAAGTCCCCACCAGAAATACTCGGCATACAATTGGCGCCAAGTGTGTCAGGTCGCACTGAGAACTAAAAGGCGAAATCGACGGATTACTGTGAATTGCCCTTAGTACAGAACACTCCGTCATCCATGTGACGAGTCATGTGACTGATGGCACTCCAGTGAGTGGCGCTCTCAAGACCTAATACTAATGTTGTGGGTTCTATCAATAATGCTTGACGAAGATGGAACGACCAAGAGGAGACGGACCTAGTGAATACACTGCTCTCACTGGGTCGACCTCGGGATGTGAGGCGTTTGCGTGACATTTCATGAGAGCCCATTCGAGACAGGTGGTGTGTGGTGTCCATTTATTTGGCAATGGCTGTTGAAAGCTCGCTGTACGTAAGCACTCCACAATTACACGAGCATTTTTGCGCATGTATTGGTTTAGTAACACGGTAACTTTATCGTACATGACGATCCTGAATCTAAAGACAAAGTTAGCCATGGAGAGGCATGAGATTTAACATCACATCAGCAGCCTGCGTTAAGCATGCCAAATCGCCCTTCAAAGCAAACGTGTGGAACACAGAAACCTTTTTGACGACCGTGGGGGATACGCGAGTGGCCTTGAAGACGTCATCAGAGCCTGCTTCTTCGTGTTTATGGATACGACTCCGATGGGTGAGTCTAAGCGTTACCCCCAATGAAGCTGCGTTTCATCTCATCGATCCGGTCGAAAACAAATCCCACAATTATTCTTAACAATGGCCCAGGGTTGCCTTTGATCAATAGTTGGGTTATTGTTGAGGAATATTGGAAATGTACGGTTGGATTTGAATGGAGAAACTGTACTCATAGCCTATAATCATGGATTTCATTGAGGTGCGTTATGATGTGTTGGATTCATGGCTCGCTGCAAGGAAGTTAATGGAGATCATTGGCTCGCTGTTTTCTTCAAGGGTGAATCATAACGCTCACGATACACGTTAAAAGTCTTCTAAATATATATATATATATATATATATATATATATATATATATATATATATATAAGCGCCCATGCAATGAGACATTAAAGTTATCTTACAGATAATTAACTTACATTATCAATTATCTTACAGATAATTAACATAACAGCAACAACAACAATTTCAAAGGAGAAATTTGAGCGATAATATAAGCCATCTACAGTGATTGAAAATTGATCACCATAGTAACAAACGATTCCTAAACTTCTCAAAACAAAACTAATAATTACCGGTAGGTATGTTTATTAACCATCAAAATGTGCATGCATAAATGCTTTGATTTGAAGGCCCAGATTTGGCCATAAAGCCACCATTGGTGCTTGTTTGGCGACTTCTGCTGCTCACATCTGAACAACGAATGCGCACTCAGAAATATTACTTTTAGCGATAAAATTACCCAGTAATGCATGTGCTAAGAACCGTTTCCTTCCACAATCTAATGTACGTCATTATGTCAAACTGGAGCTGGAAAGCGACTGGAAGGATATACAGGCAATCATCAATTCTCATATAAGAAATCTCGCACTCCTTCGTATTTTAATTTGTCTTGAATATCATTTACCGTCGACTGAATCTTTGAAGAACGGTCTCTCGTCACTCAAAAAAGCCCACAGAACCGATATAAAGAGGTTCTGAAATGAACAACTGGAGGTCCTCTTTAAAGTAGACTTTAGATAAATAACTTCATTGCCAAAACCAAGGAAGTTAATATGACTGGATGGCTCAAAGCAGTTTTGGTGCACACGTACCCAAATACAAACGTATAATTAAAGCGCTTTCTTTCAATCTTATAGACTTGTTCAAATGGAACTCGACCTGGAAATTATCTGAGGAGCCTGTAGCATTCATATTAAAAAGCTAGAAAAGAATCCCAAGAAGAATAATCAAGTTTTGCTGTGTGAACTAGAAAGATTGAAAGATAGAGTGAAGGTATGCCCGTATGTCTAACATTCAACATTGTCCTGCGTTCGTAATTTCTCAATAACAATTTATGTTTAAGCTGAAGTTTATATTACTTTGAAGTTGAATTATTTTCAGCTGCATCAATTTGCTTATGGTAGATGGTTTGTTTTTGGCTCACTATAACACATATAACAAATAACCTATTAAATTTGTTACATGTTTATCTCTCACTCTAAATAGCCATTCAACCGTCGCCAATAACCTCAGGTGTGTTATGTCAATCCTTAAAATAGACTATGCATATCTTCTCAAATCTGTGTCCGAAAATCATAATTCATTAAAAGATAGCCTGAAAATTGAGCTCCAAACCCCTTTCGATATCAATGTGCATGTACATACAATAGAAGAACTCATCAGAATAAAAAATAATGAACTGCAAGCTCCAATATCAAATGTCGAAGCATCCATATTGTTTAATTCGATTTGTATTGAATAACTGACAAGTCGCCAATTTATATTTTTTTCTGTTTCTCTGTTTGTTTGTTTGTTTGTTTGTCTGTTTGTTTTTTTTTTTTTTCTATTTAACACTTTCTCATCTTTTTTTATTGACAGTTTCGTAGGTTGACATTGACAGTTTCGTAGGTTATGGTCGCTGAATGCTGAATGCCGATGTGTGTGTTATGATCGCCAAGTGCGTTATACTTGTAGCATCTACTGTCGATTTTCGTGCTTCGTGCTCGTTTTCAGTGCCCTCAAGAGTGTATCGTGCAATAGCGCCATCCCTGTGAGCAATCTAGGATAGTAGTGGAAATCATTGGCCAAAATAACACCGAATCCTTCTGCTGGTTCATTGCTGGTTCGTAGTGGCTATACACACTGATTAAGCCAAACGATGTGGCATAAAGTTCCTTTAATATGCTTTATTTGTCACTTTATTTTCAAACATTTATTATGTATAATAATTTTATTATATGATCGTCAGAGTGGATTGAGCAATGCAGGAGCATTCCCACTTGTAGAGCCAACAGACTCTTGTCTGTTTTATGAGCCCAGCACTACATGCCCTTTGTGTAATTGTCATTTTCTATTTTGTTCACCAAATAGAAATCAGATCAAAGCAATTAAGAGTCCAATTACAAAATCAAATTTGGAATTGCTGATTGGAGGACTAATTTTTACCCTTGTTAAAAATGTTCTTGCAAATAAGCGCCATCTTATAACTTGTGAAGGGCGCTGTCGGTTTTCTATTTATACCATGCACTTTAGAGATAGATCATCATAAACTTTGAAATGTACGTGAAACAAAGTGTCATATATACTAGTCATTGGATTTTCCATGAACATTATTTTAACAGAACAGGATAACTGAATGCAGGATTTGACAACATGGACTCCATGGAGCGTTTATTGATAATAGCTGGCTGGATTTTCCTGGCTGTCTGAATTTTCATAGCTGGCTGGATTTTCCTGGCTGTCTGAATTTTCACAGCTGGCTGAATTTTCCTGGCTGGATGAATTTTCATGGCTGCAGCCAGAAGAGCTAG
This sequence comes from Capitella teleta, assembly GCA_000328365.1. NCBI lineage: Eukaryota > Metazoa > Annelida > Polychaeta > Capitellidae > Capitella > Capitella teleta. The sequence goes on from KB311166.1 coordinate 85,194, forward strand.
TACTCGATGCAATTATTTGCTTGCACGAGTATTCACATCCTTCTGCTGTGTAGATTTGTGTATTCTCCGTGCATTGTGCCACGCAATCTTCCTGACTGGGTGGGTCTTGAACATTCAAGGATCCAGGATCGGTTGGGGGTCGGAACTTCCCTGGTTTGGGCCCCTTAGGTTTGTGCCCCTTGAGCTTCTTATGTTTTTTGTCTTTAGCCTCGGCGAAAACAATAAGGAACACAGCACAAAGGCCCAGGAACAATGTCTGAAAGTAAAATATGCAATAACCAGCAATAGGTAGGAAGAATGGTACTCACCAGCTTCATGGTGACAGGATTTGTTGGTTGCTTGATCAGCTGAGCATTTATGCTCCAGTAAAACTAAGGCAACGCATGCATATGCCACTGCATCACACGAATTTTGGACATATTTTAATCTTGCACCATTTTTCCATGATTTTTCACTGACATTGAATGAGATAAGATGGGTTCCATCTTTCAGAATTATTTGAATAATTCAACGATGTGCCGATTGAATCTCACGCAAGCAGGACGATAGATAGGCATCTCATTGAAAGTGAAAGGCAATTTAAGAGGGTATAATGTTGTGAATTTTTCATGAGCACATTCATTGGCTGATATACACCAAGATGGCGCATGTTTCAAAATACATTAATGTTGATGTCATTGGCCTAAAACATGACCCCCCCCCTCCTTGCAATGCTGTCACTGTTGAATTGCTTGGTGCCGACAACCTTTGATTGCCATGCATCAATTTCGTTCATACAAAATATCAGCCTCATCAACTATCAACCAATGGGTGAAGAAGGCTAAGAACATATTATTCGGCCAATGGACAAGGAAGGCTAAGAACATATTATTCGGTCAATGGACAAAGAAGGCTAAGAACATCTTCAGCCAATGGACAAGGAAGGCTAAGAACATCTTCAGCCAATGGACAAGGAAGGCTAAGAACATCTTCAGCCAATGGACAAGGAAGGCTAAGAACATCTTCAGCCAATGACCAATGGGCGAGGAATGTCAAGAACATCTTGGGCAAGAAACATCCTTCAGTGGACGGGCTTCACTTACCTCGAGACCACAAGAAGAGTGGAAAACAAGTTGGATTGGTGCTCCGTAAGATGATTAGATTATACTAGATAAAACGGATATAATTACATGAATATGTTCTGTACCTGAAACGAGTGCATATATAGGCTCTGAATAGAATGGAAAACACATGGGAAACACATGGAAAACACATGAAAAATACATGGAAAACACATGGAAAATACATGGAAAATACATGGAAAACACATGGAAAGCACATGTTGAGAATGTAGTAGAATAGAGCTTAACCACAGGAATTACTAGGGTGAGCATAGTGTAGCTCATTTTTAATGAGCAAGTAGTAGGCCCACCGCAGCGCGCACAGTTTCAGTACTTAGCATCTCAGTTAAATGATAGCTTGGAAATAGCCTATTGTCAGCGGAATTTATTCTGTGTACATTCTGTACGTGCACCGAATTGCGAAATGAAGTTATTCTGTTGAACTGTGTTGACAGGAATGCTTCAATAATATTTGAAGCTCTAGTTTTTCGCGTTGACAGGATGGTGCATTTACGATAATCACCGTGACAATGCACTGGATTAAATTAATGGATTACTAAGACAGGTGAATCGGACGAGGTGTACACCTTGGCTTGGCACCTCGCTGTGGTTTATCAACAAATGGATTATGTACTCTTGAATCTTGCTAGAGTCACAGGGTGTGAAAATGAAGACGAGTTGCAGTAAGTTTAATTAATTATAAATTTATAATAATAGCATACTTTTCAACTGTGAGAGTGCGATAATGTGATAGAACTCGCTTTTGTCGAGAGGCAGTCGTGCACTCGAGCGATGTCGGCCTCCGATTTCCCGGGAAAAAATGTGCGTCTGTGCCGCAAACTTGTCAAAACAATTACTGAGTATAGATGTTTTTGAGTATTCTCTCACATTTCTAGGTCAATATTGTCATGCCGTGGTATATTATTTTCACTGCATACTAACTATTTAGAGTGTTTGTTTTGTATGCATGGTATCTCAAGAGAGAAACACTAAAACCCCAATTTTGTTAGTGAGAGTGAGGATCCCCTGGTGATTTCCCTTCGCGTTTTTGGCACTCTGCATAAATAAAAAAAACAATGCTATTTTGCCAATATTAGACTTCACTTCAGGAATAAGCAGGACTACTCAAACAATCTGAACGACATTTTTAAACTGAAGTAATGAAGGATCCCCTTCTGGCCCCTCCCTTCTCCCAAAGCTGGTTCATTTGCATATAGAATTTGATAATTTGTTCAATCGAGCGTTCAAGTGGTTTTATTTATAAACTGAGGATATGGTTTGTGTGTTTTATTATTTAATTAGGTGGCAAAATATATCGGAATTAGTTTGTGTGAGTTTGTGGCTGGTATTAGCGTTCTTAATTGCCAAATTACACAATTTTCCACGAGCGTCTGAAATTGAGGGTTGAATTTATGATCATTTCATGTAACTTCCAGTTTTATATACAGTTATGTTTCCGTCTGCATATGAAAATATTCAGACGGCATTCTGTCTAGCTTGGAAACAGCATAATAAAATCAAAGCCATCGCGAGCAGATTTTGACCACCATCAATATTCAGCAGAGATTGCAAGTCGTTCACCTTTCCAGAAAGGATTTTGATTAACTCANACTAAAAGGATTATCTGTAATCTTGTATTTATTTTTATTGAAAAAGAGCACTCCTGTTCATTTCGAAACCTTTTAAAATCAGTTCTGCGGGTTTATTTTTTTTTTTTTTTTTCTTGAGTGACGAGAGGCTGTTTTTGAGAAATTTGGTCAGCTGTGAATGATATTCAAGACAAAATAAAATACAAATTTCCTGCTCAGGCAGAATAGCTTGAAATGAGATAAATGCAAGATTTCTTTTATGAGAACTGTTCGAAGGCTCCCATTATTCACAATAGGATAATTACTTTTGTCACGTCACTACAGTCTGAAATCAAACGCGAGAAGAAAGCGAGATTTTAAACCTCTTAAATTGGATGTACGTATCTTGGAATTAGCCCACAGCAAGCGTACTGTCTAAAAATATGTCAGTCAAAAAGCATATTTGTCTTTTGGGATGCATCCTCTATCATCCCTTACTAGTATATTCTCCCAGTGCTTACGCCAGATATGCAAGCGGCATACTTCGTGAATTCCTTGTCCATTTCAACGGACTTTGCTATGGCAGCAGAACTTACCAAGCAGCACTGACGTTTCACCAATGCATCTGAACTGGACAGCTTCTTCGCTTCAAAAGAGTGTATTCCACTGATAAAAGACTTTGAAATCCATAGGTTGCGTTATCGTTCTCAATGAAAACGCCATCAGTATGCGCCCCTTGGTAGAAAGAGCAGTAGATTTAGGCAGACATCAACCTGTAAATAAAATCAACAACCAATTGTACATCAGCAACAGAAAAGAAATATCTGGATGGATCAATTAGAACAAGAAAAATCTAGAGTAATTCTGAGAAATATGCGGCCCCTACATTCGATGCTGGTCAAATAGCCGATACAATAAATTCCATGATGTACACGAGCGCCCTGGATGCTATATTATCCAATGAAAACTTGCCTCACGATCCTCCTTTCAATACACAACAACAAAGATGGAACAAACTCCTTGAAGATGGAGACTCACGCGCACTATGGAAAGCTATTAATTGGAACGGCAACCTGGCAGAAAATGAAGCTCAAGAGAAACCAAGTGATGAATCTTTTAAAAACCACTTTGCGATTCTCAGGAACCCACCTGATGCAGCAGCGCTCTCACATCCAAACGACATACAAACCAATTTGCCTATCAAAGACGACCCTGTACAACCGCAAGAAATGGATAAAGCACTGAGCTTCCTGAAGAAGAACAAAAGTGGTAGGTCGAAGGGAATTCCACCAGGCCTCCTGAAGTTGTTGCCTGTCAACTCGATTTTTTTCAAAGCATTAGTATTTCCACAATTGCTGGCTAATCATGCTTACCCAAAATCTTGTGATTCTCTTCAACAAAGGAAACAAGAAACTCTGCGATAACTATCATGGGATATCGCTGATGGACTTTCTTGCAAAAGTATACATTGTGCTCAACAATTGCCTTGCATTATGATATCAACCTGAAAGGAAACAAGCAGGGTCACAAAAAGGAAGAGAATGTATCGAGCACTTGTTGATGCTACATCTGCTTATCGACTTTGCACGTCACGGGCGGAAAAGGCTCTACATCATGTTCGTCGATTTTTCCAAAACATATGATCCAGTGCCAAGGGAACTGATGCTAAAGAGGATGACAGAACTTGGATGTGGAGCGACAATAGTTCAGGCAATCGCAGCAGTTTACCGATGCTCACGAATGATCCTAAGAACTGCAATTGTGACTGTATTGATAGGCGTTCGGCAAAGATCTCCAATGTCATGCCTACTGTTTACTCTCGTGGTCAATGACCTCATAAAAAGCCACAAAGATAGATGCCAACCAGACGGCTACTTAAAATGGCTATACAACTTAATATTGATGGACGACACAGTCATTAACAGAGAACGCACCTTGAAGAAAGTACGGATCCTCAGTGACTTCTGCAAATCATCCGGGATGGTCATAAACAACCGCAAAACAAAGTTCATGGTGAACAAAGGAACAGATGAGGACCGCCAACTATTATAGAGAACATACCGCTGATCTATTTCTGTCCACCCATATTTTTACTGTCAGACAAACGTATAATTATCATGTTTTATTATTTATGTTCAAGTTTTTTCGAAATATTTTTTCAATTCTATATTTCCTTTCACTCAAAATTCCGCCTATAATATTAGAAGAAGACCACCACTCATTGTTCATTTCTTTAGAATAACTGTATCAAGACGTTCAATTTCATATTTCGGCCCAAAACTCTTCAATCAAAATTATAATCTCTTCGAACTAACCATAAGCAGAACCCCTTGTGGCCGGTGCATCACCATGATAGAGACCTACAACCCTAGCTGAGGAAGAGACACGAATACTCCACAACAGGATTCATAGATCTGAAAGAACGAACTATCGAACCTACGTAGAAATCAACATACATTTAAAACTAAAATTAAAAAATTAATCATAACTCCCATTCAATCATTTAACACGAATGATAATCGTTGTTTAATTGTATGTTTGGAAAAAAGAAAAAGAACTATTAAATTTTAATTTTTTGATTTTTGTTTCACATATGTTGTATTATATAATTATATATATATATATATGTGTGTGTGTGTGTGTATATGTATGTAATCCAATGCCGACCGTGGGGGTCGAGGTCCCGGGTTCAGATCAGGCCACGGGCGTTATGATTGTGAATTATAATTGTAATTTGTTATAATTGTAATTCTTCGGTGACTCTGCAGTGCTGCCCAACTGCGTAACAAGGTCGGGCGCTGTGTACTACTGTCTATGGTGGTATGCAGGATAAAGAACCCTTGGGATTTATCGATAAGAGTAGGGGGAAACCCCGCTCCCGGGCCTTTTGTTCTGGCGCCCGTATCATCCGATCGGATTGGGTGGAGCCGTAAAACCCCATCACTCACTCACTCACTCACTCACTCACTCACTCACTTACTCACTCATGTAAGTGTGTAGGTATATATGATTGTATATTGTATGTATGTGTGTTTTTTGTATTGTATGTTTCTTGCATTGTTTGTTTTGTATTGTATGTTTTTGTATTGTATGTTTTTTTTTGTATTGTATGTTTTTCTTCTTTCATGTTTTGCACCTGTGTTTAAATGTTGTATTTTTGTATATAGATCAGGATCAAATGTGCTATTCGTTGCACCTGATCCTGATTGCAATGCACTTTAACAATTTTTTGTATTTGTTATAATTTTTCGATTTTATTTGCATTGCAATAAATTATTCATATTCTTATTCTTATCTGCTTATTATACCTATCTGTGCAATGCATAAAAATCACACAGCCGACAGTCTGCACTCAATATATATAAATACCTGATAGTCCGTAGGCTTATCATAATGTTTTGACGGAAACAGCCGAAGGATATCCGACCATCGTTTCCCGAGATCTCAATGCATGCAATGTTTGGAATTATTTTGACATAATCTTAACTTAACAATCATTCTGATTATTTAATTATGTGAGTTTTGTCTGGTCTCTATGCCATATATGGCTCTCAATTATCACCTTGATTGCCACGATGTCGAAAACCTGAAGTATATGTTATGATAATCATATTATCTTCCATTGAATGAATGGATCATCGTAGTTTAATAACAGGACTCCTGTAGTTTCTCAGACGTTATTCTGTATTTACCCTGCAAAAAAATTATTTGCTAATTTGTCCTAATCGACAGGGAACAGACCATACATCAATGTAAAAATGTTCATTCTCACTCTCAGTGTATAGTTCTGTAATAGAGCAATATTTATGGCCCAAATTTTTCGCGGTTGCACCCATGGGAAAATTTTCATGTGTGAAACATAACATATTTCCTGTCATGTTAGTGAAATTTTTCTGTTTTACAGTATTTCTTGTAAATTGTAAAATAGATTTCTTTCACTGACATGCCTTATATTTATGCAGTAGTCAGACTTGCTCGTTCACGAAAAAGAGATGCCACTGAGAATGAATCATTCTCTCAACCAAGAGGACTGTTTTATAGTAATCTGAAACCAGACCAGGATTACTCCAATCATAATTTCTTACCCCTCTCTTGTTTGCCTAACATGTTCATCTTTCCCTTTTCAGATGTAATCGTCATGGAAGAAGCTGATGAAGATGACCTCCTTGAGCCTTGACCTTTGACCTTTTGCTATGCCTTCCCTCAGAGGTCGCAAACTGTTGTTGTTGTTGTTTCTCCAGCAGTTGTTGCCATGCTTAAGCAACAGCAACGATGGTGCCGTGCCTGGTGCCGTGCCGTGCGCTAACGGCACGGCACAGCCAGGCGTCCGTCTCGACATCCAGTACTCAAGCAGCGTCATCGAGAGCGGTGAGGCGCACAGCTGATCATCAGTCACAAAACTGCTTCCTTTTCAGAGTACATTGTGATGTTCAAAGATTACTACAATGAGAAAGCAAGATTGAAGTTCATCAAAGCATCTCTGCCTGACCCGAGCGCTTGGCAAATATTACCGCGACGTAATGTTCTTTCAACATATCCAAGTGACTTTGAGGTCATCAAGGTATATTTTGTGAATTTCTAATGATAGGTCAATTCCCATTAATTATCTTCCAGATGACCCACACCGATATAACCGCCCGCCTCAATGCCCTCCGCAATCACCCTCTTGTCAAGCAGGTCGTCCCTCATCGCAAGGTCACGCGCACCCTCAGTTATGTTGATGGTATCTAATCAATCATAAATTTTTGTGGAATTATTTCAATTTTCCCGCAGAAGTTGATGAGGCTGAAAGTGATGAAGAGAAAGAAGATTCGCCCCCCTGTTCAGAGGATGCTAGTGACCCTTGTCACACCTCGCGACCCTTGAACCGCAAAATCCGCTCAATTGTAGGTTGTTGACCTTTGTGTGATGTCTGATCACTGTGGGGTCTTTTCAGGGCGCCGCTTTTTGGCATTCCCCTGTTCGCCACAAAAGTCGCAGACTTCTCCGATCCGTGTCATCTAAACAGGTCAGGTCATGTGACGATTATTAACGCATTATCTCAATTAGAGGCACACTCCCCATTAATCACACTCCAACCAAGTATTGATAAATTTGGTTTTTTTAGCTATTTATAGCAGCGTTCGCTCCCTTTTACTGTTACTACCTCCTCCTCACTAAAACATTGCTTCCGCTTTCATTAAAACATTGCTTCCGCTTTCTCATTACATCAGATTACAAGTGCACTGCAAGCAGAGTCTCTCTGGCAAATGGGATTCACTGGGCAAGGCATCAAGATTGCCATCTTTGACACAGGACTAGCCGAAGAACATCCCCACTTCAAGAAAGGCCGAATCAAGGACCGCACCAACTGGACCAATGAGAAGACCCTGGAAGACGGTAGAGGCACTAACTGATCTCTGACTGTATGCTACTTTTTATTTTTATCGCAGGGCTAGGTCATGGTACCTTTGTGGCTGGTGTAGTCGCTAGCTCCAAGGACTGCCTCGGCTTTGCACCTGATGCCGATCTATACATCTTCAGGGTTTTTACCAATAACCAAGTAACAACAACACCTCCGCCCATCGCTAGATCACCAATCTTCTCTTAATGCAGGTGTCGTACACGTCGTGGTTCTTGGACGCTTTCAACTACGCCATCCTCAGACGCGTAAACGTTCTTAACCTGAGCATCGGAGGTCCCGACTTCATGGATCATCCGTTTGTTGACAAAGTCTGGGAGTTAACCGCAAACGGAGTTGTGATGGTGTCTGCAATTGGGAATGACGGCCCACTGTACGGGTGAGTGAGGCTGCTGCCCTCATGACCCCAATCATCTCCGCCTTCCAGAACCCTCAACAACCCAGCAGACCAGATGGATGTCATCGGAGTGGGAGGAATCAACTTTGAGAACCAGATCGCTCGCTTCTCATCCAGAGGAATGACCACATGGGTGCGTGCTCTTCTTCGCCTGCATTTCATCTTAGTTCCTCTTCCTGTTTTAGGAGCTCCCTGGCGGTTACGGTCGAGTGAAACCGGATATCGTGACTTATGGCTCGTCAGTTCGAGGCTCCGCTTTGAAGTGAGTCGCATCATGAGTCGAGTGATCTATTTATATCTCTTAACCAATCAGAGGCGGATGCAGATCTCTTTCTGGGACTAGCGTGGCTTCTCCTGTGGTTGCAGGAGCTGTGACTCTCCTCATGAGGTACCTGTACCCTGACCTCTCAACCCCTGACCTCTCAACTCTTAATTACAGTGCTGTCATGCCGACGGGAGCTGCAGTGAACCCTGCCAGTGTGAAGCAGGCGCTCATGGCTTCAGCGAGACGTCTGCCCAACATCAACATGTTTGAGCAGGGCCAGGGCAAGTTGGATCTGCTTAAAGCGTACCAGATGCTGAGTCAGTACAAACCACAAGCATCACTTCACCCTCCGTACA
>KB311176.1:0-33072 GCA_000328365.1 Capitella teleta
CAGATAGCATCAGGTGTCAGTTATATGCCATTTACCCATCATCATTGCCACAGAAGTATCGCTTCTTGCCACTCTCATTCTTCTGTCACTTTTGTGGCGAGAATATAAACATAAGAAATGTCGGTGCTACGTAGGTGAAACTTCTCTGACAAAAAAGGAATTAAAATTATCACGTGCCACATTCATGCACTTTTTCATTCACATATCTGGCGACTTATCTGAAAGCATTCAACCAATTAAGCCGCTGAGCAAATGCAAATAGTGTGTGTTTGTTCCAGCCCAGCCACATGGGCACTGGCAATTAAAGGCCAAACGTTATAATGTATGCATGAAGCCTGAATATTCATGATTACTTATTTGAATGTTGCATCATTCTGTTCTTAGCGTCCGTTGGGAGCAGACATGCAAAATTATATCCACGCATTTCAAGTTCCAACTACTAGTACATGCATCACCAACGATTCTTCAGCTGCCTTCATCACTTTTTACCGGTGAGCTATTCTTTATATGATTCCATTGTTCATCATGTATACACATGTATATTAAATACATGTGGTGTTGTACTCTTAATTGCTAATACAAGTGGCATCATTTGTAAAATAAGATTGATACGCTCCACACACTCGTAACAATTGATTGAATTATACTTTGTTTAATGACTGTACTTCTAATGGCTGAACTGATTTAATTTCTTGTGGTGTCCCTCAGGGATCCATCCTAGGTCTTTTATTGTGTTTGTTACATTAATGATGTCACTTCTGTCTCTGATGATACTAACGCTTTTATCGCTGCTCCAAATGTCAACGCAGCGATAACTAGTATCATAGTATGAACGAAGAATTAAGGCGACTTAACATCTGACTCGATGTAATTTATGTTATTTTTGACATTTTTCATACATTACAATAATTAACTATTCTATCCTATTCTATTCTGTCGTATCCTATATTTGTAACACAGAGGTTGCCCAACAAATGTAATCCGAGTCATCAAAAAAGCCAAATGTTTCATTCAAGATCCTGATGCAACAACTCATTTGGTTCACCATCCTCTTTCCTGTTCCAACCTGTTGCTCTAATTGCTTTCTCTTCCCGCTGCATATATTACTTAAAAGTTCTTAGAACCCAGATGAATTTGCAAACAAAGTGATAATGGTGATAATGATGTTCGTGGAAGTTTATGAAACGCCCTAAATGCCTTGAACTTGAGTAAAGTTAAGAGAGTGTAATTAAGTGGGACTTAATTATTTGGAAATCATTCAATCTTAGAATCACCACATCAGTATATAACAGTACATGTAGAGAGTAGTGTATGTACACTCGTTTTTATTAACTGCTGGCATCATTATACATATAGGATGATATAGCAACCATTGCCAAGCCACTTCAAGCCGCTGCTAGCCGCCGATCGCAATGCTGAGCCGATATCTCTGATTGGTGGGGCGGCTTAACAGCTTAAGCAGCTAGCCCGTCGTTTTTACTTCAGCCAGCCGATTCTAATCAATTACAATCGGCTCCGGAGTCTACACATACAGTATATGTGACCCTCCACCAGTCCATGACGAAATCGTTTTGATATGTCATGAAAGAATTCGAGAGTAGTATGTTTTCGTTTGCTATATTTCGATTCCCTGGTTGAAAACCCAAGAATTGAGGGTGGATTTAGCTTTTAAATACGTTAAATAAATGCGTTCAATATGGTGATATTTTTTTATATAATTGGTACGTGTATAACCTCAATACAAACGGTAGCACCTCTGCAGGTTGCACCGTGAATATCACCCCCGCATTGTTTTTTTTTTTTTTTTTTTTTTTATTAAATTCATGCCATAAAAACGACAACGGTGAATAATAAAAGGCATGGCCCACAAAAAATTATTCACACCAAAAGTAAATTTGTTAAAAATAATTATAATGAGAATGAATAAAAGTGATAAAAACGTAAAAATAGTATTGTCATGTGAATCAAAAACGATCAATTGAAATGATAAAAACCAGAACATCTACAAAATGACGTCATGGTGCAAGAGTTAAAAACATTAAAATGATGATCCAATTTATAAAAATAAAAATCAAGTAAACGATGTTTAAAAATAGAAATAGTAGGTGAGTTTCTAATATTAACCAGTAAAATATTCCATAAGTGACAAACACGGTTAAAAAAAGAAGATTTAAAAGTCTCAGTTCTTACATTATGTTCAAATAGAAGCCAACCATTGTTAGAGGATCTAAGAATACGCGTATTGTCTAAGAATACGTGTATTGTCTGTTTGTCAGCGTCCAAATCCGAGGTCCCGTCAGTCAACCCATCGCCCAACACTGACACTTGACGGTAACAACATCAATCCATCCACGTCTATTAGGAACCTCGGTGTGCTATTTAACTCTGCATTTAATTTAGAAGATCACGTGAATGCTCTGTGCCAGACTATGTTCTTCCATGTCAATTGCATTTGGAGAATTCACAGAGTACCTCACAACATCTGCAACTCGCGTGTTCGTTGCTTCAGTTCTGCTGCTCCTTCTCTTTGGAATGAACAACCCAAAGTATTCGCCTCTCATCACACCTACTTGAATGTACAGTAAAACCTCGATGTATCGAACGTCCGTCCCTCGAATGTCTCCCTGTGTCGAAGTGTTTTCGAAGTCCCGACGATTCTCCTATACTTTACTATTAGCACTAACATCTGTCTCTCGAACGTCTCATTCTCGAATTTATCCTTGTGTCGAAGTGTTTTTCGACATATTTTTGATCTGTAGTTCGAAGTCGAAAAATTTGATGAGCATATTACTTAGTTTGATAACTTCAAAGAGAGAGAGATAGTCAGTTGTTTACAAAGCAAAACATCCCTGCCCCCACAAAGCAGTCGGCAGCCTTTATCTCTACTCTGTTTACGCCGCAACCAGAGCTATGATTGGCTGAATCCAAAGATCAACGGACCGTGGATCTCAACTATAAGCTATAAGGCATATTGTTGTTGGTGTATCTGTGATAATCTTTAATGAATGACCGACAAAAGACCGCAAACCGACCAGAGCTTGGCTGACTCCTAAAACCAATAGACCGTGGATATCGACTAAGGCATTGTGGTTGGTGTGCTTGTGATGTTATTTAATGAATGCCGACAAAAGACCGCACGCATTCGAAGCTAGAGTTAATTAAAGAAATCCAGCCTTAGATCTACACGTTTATAAATATTTGTTAATCAAAAGTTTCAATCTCAATTTCTCCTATAATCATTTCTATGGTCTATATTTCTCGTAAGTCATGAGATCACCGTTCATAGTTTATGAGTTCATAACGCATGCAGTTAATCATAACGTCAGAGCACGGTTTGGAATCATAACGGTCATATCATAACGGCCTCGATCTATCCCTCGAAGTATCCTTGAGTCGAAGTATTTGAGCTAACCCCACGAACTTTGACACATCGAGGTTTTACTGTAAATAAAAACTTGAGACACACTTTTTCCGAAAAGCTATTAATGACATATCTTAACAAATCAACTTCTTATCATCTTATTTATATTTTATTGTACATCGCGTTTGAACAGTTCATTTCTTTCTGAAATATCGCAATTCATAAGTTTGAAGTAATAAATAAATAATAAATAAATAGACCAAAGATATTCTGCGCTCAAATTCGGCTTTTAACCAAGCAATTGAGTTGGAAATAACAGCATTCAAAGTGCTCTCTGTTCGTATTGTAATAACTGTGTTTTCATGTATAGTTGTGAAATACAGTTTTTTTAATATACAATTATTTTTTGTTGTATGAACGTTGTTCAAGCTGCTTAAAAATGTTTGTACTAAATTTTTTTCTCGAAAATCATCACGCTGAACCCTTCCTGTGACTATATTCCCTGTTTGTTTCAGAAGTAATCTGAGGTCTCGTGCCATTCATCAGTTGCAGCACACGCAGGAATTTTTAATGAAGAAGTGCTTCTCCTCTGTGCTTCACCATTTGTATCAGTGCTGCCTCTGCAGGCTTCCTCTGTGATTCCAAAAAACAGTTGCACAACATCATGTATATATGCTGAAATCAAAAGAGGGTGTCTATCCTCTATATATCTTACATACAGGTATGTAAGTATATTTGTAGGCCTATAGCCCTATACACTGGTGTTTGATTGTTGTTATATCTGGTTGCAGTGGCAGTCTCCTGATGATTGTTTTGAAATTCGTCATTGCCGAATACTGCTGGCTTACATTGACACCGCTATTTCATTTTCACTGACACCTGCTTTGATCAGTGTTCCAAGGCCTCCTGATAATGTTAATTTTTATTCTGGAAATACCCAAACACTTCTGGCTTACACTGACTGACTCACCTCATCTCTAATTGCTGTATTGATCAATGTTTTGAGACCACCTGATACTTCTGGGATGAGCCAACAGAGACTATGCGACAATCTTCCTTCCATACTGCCGATTTAGCTGATCCGAATTTGAAAAGACCAGCAAAAACACTTCGACGAATTGGGTTTTCGACGAATTGGGGTTCTCGAATTCTCAACATTTTGGTAACGTTATGATCTATGAGATGACGTTATGATAGCATATTGATGTCAAATTACGTTATGATAGCGTAATGACCTACCCTTGACCACTTTAAAGCTGCCAACACATGAACAAAAAATTAAAACGATTTGTTTGCGTTGTTTACTACAAAATATACAAAATCGGCCCAGAGAGGGGGATGTTCTTTGTTCTTGTCGCCTTGAACCACAGCATCAACGCCTTGAACCACATCCGGGTATTCACACAACCTTGCTCACTTCCTGTCACCTCCACTCTCTCTATAATGCGCTTGAATCTTCTCAGAATTTTTTATCCAAGTTGACAGGGTGCTTGGTGGGGTTCCAAACTTATCAGTGACAGTCTTTTTCTTCCCTCCATCTTCAGCTTTGCTCATCGCCAGGAACTTGGTCTCCAGGGTTACACACATGATCTTTTGTTTAGTCACCATTATTGCAGAGAGGTCTTGCAGAAATTCTTCAACAGACTGAATAATTTGTTGTGACGAATGAGTGAGTGAGTGAGTGATGGGGTTTTACGGCTCACCCAATTTGATCGGATGATACGGGCGCCAGTTGTGACAAATGATCGGGTTTTATACTGATGGGCAGAGTTAGTTTATTATTGGTGTTTCTCGCCTATTCAACATCTGAAACTATACTGCTTTCTGTAATCATCTTCATCGAAGACGCCTTCATGTGTTTTACTCCGATCGAAAATCCACTACATGCTCTCTCTTCCAATTGTTAACCAAGCATCGTGAACAAAAGAACGCTTGCTGCTAATTGAACCTATGAACATGGCGGCTGCTTTTTTTTTCAAACAATAAATTATCTTATCTATCTTATCTTTAATCGAGATGATGCGGTCGATTACGCAAAGAAAACACAGAGACGGAGATGCTGACTTCTGAACAATGCAAAAGGTGACACGCAAGTCAAACTCTGTTTGTAAACAATTGTCCAAAACAGTAAACAGAGTTGCGTTAATTGCAATTAGCAAAAGGGTTCTTTGATCTCAAAATGAACTTCGACGAATACGATTCAATTTTGCTCAAGGGACTGAAAAATATGTTCAGAGGAACAAGATTTTTCTCAACAAAGCGGGGTTCGAGGAATCCGAGCAATCTGTAATGCTAAAGTATAGGGGAGTCGTCGGGACTTTGAAAACACTCTGACAATGAGGGGTCTTCGAGATATCTGTTTTCGAGTTAGCGGGGTTTTACTGTACATGGTTTCCCAATATCTCCTGAACGTGCATAACATTATGGTCTCTTCTTCACCATATGCAGCGGCGATGTCCAACATGTCAACTGTTTGAAGGGTGGATGATCCCGAGACTCTCCAAATGGGCGATATCTGCCTTTGCTGCGCAGCTTAGCAGGGTCAAGGCGATGTGGGCAAGCCCAAACCAGGGGGCCTTTAGTGTCAATGTGATGAACAATGCCGTGATGCGGGGCAGAGAGCAAAAATCTGGTTGAGTTAGTTGAGGACATTCCTAAAGCAGTCGCTCGTACGAGAAGTGCTTTCATTCCCGGACGATAGTCCAAAAAGGAAATTTCAAAGTGGCGATTTTTTGCGCAGCACAAGGCCAAAAGGTCGTCATCGCAGACGAGGCAGCAGCCTGCGACGTCTACGAGTAGCTGATGCCGAAGCAGAAAATTCGTTCCCATAAGAGAACCTTTCACGTTGGCGATAACAAACCAGCCCGAGTAGCGACGTCTTCTATAGCACACGTCAAGGGTCACCTCATCAAAGCCTTTGATGGACAATCCGTTGGCCGCCTGCAGGTTAGGCCCATTATAGGCGCTCCCCATCGCGCGATCCGTGGAGGAGGGCGGATACCTGGGTGCCAGTGTTGATGATAAAGGTCCCGAGAGCGAGTTCGACATTGAGAGCAGGGCGGAGGAGCGGAGACTCACTCACGCCACCCAGTACGCGAGCCCCCGTCCAGTTGCATGGAGCGCAGCATCTCGCATCGCGAGATCCGAACTTCTTGTGAAAGAAGCACAGGCGGCGCTCACTGCCGACGGCGTCAATGTCTTGTAACACAGCGAGGTCGTCGTCGGCGACGCTGCAAGGTTAGCAGAGTAGTCAGCTTGGCGAGTAGTTGCCATGACACGGTCTGCTTCTAGGCCGAGGTCGCAAAGATCTTGTGTTTCCAAAGCGGCAAGCACAGTTCTGAGAGCCGTTGGCAGCGAGTGCATGAATATTCATCGGAGGAAAAAACGGCCGCCATGCTGGCCATTTAAGTGCAGTATCTTCTCAGCCAACTCCGATGGTGACAATCTCCAAGTTCCGTGATGTCAAGCAGGCAGTTGGCACGCTCGTCATCAAACAGCTCGAACGTCTTGATGAGGTACTCTTTCAATCGCTTGTATGCATTGCTGGTTAATGGATGCTCTAGAAACTGAACCACGTGAGCGGCTGTGTTCTGATCCAGGGCAGCGACGATGTTCCAGTACTTGGTTTGGTCGTATGTGACCTCACGCAAACCTAATTGGACTTCCCACCACTGAATGATTTTTTGACTCCAAGCATGGCTCTTTTATTCTCTCTTTGTGAGTTGATCATTTGTTTGATTTTTTTTCTCCATACGTACATAAACTGTCTGCTACAACTTCATGTATCGACTTAACAAGCTCCTGTTGGTGTTGGCTGTGCTATTCCATGATGCATTGCCTCTCTCCATTTTTGTTAAGGTGGTGGAAGAAGAAGCTTGATCACAATTACCAGTTTACTTAAGTTATATATTATGATATCGGCACAGTTAGTGCCAGCACAGTTGTGAATATTGTTTAGTTAAGATCTGTTATATGTCTTTGTGTTTTTACAAAAGAGCTGGCTCAAAATGTTACAGGAAGCAAAGTGGTTACTGAGTGTGTGCATCAGTGTCAACAGAATTATGCTCTGCGTGTGTGACAGCAGGCCCATGTTTTTTAGGGTGGAAATTATATTAAGGCACTCGTAGACTTGAAGGCTCAATTTCGTCCCTTTGCGCTCGCCATCCAGCGTGCAGACATTGCTGGATTGCACCCCGGCTCAGAAGTTGTACACGGTACGTCTGTTCGTGTTTATAACACAAGTGAAAACAGGTAATGGTCCATCAGATCATATTATGAGGTGGATGACCGGTTGTGCATTCGAATTATATATATTTGGCCAACTACATTAACTATATACTAGTATCGTATACGTACGCTGCTGCTCTGGGGTCAAATAATATTATTACTAAGCGGGAATTTTCGGTGGTTATTCATTTCTTTAAAATACACTAGAAATGCAAAAGGCGACTGTACTTTTACAGAGGGGTGTTACCTTGGATCAATGTACTTGTATCTCTTTATTTTGTATATTTTTACTTTGAATTCGATAATTTTGCCGTCTAATTTTTAAATAAGATTCATTTTAAAGAGAAAACGGAGCGATACATCACCAAAATGAGGCAAAAAGTTTTTAAGTATTTCTCAGAAAGAAAGCTACGCCCCCCATTTTCTCATACCTAATGCTGCTCATCTTGTCTAGTGTAAATACTGTCATTCTTTAATCCCGAAAATGCAATTTTAGTAGGTTTGGAATATTTCGATAGGGTTTTCAGAAATTGATGCAAATGTTTCGTTGCCAGATCGCTCGGCTTCTAATTTAATATCTGTGGTTTATTATGAGGATGTTCAAAGTGTTTATGTGAATGCCTGAATAGTGATTTAATTAAACTTATTATGTATTTACGGTACCATATATGATATAATTACTATTACTAACTAATACTATTAGTATTAACTATTACAATGATTACAATGAATATGATTATGAATCAAAATTCACATTGTTACATTCCCTATTCTCTAACTAAGGCTGGGCAAATATTCGTTTTTGTTATTCGTTATTCAGTGAATAGTGGGGTATCGCCGAAGCTTCGTTTTTCGTGTTTTAACCCAAATAGTGAAAAAACCATATTTAGCATTTAATCTATTTCATGTCTTCAAAACCTTTTAAAACAATCTCAATAGTCCACAGAGATAACTCTCGACGGCGTGTTAACACTTCAAAGACAAAGAGTGAACGACCGTGTCAATTACCATGAAACCTATGTTTCAGTCACCACTAACTGTCACTATTCGCTAAACTGCACGTGTGTGAATAAATTATTATTATAACTAAAATTTTATCCTCCCCCTTTCCGCTTAACGCACCATAAACAATGCGGCGGCTCAATTAAAGGCTTATAGGCGACCGGCAGCATCGAGACCCCATTCATCCCATCCCCTCCCCTTCTCCGCGTAAGCTGCTCACTCGCATGCACAGTGAGCAGAGCGCGTGATATCTGCTTCAGCAAATAAAGTAATGATATATATCTACACGTGATGATACAACAATCTCATTGAGTCCCCCATCCTGTCTTCTCCAATAATGCGTTCCCCCTTCCCCTCTTCTTGTATCTCAGCTCCAAAATCATTCAACCAAAACAATGCTTCGCTCGCTGAAACCGGTGATCAACTGATAATATATGTATGTATGGGTGGAGTTTTACGGCACTCTGATACTAATAGTATTATATTTAGGGCTGGGCGGATATTGCTTCAACACGGATACACGGATAACGGATATCCGTGTTACTAATATCCGACGGATACGGATACGGACACGGATATTTATGCCCAAACACGGGAGCATGCACCTACAGCGTAATGCCCTAGCGCCTGGCACACGCTGTGAGCGCAAAAGCCACGGTCTACCTGCTGCAGCAGTTAAAGACAAGCGACCTTGACCTACCGCTTGCTTCTTGTGCATTTCTTTTATCAAAACATTCAGAATGAATTTCAAGAGGTATCGCACATGCAGACAGCTCGCTTGCCTGTCGATTTCACAGAGGTGAATTCCTTATCAGCGCAAGCTATTTCAAGTATTTTTCCCCAACTTCACGAGTCGCAGATTATAATCCCAAGACGGAATGATAGTAACGTGCACTTTGTGCTACAGTGTACACTTTCAATAAAGATGATTTGGAAATGTACAAACTTAGTAACTTCATGGGGCGCAAGTCAGTTCATAACTTCATAGCAATTATTGTTCTATAGAAAGTTTGAAATAATGCAAGTCGCTAGATCGCATAGTAGGGGGGCCTACATGTACTAATCTATATTAACTGTTCAATTTCAAACATGGTTCAAGGTCGAGAAAGTGATGAAATTCAGTGCTGTTTGTGGTTCACACGAAAACTGCAATTGACAAAGCTGTCACGTGTAACGGTGTTGAAAAATAAGCACTAAAGGAGATAGTCAACAACGCGTGTTACGTCACTTTTGCTTGATGACTGAAGAGATTCAAGGGCATAGAATTGTGTTTATTTAAAACAAATCAGAATTAGCGCATTGTTGACATCGTGTTATCTTGTAATTGACATCGCTCAGCTTCAGTGAGCAGCGCTTGTGTGCGGAAAGGCTGTGCGCTACGCTCACTGTGCGCTCGAAACAAACACTTAAAATTTACACTATCCGTGTTTAACTATCCGTGTTGAAACACGGATCACGGATAGTACTGAAAACCCCCAATATCCGTGCTGTCACGGATATCGGACACGGATATCCGCCCAGCCCTAATTATATTAGTGCCTCTCAACTGATAATGCATTGCGCGCCTTCACTCTGAATTGGTGACTAATTGGTTGGAGTGCATCAGTAGTCTTTATAGAAAGTTGCTGCTGAAACTTGTGTCAAGATGTCGACAGATTAAATACTAGTACATGCACACTCGTAAGTTTGCTACAAGTCAATAATATGAGGAAGAATTTCAACAATAATCCTGTTGCCACGGTGATATGAATTACTTTGTGTACTGCGATTAGAGCCATTTGATGAAATTGATCAGCAGGCGAGAGTGAAAAAAGGTCAGAAGTTCACATTTGTCACTGCTGACATGCATAGCTAGGAAGTTGATTACAACATGGAATGAGATTGAATTGAAACCAAGAGGCGGCAGTGCAGGAGTATACTCCCGATTTCATAACGCTGTTTATACTAGCGATTATTTGTTTCGTGCAGTTGATTATGTAATGACTGTAATCCCTCTGACCCATTAGGTCTATACCAGTGCATGAAATTAGTATGATGAAATATCACTAAGAGTTGATCATTGGTTTTAATGGCAAAAACGTGGCAGCATAGGCTATCATGGGGGGATGAGGTACATCTATGTAAATACTAGTATTTCACCAGTGACAGTGCGTGAACTGGTGCATGTGCTAATGAAGTTAATATAGAGCACTAACAAACCATGCACTGTTCTGTAACACAAGATTCTAATAAGAAAAAGTTGTGATTGTTGGCAAATTTTTATTTATTATTTTTTTATTATTTTTATAATCACAACTATTCGTATTCGGATTCGGAATAGTAAGTAACCACCAGAATATTCGTTACTCGGGTTATTTTACTATTGGCCCAACCTTACTATTTTCATAATTGATTATTTCTGTATTCATAATTCAACTATCAATGTGAATCAACTGCAATTTATTATTTCATTTATTAAGGTGAAAGAAAGCTCAAGGAAATTTACTCTAGCTGAGTTAACCAACAAAATTAATAAATAATAAAATAAATAAATAATAAATAATCATGTTTGCTGAATGATTGGTTACAGTTAGATATTGAATCTAAGCGCATTCGTTCCTTGTGCATCATGGCGTTCTGCGGTTTACTGGTTCAATGAGCTCCTAGCAGAAATACAAACTTTCATCTTGTTTCAGGCTCACTTGGTTTGCCGCTCTGTGAATGCGCTCAACTCATTCATTCAGAGCTCAGTTGCACAATGAGTCGTGCGTCAGTCGCAGATTCTTCTAAGAGCTCAGAGGACGGAGAGAGCGACTCAACCTCCGACAGCTCCAGCGGCCGAAGCAGCAAACGCCCCAAGGCAAAATCAAAAGTGTGGGATCGTGTGGCGTGGTTCTCACGCAAGCACAGATCAAAAGAGGCTGGCGAGGGCCCCAGCAGCGAGCGGCAGCAAGCCTGCGAGTGCTGTCAGGCGGACACAACCGTCCATCATTACCCAAACAGTGAGATTGTCGTGCAGAACTGTTTGAAGCCAAGCGCAGCCCGAGCGCTCTTCATGCAGTTGGAATCGACCGGCGGTTCACGAGACACCTGGAGGCCGGCTCAGCAGAGAGATGACGAAGCTGTGTCTGACGGCGGCATGGAAGAGCAGCGTGTGCCATGCCACTGCATGGCGTGCTGCAGCTGCTCCCCTTCCCAGCGCCTCCTCGGTTCGTGCCCCGCTTTCTCCTTCATCCGTCGCAGCAACTCGGCTGCCAGTCTCGACACGATGCTGACTGGCATCAGCAGCGAACAGTGCCATGACAACAAGGTCAACGTCCTCCTCCCCGAAGGCTCCTACCTAACCGAGAGCTCGACCGATGCGCACAACCCTCTGTCGCAGTCAGCTGACGATGCTTCAAAACACAACAGTTTACCAGCGTATTATAACCGTGGCTTATTCAAACGATGCAAGCGATGTGATAAAACTATCGTGCTCACGCATTTACCTTTTGTTTCCGCGCCGACTGAGTTTAAGCACCTCGGAGAGAGCTTCTGCCAATGCAAAAAGCCACCGAAACAGCACGTCCAGCCTAAAGATCTCAATGAAGTTAACTCCTTTCGCGATAAACTTCAGGTGCGCTCATCTTTCAATGTTGTCGGTGTTTTTATTTGGATTATTTTTGCAGCTAATAACTGAGTGGTTTCATGAGTTTGATGACGCTCAAAGAAATCTCTTACTTAAACAAATCCTTGTGAGTATTATCGTATAATTTTTCGATCTCATTTTTACCGTGTGCAACCCACGTAGCCACAGTTCAACGTTCCGCAAATTCATTTGGTTTCCACGGAGATGGAGCACCACCTGCATGCCGGCTGTCCTCCGAATTGCCTCGACAGCCTCGGGTGGCTTCCCTGCACAATTACCAGTTATCTCCTCACCTTCCTGGACCCTGGTAAAGCAACGCTATCCCACAATGCTCTTTGCTATGACGTCTCTCTGCAGTTTCATTGGGTCGGGCTGCCATGACATGCAGACGATGGAATGAACTTGCCTCGGATTCGTCGCTATGGAAACGGTTTTGCAACCAACCAAAATGGCGGTTGTCTCGAGTTAGTGAACATAAACAGCTTCTGTCACATGTTCAGAGTAATGGAGATATTGATGTAAGTTGTTTTGTGGTTTTTTTTCAAAGTTTTATTGTTAATATTTTTATATTGTGTTTTACAGTGGAAGAGTGTTTTTGCTGAGCGATTTAAACTGTGCAATAATTGGTTGAACGGAAAATGTAACGTGCGAACCTTTGAAGGACATACTCAAGGTGGGAACCTCCCTTCTTTCATTTCGGATATTGACCGATTCTCTTAAGGAAGTTTATTTTTACAATGATTCCGCTGGGTGCTAACTCTCTCTTGAGAGTTTTGTTAACCGATGTTGTCAAACAACCAAGAGAGAAAAACTGAATCCATTTTGAGAGATAAAAAAAGATAAAAACATTGATATTGGAAAATATTGATAGGAAAGTTCAACATCTTCAATTTCTTTCAATCTCCATTCATTATGTTTGTGAGAAATTTGCTACCAATGTGATGAAACGCACTTTGCTGAGGCCTTTCCATTACAAACTAAATTGACTGATGGTCATGATTCAATATGCCACTGGCCGACATAACAGCTGAGTTGACTTCATGCAAGGTGTAATATTTTCTAATTTATCCAAGCATCACAGATTTCAGAATATGAGAATTTTAGTCCATTTATGAACTTGAATAACTCTTGTGGGTTGACGTTTGTCTTCTTCTTCTGATGGAATAATTTCCTTCTCAGGGATCTCATGCTTACAGTTTGATGACACTCGGATTGTGAGCGGGTCTTCTGACAAGACCATCAAGGTAAGCAGCGTCCTTCACTTCACTCAATTTGACAATTTTTAAATCAGGTTTGGAATATCCGCACCAACAGCCCCTGGGGAGTGCAAACACTAGCCGGTCATTCAGGAACAGTTCGCTGTTTGCATCTGGACGGCAATCGGTTGGTCAGCGGATCAACTGACCGCTCCATCAAGGTCTGGGATCTGTCCACTCAGCAGAGCTGGTCCAGCATCGCTTGCAAGGTGACCATGGTCGGTCATCTGGACACAGTGCGCTGTCTGCAAGTGGACGACCAGAAGGTGGTCAGTGGCTCTTATGACCGCTGCCTCAAGGTCTGGGATATCCACACTGGACACTGCACAAGGTCACTCAGAGGTCATGAAGCTGCTGTTCTCTGCGTTCAGTTTGACCAAGATAAAATTGTGTCAGGATCTTGTGATAAAACCATCAAGGTAGGGCTTTGAGTGATACTCATACGTTTATTTTATGGCTTATTTTCCATTTAAAAGGTTTGGAGTTTTTCCGGGGAGTGTCTAATGACCTTGAAGGGTCACCACGATGCTGTAACCTGCTTGCAGTTTGATAAGACACGCATTGTCAGCGGATCTCTGGATTGCAATCTGAAATTCTGGCACATCGACACCGGAGAGTGCATGAACACCATCGACTGGAAGGCCTCCGAAGGCCACACAGGGGTCGTAAGGTCAGTCTGAGTCCTAAATCAAGTCACGTTCAAATACGGAATGTCTTTCATTGGAGTTTGATAAAACTGACTTTCTTCTCAGGTGCTTGCAAGCGGACAGTTGGAGGGTGGTCAGTGCCTCAGATGACCGCACCATCAAGGTCAGTTGGTGATTGCTTCTGGGGTCAGGAGAACTTCTTCTGCACTCAATTATAGACAGTTCTTGATTTATTGAATGAGTTGCAATGCTGAATTTCATAAATTCCTGGTTGATCTGATCTTAGTTGAGCTGTGCGTGACTTAAAGGGGAAAATACCATAATGGCATTATTCTTGTTTTTATGTGTAAAGGTTTTGCAGAAATTTTCTTTTATGGTTATTTCCATTATTTAATGATTTCTGTACAATCATATGCCAACATATTATGAAGGTACAAATGAAACACAAACACACAGAAAATAGCGTCATATTTTTTTAATGCATTGTGACCTCATTTTGTGACCTCATTTTGTGACCTCATTTTTCTGAACTCATTTTGTGACCTCATTTTGTGACCTCATTTTTCAGGTGTGGAGTCTGGAGACAGGACAGCGCCTGGTGACGTTACGCAATCATACAGATGGAGTGACTTGCCTCCAATTCAACGACAGTATTATCGTCTCTGGATCTTACGACAAAACTGTGAAATTGTGGGATTTTGGGTGCTGCTAATTGGGTCAAAGTTCAGAGTGTATTTCAAGCGGTTTTCATAGCAATTAATTCTGTTTTGTTTTTTCGTCATTGTCATTTGTAGCAGCTGTTTCTGTTTTATTAATTTGTGGTGCTCATTGTTGTCATAGCAACGGTTTATTTTCTGCCAATGTATTTAATGACCTTTCTGAAAGGCTACAATTACTGTGTATGCTTGTCATGTATTTAAATACTCAGTGATACTTTGAATGTTTTATTTGTAATTGTTTTATTTTCTATTTTATAAGCTGATTTGTTCCGTTGATATGCTTGTAAAGAAAATAATCTGATATATCTTGGAATTGAAAAGTATTCTTACTGAATTAACTGAATAATATATTCTCTTTTTTTTTTGGTGTGCTGTATTTTAATTTGTCATTGTTGGCTACCATATTTATGTGTGGTGTGTATCATTGTGAATTCGTTATATTTTTATACGGAAATAATTGACTTAAACTTTGGTGAGAAGTCATTCAAGTAATCTTATTACCAGTGGGTGCTGATGATGTAGAGTGTTAGTTGAGAATTATTTTAATATAATTATACATTTAATTATTTAATTAATTAATTGAATGAAACCATCAGACCAACTTCTTAAATGTCATAAAACGTGAGTTGATCTAGGTTTTGGCATATTGCCAGTAATTGATAGCTTGGTTGCCATGCCAACTTATCCTTCCAGTGGCAAACCTTTGGATGTTTTAAAAGCCTTTGATACAATACTTGACAGTAGCATGATATCTTAACCGAAGCATTTCTGTAGTTTTAGATTTTTTTTCTCTCTTTCCTCTCTGAGGTGTGCTACAAACTTAGCTGCAGTAAGTAATTGATGGTGATCTTGTATATTGAAGTTGAACATACAGAAGACCACTTCAAAATTATTTCCATAGATTTGGTTATACTCTTAAAATGGCCGATAGTCTCAATCCTTAGGAGAAATAATTGTATAATTAACATTTTATACTATTTGCCTAATCAAAACTTGGAAGCAAAATCAATATCTTGGTAAATTGAATATCTCTATTCCTGCTGTTTCTTCTTGTGATATGATTATCAATGTGCTGGATTTATTTATAAATACTTATCTTGCGAAACCAGTCAGATCTGTGCAGAGTTTGCAAAATTATCTCATTATTAAAAATATTATGTGCTAGTTTGTTTTACTCAACCGAATTGAATCTGTGTTTCTATTCAATGAGACGTTCCATTAAAATATGATTATGTACAAAATAGTTGCTGATGATGGCAAATTGTGTTGAATGAGTTAGGTAAATAAATATTTATTTGTCCTGAATTTTTGCATTTTTTTTCAACAACAATTATTGGATATGAGTTTAGCACTGAGCTCTCTACTCGGCCACTTCTTCCTTCCACTAGGGATCTTATAATAGTATCTCTCACGACCTTTGATCTTTGACCTCTGCCAACAGCATGACACATTGCATAGGGTGGTCCCTGGTTGGACAGTGATGGATATTTGTGCTTGATTAAGCAGGGATGCGCTTGCTTGTAGCGGGGAGTTGAGATTGTGTTGGGGTGATGGGTCCAATAACCAGGTGTAATACATGCTCAGTGCATTTGAATGACGTGTTAAAGTAAATGCGCTATAAAATATGAACAATTCTTGTGCTAAATCCCCGAAGATTATCACGATTCTCGCTGCTCTACGACTTCCTCAGTGGGCTGAACTCTGTATTAATGACCCTACATGGTCCTTTTCCAAGAGGAAATGTCTTAAGAGCAACCAACAGCACTGATGATTAGCTCATCATAACACGCACGAACCAGTGCGTTCCGCATAATTAAAACTGCACTAGTGGTTTTATTGCTAAAACTGCTGGTTTTATGCTTTTACAAGGAGCTTATCTCTAGGTTTATTACGTCATTTAACAGGCCAAGACTCTTAATTGGCTCTTAATTGGCTGTCATCTGGCCTAGAGAGACTGAATTTCGTTTTAAGTACAGTAAAAGCTCGTTACAATGACCCTCATTACACTGACAAATTCACTTATCGACAGCTTTTTGGTCGAAACCGATCTGCCACAATGTTAAAAGCCCGATACACTGACAAAATTCACTGTTCCGACACTGACAGGCAAAACGCCAAACAAATGTGCTTTTAACATTGAAATCTAGCTCATTACAACGACAGGCCGTCGCCTTGAGGTCGCTCATGTTCAATGTCTCCGATGTTCACTGACCCACGACGCACGGCTCACATGAATTAAAATTCTGATGTTGTCGGCATGTTATTGTTGCAATGTTTGCTTAAGCCTTTGTAAAAATATCAAAGATTCAATTCAATGGTTTGTTGGTAAACAGCTCAGATGTAAGGATTAAAGCTGTGAACGCCGACGCTGAACACAGAGAGTGAAATGCACATCTCCCGCTCAATTAAAGCAACAGATAGGTAGCGATAGCCTTTGTCGGCTTTCAAAGCGTTATTGTTTGTTTTGATTACAAAAGATAAAAGTTCTTTGATCGTTGCCGATGATCGGAAAAATACTCGATGAATATTCAATGAACTCCGGCGACAGCTAGAGCATAATAAGATATTGTGAAGAGAACAGAGACTTTGAAAAACATCTAACTCCTATGTTGTCATAATTAAAAGATATTGAATGTAAACGCACTAATGTTAAGAAGCAGAAAACAATGTTTGATTTCTTCAAGAAATAAATATGTATAAGGCCTAAACTATCCTTCAAATCCATAAAATTTTTCTTCCTTGTTACAACACAGTATGCATGCTAGATAACACTACATACAGTAAACCAATAGGCATTATGGAGTGACAATCATAACGTCACCATCATGACGGTCAGTTGGTGCGTTATGGGCCAAATTCATTACACTGACAAATTCGTTACAAAGACCGATTTGCCTGAAACCAAACATGTCGTTGTAACGAGCTTTTACTGTACTCTTTAAATGGTCCTGTTTCAGAACATGGGACTTTTAAAGACCACATTATTGGTCGATATTATGATAAATAACCATGTGAACGTGGTTATTGGAGGTCATGTTGGCAGTGTGGTTATAGGAGTGCATACTTCATCTATGTTTACTGGGCGTTGTTGACAAAACAACATACAAAGATGGCGGCGAACGGCCAAAATTGTGATAATGGCGAAACACCGAAGGGGCAAAGGTCACTTGGACATCGGAATTTGAATCCTGCCGAATTTGACAACATCCTAGAGTCAGACGAAACCAATACGGAGGTGAATTATATCTGATTGTTATGATTGTGTTATAGCTGTTGCTAAACGAATGCGCTTGCTTGTAGCGGGGAGTTGAGATTGTGTTGGGGTGATGGGTCCAATAACCAGGTGTAACACATGCTCAGTGCATTTGAGATTGTGTTGGGGTGATGGGTCCAATAACCAGGTGTAACACATGCTCAGTGCATTTGAGATTGTGTTGGGGTGATGGGTCCAATAACCAGGTGTATATAACCATGGTTTGTATGTTAATTTGTTGTGTTGCACCATGGTAAGATACCACGGTAAGATACCACGCTTACGATTACCTGGTATATGGTATGCGAATCGATAGATCTGGAGAGCCCGAAGGCGCAATGGCGCAATGGTAGCGTGCTCGCCAAGCATGCAAATGGTCCTGGCTTCGATTGCTGATCGTACATCACGCAGAGTTCGATTATCGCTGACCGTGACACATTGTGGGGCCTATGCTCCCCTCGAGTTTGTGTTGCTGCGACAAGTTAACAACCAGGAACTAGTGCTAGTGATAATGATAGTTACGAGTATAATTAAATATTAGGATTAGAGTTTAGTAACTAAAATTAGTAATTAAAAAAGAAGTTATACATATAGTATAATACGATAGAAAATGCGCAACATAAATATGATTTTTTTTTTACTATGAGAATTGATGGCTGAAACAGAAAGGATACTTTTTTTGGGGTATTATTTATTCAATCAGTATCTTTACTCATGTTTAAACCCGAACCCACCTCGCGGAACCTGAAGCCCACCGTGTGGACCACGCACAATAATTATGAACGCTTCACCCAATGAGTTAGTATACAGAGATGGACTCTGCGATAGGATGATGATCTAATGATCTTTTTTTTTTGCTGAAGCATGATTCAAATTTCTGGTATCTTTGAAGACTCTATTTTTTCAAAATGGTGGTGCCTGTCATGGCGATTCGCGCTTGGAAGTTGGAAGACAGTTTCCACGCGATCATGAAGATGTATTATCACTTGGCTACTTCGAGCAATACGACAGATACACCGCAGACGAGGATGATACCCCCCGCCCCACCCCCCCTCCGTTTAGGGTATGTTAGATTATTCCTCATTTCTGCTCGATCCCATTATAATGCTGTTTTATGCTTATTCAGGCATGCACAAGAAACGCGTAATATTCGCACGAACAAGCGATGTTTCATTGATTCTGGGTCACTATCTAATCAAATTAGATCTTTGGAATTGATTCATAGCTCACTAGATGCTAAGGAATACATACACTATACCTTGAGACTTTGATCTTACCTCGAGAATGTATAATTTCTATTGTATAATTGTATGTGATTTGAATACATTTAGTATTGTTATTTATATTTATAAAGACTGCCCTTGGTGTATTATATAATACAATATAGTTACCATGGTTACCTTTTTCTTCTTTTTTGAAAACAGCTGACAAATGGCAACGCAGCACATGTTACCGACAAATACATGCTTTATGAACACGAATTTCTTGGTCGCGGGGCAACGAGCGAAGTTCATCTTGGACGAAATAGGGTAAGTACAAAGTACGCACAGTCTTCGTGTACTAGAAACTCAAATTAATAAAACCCTTCTCCTCAAGTATTGAGGCAATGCAAGGACGGGGATCTCGTTCTCCCTGTTGATTTGGAATTAAGGTCAAGTTGTCCAATTGAATAACTACTCGGAGTCCTTTTAAGGCAAGCGTAATGAGTACACCGACTGTCACAGACAACAGATCAATCCTGATGCAGGGTTGGCGAACACGTTATTGCACATAATTTTCGTTCATTATCTAATACGTTATTTGAGTTGTTAGGCTCTATTCCAAGTATTCCGATCTTAAAATAGCTAGGCTATTTTTGTCTTGGCTAAAATTGATAAAACGACTTTTAATAAGTTTATATTTTCACGGTGTACATAAAATTGTATTCGCTGTCACCCACAAACAGAACACTGGAGAGCATGTTGCCGTGAAAGTGATGAAGGAAAAATTCGCGCCACACACAGAAAGAGAAACGAAACTTCTGAAAACATTGAAACATGAGAACATCGTCAAATTGAAAGCCGTTGAGAAGGTGAGATAATATAAGATGGTTCTCCATGCACGAACCTGCTTTCGTTTAGTTTTATCAATAAAATGTGATTAATTCACTCTGGAGGATGTGTAGGGAGCCTTCCAGATGCAAAATTCAATGCATATCAAATCTCTTAATTCCATGCATGCCTGACATTCTTATGCATCCTGTCACTATGCATACAGTGCGTGTCATTAATATACGACTTAGCAAATCCTGGGTGTGGTGCATTGAATTATAGAGTCTACATTTGTGTGGTTAATAGTTTTCTCGGTTTCTTACTTCCTTGTTGTGGATAATCGAATGCAGCTTTTTTTTTCTACCAGCCAAGAGTTGGCTGTGGCTCAAATTATGAACTGCCAATTAACAAGCATTGTGCACTGTATTGTACAATATTTGCATAATTACAATTGAATTAAATTTTTGAGAGTTTTATTGTGTTTCGAATGTAATCAGTTTTATTTCTACCCAAAGGACAAGCTGTCACGGACATGGTTGATTCTTGAGTGGTCCAAAATCGGAAGCGTTGATACTTTGCTTTCACTTCCACAAAACAAGTTCGGACTGTGTGAAGAGGATCTCCTTGCTTTTCTGAATAACATGGGTGAGTGTAAAAATTTTAAGTACTCATGTCGTGGAGTCTAGCTAGGAATATGGATGCACATGCTACAAATGAGCTTAAAGCCTTTCCTTGATGATTATGCCATTGTATTTGATTAGCAAGGCAAGACAATTTTAGGCAAGACAGTTTTAAAAACAAAACAACTAATAAGGTGGTGAGGACACAAGAGTCTGCGGAGGTGTGTGTAGATGACTGCGGGACATCTACCTATGTTTGGATGTCCTGAGGATTGGATGAGATGTCATGAGGACATCTGCTTCACTGCACACATTAACTTCTTGATCTCTCTTCTCTCTGTTTATTTTCTTTCCTCGTTGTTATTTGTATTTCTTTTCCTCTGATTATTTTTTTCAATTTTTGACCCTTATACCGAAATGACAACAAGGAAATTCAGCGTTGACATGAAGGCCTTCTTGACAGATCCTGATGGTGCTACTCTCCTCCGAGACACAATATGTGGTCATCTATGTTCAATGATCGAATCGCTTTTTTAATTGATGAAGACTCGATTATGGGTGAATTGAATGATATCGATCCTGATCTTTGTTATTATAATCAAGTCATTGCAAATATGAATTGTGAATATTACTCGGAAAATAATTTTAATGAGAACTTGAATAATCGAAAAAACACACAGGCTACAACTCCCTTCTCTCTCATACATTCAAACGTAAGAAGCTTTTTCGCTAACGGAAATGACTTAAAGGGAGGGAGAACTGGTTGAAAATGGACTTTGAGTCGTTATTTGATGCACCAAAGATGATTCTTATGCCTGGCCCACACAAGGAATATCATCGCTAACGATTTCGCGGGAGATATAATGCTAATTAGGCGTGACGTCAGTCGCTGTGATGAAACGCCGAGTTCCCCATCTTTTACAATGGGCCTCGTCATATCACCGTGTCCTGCGACTAAACCCCTTGATATTTTTTTATTTTCTTTTCGGAAATAGATAGAATAATCATTTTGCCACCAGTCAGGCGCAAACAAAAAATATTTTTCGCTATTTTTCTTATTTTAACAAGCGATTTTGTAGGACACCTACCACGTTTCTCATCCTGAAACAGTAAAAAAGTCAGCCAGAGTGCACCACGCATGCGCTTTCATTTCGTAAACAACAAAGATGTCCTTTTATGGCGAAGATGCTCTGCTCTGATTGGCTGAAATCGATAGCTTCACGAGGGGAACGGGACCAATCAGCCATCAGCCAAACCAAGCCATCAGCTGACGTTTGCCTCCTATACTTCGCAATGGAAGCCATTCTCCCATAGGCGCAATGCTAAACCCGATATTCGGAATGCATTATTTCCTTACGCTTGCATCCAGGCAGGGTGTTCTTGGCACGGAATGCTATCAATTGGTGCTATGAGTCAATAGAACATCACTTAAAATTTAGTTCCCCATCCCTTTAACTCACTCCATGGATCTTTGTGACTATCAATTCTCAATTATTTGTTTAATAGAAACTTGGTTAACCCCCTCAACGTACCTCAGCGCAGCTATATCTCAATATAATCATGAATGCCGATATAGATCCAAGAAATCTGGTGGAGGAGTTTCTATCTTTATTCATAACTCTATTCAATACTCACCTCGCCATGATATATCTATCTTTAATGAAGACATTGAATCCATCTTTGTAGATATTGATAAAAGCGTTATTAACACCGACCGTAATGTAATTGCCGGGTGTATATATCGCCCACCCAAGTCCTCAATCTCAGAGTTTAACGAATCATTAAGATCGATACTTGGAAAGTTATCCAAAGAAAATAAAGATGCTTATCTTGCAGGGAATTTAATATCGACTTGCTCAGTGTTGATAGCCATCTTCAAACATCTGAATTCCTGGAAATTTTATTCTCATTTTCCTTTTTCCCTTCTATAAACAAACCTACTCGGATAACAGCTTCATCAGCTACCATTATCGATAACATATTTATTAATAATCTACATTCAAAATCAATTACTGCTGGAATACTAACAATTGGTATATCAGATCATTTTCCGGCTTTCTGTTCAACCCCTGTCAACATGTCACAATGCCCAGCGAGGGAGCACTTCTCCAACGTACGAATACTGAGCAAGCGAAATAAAATAAAATTTGAATTCATATTAAGGCAATTCGACTGGACCACATGTATCCAGCAACCCTGCTGTCAGTCTGCTTTTTCGCTCTTCTATTCTCAGTACGAAAAGTGTTTTGATGAATGTTTTCCTCTTATAAAAACTAAATCTACTTACAAAAACAAAAAGCCTTGGTTGACTGGTGCATTAAAAACATCTATAAAAGCTAAAAATAAAATATACCGTAAATAAATAAAATCTAAACTAGAACAGGATCTAAATACATATAAAGAGTATAAGAGTAAACTGAAATCTTGCCTGAGGCGAGCAGAACGAGCTCATTATGATCAAATATTCACTCAGTATAAAAGTAACTTACGCAAATCATGGGCTCTGATTAAGGATTTGATCAACAAAAAAAGCACTAATGAATCCCAAAGTTTTAAGATCAATGTGAATGATGTGGAGACAAGTAATACTAAGGAGACAAAACTATACAACGACTTTATCAATCCGCTTTCATTAATGTCTTGTACCAATCTAAAGATCTTTAAAACTAATACTAAATGTATATTACTAAGTAGCTACTCATAATATGCAATTGTAATGATGATTACCTTGAAAAAAATATATATATACATGTATACGAGTAAGAGGTGTTTCCACATGGAACAGACTCGATCAAAACATAGATATTAATTCATTTTCATTCAATAAATTTATTAGGATTATGAAAGATAAATTATTAAACGACAACGTATTTTCTATTTCAATCACCCGATAATGCTATTTCAGCATTAATTAACAATCTATTTTTCTAATTTTATTTATTTATTTATTTTTATTTTTATTCTTTTCATTTTTTTTACTTCATCAAACCTGTATATTTAAGCATTTTCATTATTCTGTCCATTTTTTTTAGAAAAAAAAATTCTTTTTTGTTTTTCTCTCTATACATTTTTTTTTTGGGTCAATTATCATCTTCTTTGTTTTTGTTTGTTTTTTTGTTTGTTTTTTTTTTTTTTTTTTTCTTGTAGGTATGGTAAATACGAATAAGAGGTGTTTCCACATGGAACAGACTCGATCAAAACATAGATATTAATTCATTTTCATTCAATAAATTTATTAGGATTATGAAAGATAAATTATTAAACGACAACGTATTTTCTATTTAGGTTTTCTAGGCTAGATTAGGAATTGTAAATAAATAAGTAAGAATTTTACTCTTAACCGCTGCACATTGCACCTTGCACCTTTTTTTTCGAATTTCTACCACAGACGACACCGAAAGTTAGTTAGTATTAATTTTTCTTTCTTTATTTGTAGCACATACCCAAGTCTGGGTCAGCTACCATTTCTCTGTATTATTACCTTTTTTTTTTGGAAAATAATAAAATTATCTAAAATTATCTAATTATCTAAAGATTATCTTAGCTACTGTGAATAATTAAGTAGTGGTATATGTACACGAGGTCTCCCATGTGCAAACTGGATCAACTTTTTGATCACGTTCAGTTTTAAGAAATTTACTATTATTTTTATTTTGCTTGAATGCAACACTAAAACCTTCTTGTGTTCATTTTCAGTCGATGCATTGTTGTTTCTCAACCAGAACAAAGTTGTTCACGGAGACATAAAACCCAAAAACATACTTGTGTATTTGAAAGATTGGCGGTTAGAAATATTTAAGTTTTTCCTTCCTCAGAAACTATGCTAAGATTACGAATAGTAATGAAAAATGATAATTGTTTAAAGTTATATGCATAGCGCATTTTATGTTTATTCAAATGCACTGAACATATTAATACCAAATAATTATATGCTATCCATATTACCTAGAGTTGATCTAATGTTTCCCTGCATGGACCAATGAATTGGTGGAGGTAAAGTCAGACAATTCTCGTGTGTTTGATTATCATATCAAATTGCCGAAATTGCTGGTTGGTCTGGTGTTAAGCAGCATATTAGGGATCAACATTAACTCAACTTGAATCAAAATAATTAACAAATGTTAATTCCAATAATTTCAAATTTTGCATATTTACAGACATGAATTCAAATTGGCTGACTTCGGAATTTCCCAATATGACGCTGGCTCGATGCAGAAAACTGAGGGAACTCCAGAGTACATGGTGAATTTAATTACTTCAATTACTTAAGTTATATGGATATTGTAGCACAGGTTTTCATAGTTTTGCATGTGCATGACAATTAGGAAAATAAAATCCACTGCAGTAATTTGGGTTCAATTCCAGAAAAAAAAACTGCAGTCCCCTAATCATGCTAACCTACTCAAAGAAAAAGAGAAAAAAAAAAAAAAAAAAAAACAAACAAACAAATAAATAAACTTGCAGTCTCCTAAGCATACTAACATACTCCAGAAATGAACTTAAGCATCTTACCTCAGCCCTGCAGTCCCGAAGCATGTTTAGTCCATTTCAGAAAGACAATTAAGTGCTTTGAAAGTGAAATAACTAGTAGGAATTGCTAAATGTGGCAGTAATATATAGAGTGCGTTGCTCAAAAGTGTAAGTTAAGTTTCTTTCTTGAATCAACTCAAAATCTAAGAACAAATTAAGGGAATAAAACACAGAAAGGAATTGATTGTTTTCAGATCGACTCTTTAAGTTACTCTGGAGCCATACTCACATGCCAAGAGTTTAAGGAAAGCATAAAATTTGCAGCCGCTGTACTCCGTTTACAGGAGCTGTAAACAGAGTCACTTTAATCAGTAATCAGTAATTTAGTCAGTTTAATCCTTAAGCCTATTTCTGTTGTGCTTCATTTAAATTCAAATGCATGTACTTGACCTTTACTCGAAATTTAATTCGTATACACATTTGAGTAATTCTTGAAATATTATTAGCTTTATATACATTGACAAGGCCAAACTTCAATTGTTACAAAATTATTTTCATTTTTTTTTTCCCATTCAGCACCCAAAAGTCCTGCAGCGCCAGCATGCAGTTGACTCGGCGACAGATCTGTGGTCATTTGCAATTACTCTACTGCATTGTTGCAATGGAAAACTGCCGTTTCAAGTCAAAGGTGGACGAACAAACCTTGCATTGTTGTAAGTTTGTATTTCCTCTTCTAGGTTGGGTAAACCACTTGTGTCGATGCCACAGTAATCACCCCAACCTTACAACAACATAGTAATATTATTCACGAACGTGAATATCGATTAAAATTGTAAATGGATATTATTCTAATAATTGTTAGCTATGCATTGAATCAGCCATACCTGTATGACACTTTTCTTCATATTATAACTGCACTCTATGACTGATTTATGTACTATTATTGGTTATTATTAATATTATTTATGTCCTGAACATAACCATTAATTTTTGTGCTGATATAGTACGGATTTGATTCTCCTGAAACCAAAAGAAGCCATCGGTGGATACATTGGAAACAGCGGAGTGAAAAAATATGAATTTGAGTTGTCCACGAGTTGCCGCTTGCTGTCCAGGTTTGTTTAAGGAATAAGTCACGGGAAAGAGATGGTTATCGTCAGATAAACAAGTTCAAGGGATTCTGGAGCCAAATAACCGACAAGACGAAGTCGAGTTCGGTTATCTGGCTTCAGAATAACGAGCCCGATAAAACGATAATTAAATATCCAGTATTAATGTATTTCCTTCTAGAACAATGTAAATTCTCACTAGAATCCATTGAAATTCGCCAATATAACAAACACTAAAATAAATGACCTTTGAACTGTCGGTTCAACATAGACAAATGCAACAATGGACCGTTTAAAGGGAGGGAGAACTGGTTGAAAATTGACTTTGAGTCGTTATTTGATGCACCATAAATGATTCCTATGCCTGGCCCACACAAGGAATATCATCGCTAACGATTTCGCGGGCGATATATTGCTAACTAGGCGTGACGTCAGCAGCTGTGATGAAACACCGAGTTCCCCATCTGTTACAATGGGCCTCGTCATATCAGCGTGTCCTGCGACTAAACCCTTGGATATTTTTTTATTTTCTTTTCGGAAATAGATAGAATAATCATTTTGCCACCAGTCAGGCGCGAAAAAAAAAAATATTTTTCGCTATTTTTCTTATTTTAACAAGCGATTTTCTAGGACACCTACCATGTTTCTCATCCTGAAACAGTAAAAAGGTCAGCCAGAGTGCACCACGCATGCGCTTTCGTTTCGTAAACAACAAAGATGTCCTTTTATGGCGAAGATGCTCTGCTCTGATTGGCTGAAATCGATAGCTTCACGAGGGGAACGGAACCAATCAGCCATCAGCCAAACCAAGCCATCAGCTGACGTTTGCCTCCTATACTTCGCAATGGAAGCCATTCTCCCATAGGCGCAATGCTAACCCCGATATTCGGAATGCATGATTTCCTTACGCTTGCATCCAGGCATGGTGTTCTTGGCACGGAATGCTATCAATTGGTGCTATGAGTCAATAGAACATCACTTAAAATTTAGTTCCCCATCCCTTTAACATGGATAACTGAGGACAAAAATTATAGAAAGTGCATATCTGATCAGCTCCTGTTTTTAACACATGAATTTTAAGTGCATCGAAACATTATATGTACTTTATGCTCTTCAAATTAAATTAATAAAAAATAGAAATAAATTATCTGCATATCGGCAATAATTGAGCTATTCTTACAGCAGATCATCATAACGTCCAATCAGCGAGTGCGTTATGAAAATGCATTTTGAGATCTTAACATGCACGGATTAATCACTCAAATACACAATATAATATAATTAATCTTCGATTCAGGTACCTTCGAACCCAGTTCACCTCGTTGGTGCAAAACCTCTTGCAAGTTGACATTTCCACGATTCCAAAAATTGAAGACGTACGAAATGAAGTGAATTTGATAAAAGAGCGACAAAGGGTCTACTTCTTCAACACCCGGAGTCTGGATTTCATTTTGTGCGATGTCCCAACTTCTGCTCCCAGCAATAGACCAACTTATTCACAGGTTGACAGCATATTTCTCGAGAAGTAAGTTGATTTTGATAAGGTTTTTTTTTTTTTTTTTTTTTTTTTCCTGAACGGCCTTTAACAACCATATTTTTTAGAGTTTTTGATGAATTGAGATCAAATATTGGGACAACAAACGATTTCCGGGTTGTTTTCCTGTCCATGAATCTTGTTCAGGAATCTGAACTTTCTTCACAACTGACAAAGTGGGTTCTCCAAAGAACAACATTGGACAACCCGGTTTTGATATTTGCAACGCGTTTAACGACCGAAGAAGACTTTGCATGTAAGCAATCACTTTAAGTAAAATATGGTTTAATTAACCAATCACCAATTTTATTCATATTTAACTGTTTTAATTATTTTATTAAGAAATAATTCAATGGCCATTAGTAATATTCCCATTACTACTCATGTTTGTTTTTCACTTGCTTAATGATTCGTCCGTTTGTTATTTCCAGTGCAATGTGAATCTCCAGATGTGTCCCTTTTCAACAGAGAGAGTTTGGAAGCTGACTACCAACTGGCGTGTGATTGCTTGGCCTTCTTGTATGTCATGCAGAACAGACTGAAACTATACAGACAAAGAGTTCATGTGACGCGGAATGTGCTGGAGAAAACCAGGTTTATTCTCAAAACTGACGACTTGAATTTTATACAAAATTGCTTCTGTCTTCTAGGGACTTGCTTCTGAGAGAAAATGCTCTTCAAAATGGCCTATTTCGATATGATGATATTGAAAATATCTTCGATGAAATTTATTCTTATGAGATACGGTTTGGTGATATGCCTGCAATGGAGTGTGCCATCGAGCAAATGAAGGAAGTTCACAATGTGATGAAAAGTGACAGAAAGCAAGAAATTATACGCGATGAAGACTCTTTGCAGGAACACGAATACACAAGGTAAACTCACTGATTGTGTATGCTGTTAGAATTCATGGGTTCATAATAGGTCGTGTTAATGAAGTCAAAAACCTTTGTTAAAGGCAAAATTAATATTAGTGTTGATGCATGTTTTTTCTAAAAAATGCATCATTCACATTTACGTTTCGCCCTCCGAGTCAATGTAAAGAGACCGAACTGTATTCAGGTGCTAGGATATAGCTTTAGTTAAATGTTAACAATTGTAACCACAAAACTGTACGACTTGCTATTAAGGTGAAAATCAAGAGCATCTGTTATTGTTTTTATTTTTATTGAAAGGAATCAAATAAAAGAGATTCTCCAAAAATCGCACGAGATGTTTACAGATAATGTCTCAGAATTCAAGAAACTTGCCCACAAGACAAAACGCTGGCTGAAGTAAGTTTCCACGCATTTCTTCGTTCTTGTATTCAATTCAATTTTTCAGGATGTTTTATAACTCGTGGATGAAAAATGCATCATCAGAAAAATCAGTTTTGATTGAATCGGCTGAAAATCACCATGGAAACCAAAAGGTGAATTTTTCATAGTTCTTTTACAAGTGGAATAATGGAGTACTTCCGGCATATTTCGACACCTTCATAAGTGTTGGAATTACAGATGAGCATCGGTTGTGCGTCCCGTTGCACCGGCATCATTTTTACAAACTGGGTCTCAGATATTCAATTACAAATACAGTAAACTCCTCACCACGCAACTTAATAGCCAAATCAACAACTCATTCATTATCTACTTTCTCAGATCATTTTAAAAAGCACTTCATTGATCAATATTCGGCACGATGAACCATAGCACACTGTTATATTTGTAATCGTTAACAAAAAAAAACAAAACAAAAAAAAAGTTTCTTACATTATATAAAAATAGTATACTCATTTGATTCAATTCCTCGTTTTTGTTTGTTTTGTTTTCTTTCGTGTGTTTTGTGGGTTTTTTTTCCCCGTCTTTTTTTCCCGTTTTTTTTTTTTTTTTCATTGTATTTTGTTCCTTGTTCTTGTTTGATTTGTATTCCCCAGGTGGCCAGAGTGAAAACGGCTCACGTTTGAGCCATAGCCTGGTCTCCCGGCAAATTACATTATAATTTATATTAATTGTGTACATATTTTATTTTCAATAGCCAAATAAATGTCTCTCTCTCTCATAGACAGTAACAGACAGATTTTACTCACGCCATACTTCTAAACTGTGCTTGCGCTTCTATCAGATAAAAATAAACAAAATCACGACAGAAAAAAAAAAAAAAAAAAAAAAAAAAACTACAATAAAACTTGCACACGTCCTTAAATGCACCCCGTTAGAAGGTCACGGGAAACCACTTCCGTACTTTGGCCTAGTATAATTATGGTCAGGCCAACAATCATTGCCTACTACAAAGTGCTAGGCACCACGACGAGGAACGCATTGTTCGGCATGGAAGAGTGTAAATGTAGATTTAAAGCTGCTCAGAAGTAGCACGTTACGGATTGGAAGTACATAACCGAGTTCAGACCCATGCAACGCCATTCACAACACAAGCATGTTATCAGAAAGAGTCATTGAAATGCAAAACTATTGGCATGTATGTCTTATAGATTAGACAAACGCTTTTGATATTATCAAGCACGAAACCCTGATCCAACTGATGAGGACGTTGAGAATCGATGGCAATGACCCACGCGTTATAAGAAATCTGCACTGTTAAGAACACATGGATGCTTCTAACTACTTTACACGATATTTCATTATAGCATATGTAATTATGATTATATAAACTCTGCCTATGTATGCAGACCTTCGGGCAGAGCGTGCACGGGATTGCTTCCATCTCCTAGGAAGTAATCGGCAATACTGAGGCATCAAACACTTAAGATGGAATCAGCGATGCTGAGGGATCAGAAAGTTTGCCGAGAAACAAACACGTACTTCACTTCCAGATGACAAATGCTTGAAAGTCACCGATTTACTACATTTTCTATTAGAAACGCAGGCTGCCCCACATGAATGATTCTAGCATATAAGACACGAATATTTTCCAAGAATTCACTCCACTCTCTCACTCACTCTCTACACATCCTCTTCGTGACTACTCTCACAGAAAAAACTATCTTACTCTTGTGGACATATTTTTTTTCCGGATTTCTGTTGAAGGTAAAATAAAGCCAATATATGAAGTGATTGGATGTTATTGCGAGATTGGGGCACCGAATAGCTCAGTGGGTTAAACCGACTGACAGCAATCCTATGCCGACCGTGGGGGTCGAGGTCCCGGGTTCGAGACCCAATAAGACCACGGGCGTTATGATTGTGAATTACAATTGTGATTCTTCAGTGACTCTGCAGTGCTGCCCAACTGCGTAACAAGGCCGGGCGCTGTGTACTACTGTCTATGGTGGTATGCAGGATAAAGAACCCTTGGGATTTATCGATAAGAGTAGGGGGAAACTCCGGTCCCGGGCCTTCTGTTCTGGCGCCCATATCACCCGAATGGGTTGGGTGGAGCCGTAAAACCCCAATAAAAAAAAAAAAAAAAGGTATTACCAGCTTTGAGCTTACCACCAAACCCGTGGATAAATGATGTAGAACTGGAGTGACTACGTCATGAACTGGAGATATCAAAAGAGACATGCGACAGTGTTCAGGCCCTTGATCTATGGACATCAGCGACATACAAGTATCAAAGTGGAAGGCACAGTGCTGACCAAGCTCCGTTTGCTGCGATATGAGAGCAACCTCTGAGGAAAATGTACGACATACTCTGAACATAGTCAATGACGAAAGTGAAGAGGTCAACAAGGTCAAATTTCTGGCGACGACTTTAACAGCCACACTAAGAATACCGCTGGCATATTTTGAACACTTGAAAACGGCGCTGAGTTTTTATGTACTTGTCAGGTATCTCTGTCGA
Source organism: Capitella teleta (assembly GCA_000328365.1). Taxonomy (NCBI): domain Eukaryota; kingdom Metazoa; phylum Annelida; class Polychaeta; family Capitellidae; genus Capitella; species Capitella teleta. Next base: position 31,616 of record KB311176.1, read on the forward strand.
TCACATTTTTGATTGTACCCGACACGAGACCTTGCTTGTAGTAATCATAGCAATTATGGTAATTATCTTGGCAATCTATTCACCTATGAAGATGCCACTTTGCAAAATAAATTAATATATATAAAAATATTTTTATTGCAGGTGATGGAAGTCATGGAACCATCCCAGAATAATGAAAGGTATAAATGCCTTAGATCACAACCGAGTGTCTCCCCAAATAAACGCACACCACGTCAAAGGAGCTTCAGTGCCTCAGATTCCGAGACAACGTCGTCGAGCTATCAAAGCATTGCTACCACTCCGAGACTCCCTCCGCCACTTTCGCCCAGAAATCCTCTTTCTCCCATAAAGCAAATTCTACCGACATAAAACCAGCGACACATGAAACGACATCTTCCTTTGATAAAATACAACTAAAGAACCTGTTCAAACACTTTCTTTCTGTTATTTCAACATGACCAAATTCGGAACAGTTTAAGAAAGGCAAAGCCAATCAACGGTCCATAAAGACTGCGATCATTTGTATATATCTACCACACCATCATTAATTGGATTATTATATGGATCCACAAACAAATTACTGCCCAATAGTTATATAATTATGACCAGATTAATGACGAATTGGATGGAACGTCACATCGCTTGTGGAAACCAAATCATGGCCTAAGTGAGTAATTTCAGAAGATGATTCAATTGACTTTGTTTATATTGAAAACTTTCCAAAGAAACAAAAAACGTCATTGTGGAAGAGGATAAAAAACATTGATGCTGACTTAAGCTGTGATCTCGACGATCACCCGCAGTGATCACCGAGACAGTTCACAGTTCGCAGGAAGGGAGGCGCGATTTGATAAGGTCTTCGGAGAGGTCCAAATTGCTCTTTGTCTACGGAGGGGTCGCCGTCGTTAGAAAGCCTCTTACATCCTATTGTATGCCAAGGAATCCCCTGAAAAATCTTGATTGTGAATGAATCGTTCACAACTGAATGGCTTGACAATGCATCATTAAATAGTGGAAATGATTGGTGTGGCCGAGGAAAATTTCAAAGAAATCACATGAAACATTGAGTTCATAGGTTGCAATGAGACCTCGGGCGAGACGGTGAAGGACCCGTGTGTTTATTTCCTGTTGGGAATGAGTGGGTTGATTTATGAATCGCCCATACCTGAGATTACATTCAAATCAAAGGACTACAAACTAATCAAAGATTGGAGATCCCCGTGTTCATCATGAAAAGGGTGAGAAGTCGTAGTTGCACATGGAACTGATGTTGATATTGGAACGACTTTTCCCCTCTGCTTGAGCACAAGAAGAGATTATGGATGTGTTGATCACGTATGGCGCAGATGTGAACATTGCATGTGAAGATTGATACACTTTTAATTCTACTCCATTGCATTATGTAGCGTTTGCCATAATACGGAAACTGCTCAACCTCTGTTAAATAAAAATGCGAT
>KB311176.1:52586-67169 GCA_000328365.1 Capitella teleta
CTTCTTCACACCCAGAGTCTGGATTTCATTTTCTGTGATGTCCCACACAGGTCAGAAACCTACCTCCCCACAAAGAAAAAAAACAAAAAAAAAAAAAAAAATAGAAAAAAAAGTAAAATCTATTTTGTTTGTTCTCAGAGGTGGACATACCTCATCTGAGGATGATGACGTCATATTCCGAGAGAAGTTAGTTCTTTCTGATTTTTTTCTTTTCAGAATGGACCTTTAGTCTTTAAACAATAATTTCTTTTCAGAGTTTTTGATGAATTGAGATCAAATATTGGGAACACAAACGATTTCCGGATCTTTCAGTCCTTGGATCTTGTTCAGGAATTTGAACTTTCTTCACAACTGACAAAGCGGGCTCTCCAAAGAACGACATTGGATAACCCGGTTTTGATATTTGTGTTACACTTAACGTCCAAAGAAGACTTTGCATGTAATGTTATTAAAGTTATAGCATCATCAAAATCAAAATTTAGTTTCATTAACACTAATAAAGTGGCCAATTATTATAAATTACGCTGCACTAATTATTACTTTTGTAATATTCGATGTTCATTTTCATCACTATGATATTCATGTCTATATATTCACTTGCTTAAAGCTTATGTCTGTTATTTTCAGTGCAATGTGAATCTCCAGATGTGTCCATTTTCAACAGACAGAGTTTGGAAGCTGACTACCAACTGGCGTGTGATTGCTTGGCCTTCTTGTATGTCATGCAGAACAGACTGAAACTATACAGACAAAGAGTTCATGTGACGCAGAATGTGTTGGAGAAAATCAGGTCGAGTTCATATCTAATAAGCATAAGAGACATGACTCAGAAGCCAATAACAGGAACTTCCTCGACTTTACTTCCTGGACTTTTATCAAAAGATCCAGAAGGTGATAAGTAGTAGTAAACACAGTGCCTGTCTTTTCAGGCAGTAGCTCAGCACTGCACGGTCACTATAGAATTACAATCATCTGGTATAATTGTGATAACTTGAAATTTGCATTTCTGTTCTAGGAACTCAATTCTGAGAAACATGCTTGGCTCCTTTCAATTTGAAGATATTAAAATTTAGTATTTATAAATTGTTGCAATGGTATTTGCAATCGATGAAATGAAGTTTTCAATGTAATAGAAGTTGTTAGAAAGCAAGAAGTTAAACGCGAGGATCCTGCATACTGACCATATGTATTATTACACAGTGCCATTCTTGTTAGGCAATTGAGCAGCATTTAAGAGTCACCGAAAAATTACATTTATTCAATGACTTGTTGCATTTCTGTTTCAGGTCCTCACATGTGAGGAAATACTTGCTTGAAAATGGCAGATTTAAATTTGAAAATATTGAAAATATCTTCGATGAAATTTATTCTTATGAGACACGGTTTGGTGATATGTCTGCAATGGAGTGTGCCATCGAGCAAATGAAGGAAGTTTACAATGTGATGAAAAGTGACAGAAAGCAAGAAATTATACGCGATGAAGACTCTCAACAGGAACACGACTATACAAGGTAAACTCAGTGTTGTGCATGTAGAGTGCCTAGGTCCATAATAATGCAGAGTTAGAAGAATGTTTATTTTTTTATTTTTATTTTTTTTACGACACATGAACACCAGGCAGAGTTACAAACCATGACATCCTGCTGCTCCCGCGAATCTATTGTTTAAGTTGTTTATCTCCACATCTGGGCATTGGGAATTTCCGCTCTAAAGAGTCAATCATTATTTAAGTTGTTTATAACTTTACATATCCACCTCATTTGTATCAAATGATATACCAAGATTCAAATATTACGGCAATGCCTTTTCATGCTAAATGTTGATACTTCTTATACCCAGGAAACTGTGATCGTGTGTTTTTGTCTTTATATTCTGACAGAAGTCAAATGAAAGAGATTCTCAAAAGATCACACATGCTGTTTAGAGAGAATGTTGAAGCTTTCAAATCACTAACCCACCAGACAAAGTACTGGCTGAAGTAAGTTTTCACACGCATCGCTCTCTTTGCATTCAATTAAATTCTTCTCCAGAACGTTTTATACCCAGTGGATGAAGAATGCACCCACAATGAAAAAATCAATTGAATCGATGGAAAATCACCATGGAAACCAAAAGGTTAATAATATATAGCCTCATGAATAATTTTACAAGATATGACGTTAATGAAGAACACACCTTGTTAAGGGTGGAAATAATCATAATATGAATGCATGCTTCATTTGAAGCAATTATCAATTATGATCCAGAACACTGGCCATTTTACGAATTCTCCCAGCTGGCCAGTGAGACCAAACCGTATCAGAGCATTACGGCTCTGCTATCACCAAATTTATCTTATAATTACTGCTTCTTGAACAGTAAAGGCCGCGGTAAGGAAGATGAAGAAAATAGGAACCGAAAAAGTAAAAGTGTATTTCGACCAAAGTGACATTTAATTGTGCTGATTTGTTTTGGAAAGCTATTAATTCAACTCAATGCTGGTTGAGCAATACCAGCGTGGTGTGCGTTTGTCAATTATACGGAGTGAGCCAAAAGTATTCTATATCTACTCTATGTTAAAGATATCAATGCTGTCCAATGGCGCAACGCAGAAAGTGTAATACAACAGATCGCGGGGTAAAAATCACACAAAGATCAGAGAAATAAATACTTGCGTGTGAAAACTTACTTCAGCCAGTACTTGCAGTTTAACATGTCATGCTGCTATTCCTATTATCAGGAATGATCAAATGCGCTCACAAAACACGGATTTCCGTACAGATACAGAAAAATCCCATGCCTGAATGCAATCAAAAGAACATGATTGATAACGGTAATGCAATTTCAGTAACAGATGGAAGCCAGCACAATGGGCCTAGTTAATAATACTATATATTAAATTAACAAAATAATACACCTACATAAAACAATTTATTTGTCGTATTGATAAAAGACAATTCAATTCATGCTGTGTTTTGTTGTTGTTGTAAATGTGAATACCTTAGTTTAATTGCTTTCTCATTGAAAATCAGTCAGCAGACATTGATCACGTTTACCTACACAATATTGTGAAGAACAGCCTGATAATAATAACAGGCTTTGTGCAAAACACAAAACTCTGAAGGCTAGTGACTGAATATACAGTGATGTCAAAGTGAAATTATAGTGAGCCGAAAACAAACCATCTCCCATAACCAAATTGATGCAGCTGAAAATAATTCAACTTCAAAGTAATATAAACATCAGCTCAAACAAAAATTGTAATTGAGAAATTACGAACGTAAGACAATATTGAGTGTAAGACGTACCGGTATACCTTCACTCTACTTTTCACTATTTCTAGTTCACCAGCGAAACTTGATTATTCTTCTTTAGACTGTTTTCTTGCTTTTCGATATGAATGCTGTAGGCTCCTCATGCAATTTCCAAGTCGAGTTCTAATTGAACGAGTCTATAAAATTGAAAGAAGACACTTTAAGTATACGTGTATTTGGAACTTATTGGCACTTCTTAATGAGAATTAAAGTTTAATAAAGTATATGCTCATGTAGCTGTCATAATAGTATGTAGTATATATATAATATAATAAGTCATAATAGTAAAGTATATGCTCATCATACTACAGCGAGACGTCCTTGGTCTCGCCCGATTTATTTAGACCATTGGACTTAATCACAAATTCCTTAAATAATATGGAATATAAATAATAAATAAATAAATAAATTTTATTATATTCAAGTGCTTAAAATATATAAAAGTTTCAAAGCACAAAATAAAACATATGCAAATGTATTTGGATAAAAGATCATAGAAACATAAAAACAAACCAAGTTCATTTCCACTTAAAACTGTTCTGCGTTATTAAAAGCATTATTGAAAAAAAAGTCTTTAACTTCTTTTTAAAACCGTGGATGGATGCTTCACTTCTTCAGGTAAGGTGTTCCACATTATGGCTCCATGGATCGCGGGACTGCGGTGTCCCTCGTGGCGGGCAGCTGTTCCCACTGTGAGGGTCGATCTGTCTTCTCCTGATCTGAGCGCTCTATTGGGATGGTAAACACAGTACATCTCTTTCATGTATGCGGGGGCGAGTTCGTCGTGGAGTGCGTTATGAACGAACGTCAATACCTTGTAGTGGCTTCTTTCTTTGACGGGCAGCCAGTACTGGGGCCGATTCCAGAAAGAAACTTAAGTGGTAAAACTAAGTTCGGGAGGAGTTAAGTTGACTAAAACGATTCCAGAAACAAACTTAAGTCCTCTAGACCCTGCAAAACTTAAGTGACCTCTCCACCTGACTTAAATCAAACTTGGTGAATTCAAGATGGCGTCGATCAGAAGACGCCGGATTAATGCTATGGTCATAATGGTGTTAATACCTAGAAGGAGCCTTCCAGACAGGAGCAAGGCTCTGGAAGGCGTTATGAAAAAAAGCGTTATGAAAAAACAAAACAAAAAACGTTATGATTGTAAAGCGGGAAAAATAGCACTAGTTGCCTTATGATTAGGAATCAACGACGCTATGCACTCGCATTTCGCGTTTGTGATGCTTTTGTTTTCGATGAAGTTTTGGAAAAATCATAAACAGTTCATTAAAGTCATGTTTTAAGGTACGTTTACCACTGATCAAATGTCTCGTCATGTCTTATACATTCCTTGGCAGATAGCCAAATCCGACTTACGCTACTTAAGTTAAGTTCAGCAAAAATGCGTTTGTGGAATTGACTTAGCTTGAAAACTTAACTTAACGCCTGGAGGACTTAACTTAAGTCCCAAAGTTAAGTTTCTTTCTGGAATCGGCCCCTGGTCTGATGTGCTCTCGTCTGTCTGTCATCATGATCACTCTCGCAGAGTGGTTTTGTAGACGTTGCATAGACTTCATAATGCACTGGCGGGCGCCAGAGATGAGCGCGTTATGATAGTCAAGGCGCGATGTGACGGTTGCACTACAAAAAAATACGGCCTTATCTGCAAGGTGCAGAGTTTACAGTTTTCTACAGACCACAAACCTTTAATGAACCTGTTCCAGTGCAAATACAGCAATATCCGTGTCCAGCGCTGAAGCATGCTCATCAGCATGTTATCTCGCTTACCTGACGTGGTGGAGGCGGCCTCCATACAAACGGTGGTATAGGATGCACATGTGGGCAGAGAGCAGAGTACTGTCTACACCGACTAATGGACTCGTGCTGAGACATCGTGCGGTGACAAAGAGGTTAAGTACATCATCCTGGGCAGTGAGCTATACAGACTTCAACTCCCTTATGTTGGTGCAGCATCTTATCCACGGCTGTTGGCACCACCATCCTTACAGCCAGGCCTCCTTCAGCAGAGGCACCAAGAAACTGGTCACAGAGGGCAGTTCAACTTACTCTAACGCCTCCAAGCCTTTACAGTATAGGCTGGGATGAGAGATGACGTTTATAAATACGTTCCTGTCCTCATTATCAAAAGAACATACGTAACCCTCTGAAGACGAGACCAGAGATAACAGAGACACCAAAGCAGCTTTTCGAACGAATAGGTTTCAACCTCACTGGTCCATTCCTGCCCTCATTTCAAGACAACAAATATATTCTTAATGTCGTTGACCACCTCACTGGATGAGTAGAGTTCATGGTGGTATGCAGGATAAAGAACCTTTGCGATTTATCAATAAGAGTAGGGGGAAACCCCGGTCCCGGGCCTTCTGTTCTGGCGCCCGTATCACCCGAATGGGTTGGGTGGAGCCGTAAAACCCCATCACTCACTCACTCACCACATTGCATTGACTACAGAGGGGGAACGCATCGATGAACGCTGTCCTGAAGACCCTGCCAGATCGAGAAAGATGTGTTTTGGCTGGCGCTGGTTGGACCTTCCAATCTGGCCGCTTCACTCAGCGCATTTGTCACGCTGTCAACAAATTTTTACTTCTTGACGATAGGGCCATTGACATTAAAGTTCCGATGGAAGTTACAAGTTCCCCATTCAACTGGACGCGGTTGATACAATTGGATAACTTCCAGCCGACCCAAGTCAACGTTCCTGAAGGTCACGGAAGGCTCCCGTGGCTGAATGAACCTACTGACATAATTGGAACAGTAGCTCTTGGCCTGATAATCATAACTACACTATTGTGATTGCTGATTACCATGGCTTTTTGGTTACAGCGCCGTTTTAACTGTTCATCCGGGTGCCTGAATTGGTGTCGCCACAACACCAATATTCTGTGGCTGGGGGAACATGTGCACTAAAACTGCGTTGAGCGATCCAGTAATATTAACATCCTTGATTTGTTCAGTATTTTTATTTATTATTAAATGTATTATTTGTGTTTGGTGTAGTTCCCGCACTTCTCTAGTTATAAGTAAATTAAAGGTGAGGAAAAAGGACACGACTTGTTGAGAGATACCTATTTTTGGACTTATGTAGCCTTTATCAAGGCGCAGAATTATTTGAATAATAAAGTAGAAAGTACGTGGTGGTTGCTATAGATACGAGATGATGAGGAGATGTAAAGTTCAAAGTTTAAGTGAATAAATTAATATATAAATGAAGAAAGGTGAATGATCATCGTAAATTAGACGCCTCGCTTCGTGTTATGTTGGTCTGAGGTACAATGGCGGAGGACTAAAACGGTTGCATCGTTGACCGAAGTTCTTTCCAAAATCTTGGGACACAGGAGAGTTAATATCTTTTTATTTAAGATGTCTTGACTGTGTTCAGCGAATCTGTCAGCTAATCTTGTTTTGGTTTCTACGATAGTGAGTGAGTGACTGGGGTTTTACGGCTCCACCCAACCCGTTCGGGTGATACGGGCGCCAGAACAGAAGGCCCGGGACCGGGGTTTCCCCCTACTCTTATCGATAAATCCCAAGGGTTCTTTATCCTGCATACCACCATAGACAGTAGTACACAGCGCCCCGCCTTGTTACGCAGTTGGGCAGCACTGCAGAGTCACCGAAGAATTACAATTGTAATTCACAATCATAACGCCCGTGGCCTGATCGGGTCTCGAACCCGGGACGTCGACCCCCACGGTCGTCATAGGATTGTAGTCAGCGGTTTAACCCACTGCGCTACCCGGTGCCCCACGGTTTCTACGATATAGACCTGTGAGCACATGAGGCATTCGATAGCGAATACGATGTTGTGTTTAATTGTCAACACACCAACACGACAGAAGCTCAACTATTACTGAACTCTTGTGTAGTGACACCCTCTTAAAACCAAACATTAGTGTTTTGGGGTAGACCCAGTGCATGATATGTTTAATAATAATGATACTAATGACCACATTATGTATTATGCTGTTAATAATCATAGCAGTTAACTGACTCAAATCATTCTTGCAGGCGATGAATAATGAAGTCACCCGTGGATCACAACCGAGTGCCTGCCCAAATGAACTCACCGGACGCCCGCCACTGCTCCCGCCCAGGCGCCCCCCAATACGGCGAAATACTACAGTTGCACCAACACCATTAGCGGATTCAGCAAAAGTAACGGAATACGGGAAGAATGTTCACAGATGTTTCATGAATTCCAAGCAAACTCCCATTGATCAGGTTTTAATTTAAAAATCAATCGTTAAAGCGATCGATAATGTTATATCTGTGCTTGGAATCCGTACAGCACCACATGTACAACACCAACATTGAGTGTATTATATATGGACCCATGCATATATTACACAAATATTTTTATATTTTTTATTTTTTATTATTCCTCCATACTTGAGTTACTAATTGCTGCTATCGATTATATCTTTTGGTTTGTGTGTTTGTCTGCCTTATTTTTTTTTCTTTTTTTTTTCTTCCTGTATGTGTTTATATTTTACATTTTTTTATTTTTTATTATTCCTCCATACTTGAGTTGCTATATTAATTGCTGCTATTGATTATACCTTTTGGTTCGTGTGTTTGTTTGCCTTTTTTAGCATATACTTCACTGATTTGGTCACCGTATTTAAAGAAAGATATATTACTTCTTGAGTCTGTACAGCGTCGAATGACAAGATATATTTTATATAACGATGAATCTTACCAGCAGAGATGCATTACCTTGGCACTTTTACCTCTTTCTTACCGTAGAAGATTTCTGACATAATGTTTACATGAAAATATATGAATGGTCTTATTAATGTTGATTTTAGCGATTGTGTCAAATTGAAGGTAAACTCTAGTCAAGCATATCTCCGTTGTTCCCATAATGGTTTGATTTTTAATGAAGCATTTTCAAGAACCGGACATTTTAAAGCATTCTATTTCAATTGCTTGCCTCAATTGTGGAATATTTTACCGGTTGAAACACGGAAATTGTATAACTCACCTCGTTTTAAAACAAAACTGAGTGAATTTTATCAGCGCAAGCTTTCTAATTACGATGTAAAAAACCATTGTTGTTTAACCTCTATTTGCCGTTGTCATGGATCTTATCATGTCTGACTTGTTACACAAAATTGTATGTACTTGTTGAATGTATTTTTATAGGCTTTGCCTCCTTCACATTCATGTGTTTTATTCACGAATAAAAAAAAAAAGAAAAAAAAAAAAGAAGTTGATATCGATCAAGGAAGGGGTGGTCCATGTCGACATCATTGTGCTCTTCGGCTCAAGGCCAAAATGTATTGAAGATAAATCCAGCTCAGGTGGTCTGAGTAGCCAATAGGGGGTGTTAAAAAATTGGTTGGGCGTAATAGCTTTAATGTCTGGACATATCATTTGTAGATCTTCCTTGATTCGAAGGGCCAGCGGCCTAATAGCATTTGGTTTGCTCAAGTAAAAACGGTTATTGTTGTAATTAAAAATATCCTGGTGTGCCGGGTTAGAAGGGTCCGAACACACCCTGAGGGCAAATTGTAGAGAGGAGTTTTTGCCTGATGGCCATCGGCATTTTATTTGCCTCAGTGTGTAACCTTGTTACCAGAGAAGTTCTGAAAGCTCCCAGACAAAGCTGCAAGGCTTGGTTCTGAATGGGCTCCAGCCTCTTCAAGTAACTGATCCTCGCAGAGCCGTATACTATGGCTTCGTAATCTAGTCGGGATCGCAGAAGGGAGCGAAAGAGACGGAGGAGAACCTCCCTGTCCGCTCCCCAATTCATTTTGGATATTACTCTTAAAAGATTTAAAACTTTTTGGCACTTGTCTCTAAGGAATTTTATATGTTCTTTAAAGGGATGGGGAACTAAATTTCAAGTGATGTTCTATTGACTCATAGCACCAGTTGATAGCATTCCGTGCCAAAAACACCATGCCTGGATGCAAGCGTAAGGAAATAATGCATTCCGAATATCGGGGTTAGCATTGCGCCTATGGGAGAATGGCTTCCATTGCGAAGTATAGGAGGCAAACGTCAGCTGATGGCTTGGTTTGGCTGATGGCTGATTGGTTCCGTTCCCCTCGTGAAGCTATCGATTTCAGCCAATCAGAGCAGAGCATCTTCGCCATAAAAGGACATCTTTGTTGTTTACGAAACGAAAGCGCATGCGTGGTGCACTCTGGCTGACCTTTTTACTGTTTCAGGATGAGAAACATGGTAGGTGTCCTAGAAAATCGCTTGTTAAAATAAGAAAAATAGCGAAAAATATTTTTTTTTCGCGCCTGACTGGTGGCAAAATGATTATTCTATCTATTTCCGAAAAGAAAATAAAAAAATATCCAAGGGTTTAGTCGCAGGACACGCTGATATGACGAGGCCCATTGTAACAGATGGGGAACTCTGTGTTTCATCACAGCTGCTGACGTCACGCCTAGTTAGCAATATATCGCCCGCGAAATCGTTAGCGATGATATTCCTTGTGTGGGCCAGGCATAGGAATCATTTATGGTGCATCAAATAACGACTCAAAGTCAATTTTTAACCAGTTCTCCCTCCCTTTAAAGTTCAATTTCTTGTCAAATATTACTCCTAAGAATTTTGTTTTCTCTACTATAGGGATTTTTTGGCCGTTCAGTGTTAAAAGTGGATCTGGGAAGATCCTACCCCTGAAACAGACGCTGACAGATTTAGGGGGGTAGAAGCGAAAGCCTCTCTCATCAGCCCACTTCTGCATCTCATTCAAGGCCTACTTTATTTTGCGTTCTGCAGTAGGGAGGTATCTTGAACGATATGAAATCGTGAAATCGTCCACATATAAACATTTGTGAATGTCTGGGCCCACAGCGTTGGTAATGCTATTTATTTTGATGCTGAAGCGAGTGACCGATAGGACACACCCCTGCAGTACACCCATCTCCTGGGCGTGCATCTCGGACAGGGCAGACCCAAGTCTGACAATAAACTGCCTTTCGGAAAGGAAATTTCCAATAAAAACAGGCAAGTGGCCCCAAAAGCCCATGTTTAAAAGGTACGGCATTATGCCAAACTTCCATGTCGTGTCGTAGGCTTTTTCTAAATCGAAAAAGACTGACACGACATGGTCGCCATGAGAAAATCCGTCCCTAATAAAAGTCTCCAGGGAAACCAAGTGATCCGTTGTGGACCTACGGGATTGGAAACCACTTTGGCTTGGAGTAAGAAGGCCATCTCTCTCAAGATAAAAAACCAGTCTACCGTTAACCATCCGCTCAAGGGTACGCAGCTCAAGAGCGCGATGGAACGGAAGCTGGATGCTGGTATCTTTACCCGGTTTGGGGATTACGATGAGCACGGCATCCTGTCCGGAGGGCGGGAAGATTTCCCCAGTCCAGATTTGGTTAAAAATATCTAATAAGCTTATTTTACAACTCATTGGTAGGTGTTTTAATAATTGGTAGTGTATATCGTCAGGGCCTGAGGTTGTATCGTGGCTGTTGTTTAGCGATGTTATCAGCTCAAGGAGAGTAAAGGAGAGGTTGTAGGGCTTGGTGTTTGTAGAGCCAAAGTCCAACCTCTTCCCTTCTGCTGTTAGCTTGAAACTTTGGAAGTTTTCCGTATAGTGTTTGGTTGACGAGTTGACGAATTATATTCAAATTCATCAGCCAGTGTTTCAGCTATACTCTCCTTGTCTGTGGCCCTGTCACCACATCTGTTGCTTAAGTGGTGAATTTTGTGTCCTCGGTATTTACCGTTAATTTTTATAATCATATCCCATGTTTATTTAACAGAAGAGTGAATAGTAAATTTGGAAATGTATTTTCTCCAGGAATCCCTCTTGCATTATATAACGGTCCTACGGACAACAGCCTGGAATTTTCTGTAGCTAGCCAAACTGTCGTCTAAATCTCTGGAGGGCTGCCTTTCTTAGCCGGATGGCTTTTTTACATTCTTCTGCATACCATGGTTTTTTAAATTTCAGAAACTGCGGGATTTTGGAACAATTTCATTTGCTATCTTGATAAGTATGTTTGTAAATATTTGTAGGGGATTATCAGTATCCTCAAACAGATCATCGGTGATTTCAACCTTGCACAGCGAACTGAAGGTATCCCAATCATCTCGTTTAAAAACCCATTTAGGGTGTGACAGTGATGGCCGGCATTCACTGGAGATAAAAATGAGAAAGTGGTCGCTCCCAAGTTGGGATTGATCCACTTCCCAGGTAAAATTTAGGTAAGCAGTTGGGCTGCATAGAGATAAATCTATGGCTGTAAAAGTGCCGCCTCCCGGGTGCAGGTAAGTCTGCGAGCCGGTGTTGAGGATGGTTATTGCCAGCAATGAAATCCTCCACCACCCTCCCGGATGGCCTTGGTTCAGTACTGCCCCAAAGCTCAATGTGCGCGTTGAAATCACCTAAAAGTAAAAAAGCGGGAGGAAGTTGTTGGACGAGCGAGTCCGATTTCTCCCGTTCCCTAGTGAATCTCCCTGGAGGGAGATAGATGGAGCAGACAGTCAGCAGCCGGTGCAGTGTCACTCGGACTGCGACTGCCTGCAGATCTGTTGTTAGTGGGATGTGTTGGTGGGAGATGTCCTTTTAACGAAAACAGCCACACCATCAACGCCTCTCCCATCTTCTCTTATATGACATTTTTTATATGTATTGAAACCGTTCAATGTACAACTGTCTGTATCTTTTAATTTTATTTCTTGTAGGCATGCGACAGTTGTATCTTTTCGAGCTGCTAATATTTTCAATTATTCAAAATATATTATTATAAAACCCCTAGAGTTTCATTGTAATAAAATCATGTTTTTAAAGGGCTGCTTGCATCCCTCTGTGTGGATGGCCCATTCCCTCTTTTCGGGGAATTGGTTACATCCACTAACATATCTTCATGACATGCGTCTTCGGCGTCAGGGGGAGTCGGCTTGAGCCCGCCGACTTCTTTTCCTAGACCTTCTCCGAGTTGCCTGTTGACTTCGGTTTAGGTAAAAGTGATTTTGTTTTAATCTTGACACTTTTTTTCTTCTTTTCTTTTAGTCTTATCAGTATTTGTAGATTGGACGACAGCGGTGGCTTTTCCAGTTGGTGGCGGAGGTGTCAGACTTGGGGGCGATGACTCGTCCCTTGTCAGGACATCATCAGCACACCACTGGGTGCCAGCCGATACCATCTTTACTGATTTTATAATTTTGTTGTTCTTAGTGAGAACCGAGGCAAAACTTGTTCCGGGAGCAGGTGTCGGTCTGACACGCTGCCTCGCCTCGGAGGAGATGTTCTCGGTGGTTTTGAGACGCTGAATCTCCTTCTCTTCTAGCCACTTTGGGCAGTTCTTGCTGAAGGCAGTATGTTGGCCAGAACAGTTCACACAACAGGCTATTCCTGAGCACTGTCATCAGTGTGTTTTTAAAAAGTACACTTTGTGCAGACGGGCTTGCGCTTACACCTGTCTTTGTGATGACCGAATCTGAAGCACTGAAAACATCTCAGTGGATTTGGAATGTATGCATCCACTTTGATGTTTAGGTACCCTGCCTTATCTCCTTCGGGAGGACCGAGGAGTCGAAGGTCAGGATAACCGTTGCGTAACAAATTTTGTTTCCATCTTTAGTAAAGTAAATTTTTCGTGCTTCAGTGACACCCTCTTCGGAGAGACCATGTACGATCTCTTCCTCAGTGATGTCTCGCAGTGTTGGACACCGAATGACTCCTTTTTTTGTATTCATAGTTCTGTGTGGAGTCACTTGGACTGGGGCACCATGCTCACGTCAACTATCAGATCACCGTTTCTCAACCATATAACTTTTTTGGCAGTTCCGATGGACCCCTTCAGGACAAGGTGGCAAGCCATACGTGAAACCTTTGACATGGGCTTGTCCTGGGAGGTACCCGCAATCAGGAAATATATCGGGAACCTTACGGAACGCCTAGACAGACCTTCATCATTTACATCTTCCTGTTCATTGTTTAAGCTATCTTTAGAGGCCCTTACATGATAGTGATGAAGGGTTATTTTGTGAAATTTCCACATGTTTCATGGTTATTCAATCCGGAGACGCCCAGGCCGCGATTTTTTTTAATGTATGAACTTTTGACACATGAATATTAATGAGGTACAAGTTTAGCCAATTAGGAACAAGCTCTGTGTTTGACCAATAAAGGCCATCGTCTCATCGCGATCGATCTGTTGTACTTGTCGCAATGGCTGTAACAATGTACTAGAGGAAATTGGTGTTTTACGGCACACCAGCACTAACGTGTGTTATATGGTGCCAAAAATGTAACACTTTGGCTCATTTTAATTCATGCGTGTAATATTATTCTATTCTACCATGCATTATTATATTAAAACGATAGTGATGAAAACATGTTTTACATTTCAATCATATAATTTCAACAATAAAATGATGTCTCTTTCTATTAACTTATTTAACCAACTGTGCAAGTAACAAAATGATACTACGCAGCGTTCTGCGAAGTGAGTGAGTACATTTAGTGAAAATGAAACAGTTCACTGTCGAATATATTACTAATTGAGAAGTACACCTAAACATTACACCACCATGCAGCAATAATAATAGGGCCTATATATTTTTATATCTTTATTCTGTTGAACTGTTTATTATTCATGTTGAAATGTTTAATATTCATGTCTGGGAGTATGATCAAACGCCGAAGCTAATTGGCTAAATGTGAACCTTGTTAATATTCTTGTGTCAATAGTGCGTACATCTAAAAAAATCACGCCCCGGCCGCCACGGACCCCCAATGGGGGGAACAGTCTGTTGCAGGGGGCTGCCCCCAGCCTGCAAGTGTTGATTGAGTGATGGGGTTTTACGGCTCCACCCAACCCATTCTGGTGTTCATCCGAGTGGGGGTCCACAGAAAGCCGCTGGACATACCGTACTCGGGTGCCTACAAAGTTCTCCGTCGCAGCGCAAAGACCTTCGTACTCGACGTCAAGGGTCAGCAAGAGACAGTCTCGATCGACCGCCTGAAAGCAGCTGCTACAACAACTCGCAGTGGGAGGGAGAGTCGTCCGCCACTCCGTCTCAGTGTCGGGGAAGCCATGTAGTGCCCCGTTCAAGCACCGTGAACAAATTCATGTGTCGAACAGTGATTGAGCAGATATGCTCAGGGATCCCCCAGGGAATCTTCCGTCTGCACTAACCAGTATATATACCAGGCATGGTCGTCAATAAAGACAGTGAATTCAGTAGAGCCCAATTGACTCGTGTGTTTCATTGAGCTGCTACAAGAGGAAGGCAGATTAAAGGGGTCTGACTGTACTAATACCATATTGTCTTGGTTATACGCACAGAGCGC
>KB311176.1:70861-81382 GCA_000328365.1 Capitella teleta
AAACCGCTTCTTTTTGCGAGAATCTGTGCTAGGATTACCCCCTTTATCTTCACGGACTATCTCGATATCAAGAACCATTTTGAATGGTACTTTTCAGTGAAATCCCTAAAATCTTCCGGCTGTCAAATTTCTCACGCAATCCACGTTCAGGTTCAGGTTCAGGTTGATTGGATTAAAGTGCCTTTGTTTCGGCACTGTTACAGTCTGACATTCGAGTTTCTCTTTATTTTGAAGCTGGGAAAGTTCCAGTGTAAATCATAACGAATTCAAAACGCAGCACAATTTGTGTCACGGACGTTATGATTATTCTCCTCTTATGGCTCTCTTCTTTTCTCCGCTGTTCGACAGGCTCTACAGCAATGATGTAGAGTACATAATAGAATACAGATAGAGCATCGAATAGGAATTCAGCTCTAAAAATATGCTCGCTGAGATTGGCTTCTGACGGTAGTTTCTGTGAAGATTCGGTGCGTTATGGCTCTCGCCTAATGGTAGTCATAACGTTCTCCGTTATAAGGTTAAAGAGAAATTCGGTTTGTGCAAGTACAAGATGGCGGGGTTTCGCAACGCCTCTTGATTTTTTATAACTTTGGGAAGTTACTTTGCCTCCCACTGTACCCCCGGTATTGCACAACCCATTGGGAAGGGCTTGGGCTCATTTCGGGCCAGTGAAGCAGAGCGGAGACAGAGTGGTGACGACTGGAAGATCTGGAGAAGGCTGGACTTCCTTGACGCCACATCGCTACGTTTCCAATCTGAAGACAAGTCCAGATACAAAAGGACTATAATATTGTGAAATGAACTGAACTGATTAAATCTTTTGACCTGACCTGATCCGACTATACATGATTTACTGTAGAAGGCATTACATTTCACAGAACGAGTACTTGCAAAAAAGATATAACAATTTTAAGAGAAAAACGTATTATTTTAATTTTAAGATGATCGGATCAGAATTTTATGTGTTTTGTTGAGATAAACAGAGACAGAGAGAGATTGTTTTGCGAATGAGAGCCATGAGATTTATTTGAGGATGGGATGAGAGAACAATATGAATAGAGAAAAATAAATTGAAGGCAGAAAATCAAAAATGAATTGAGGAAAATAAAATTAATAATGTATTGCATAAAAAAGGCCATTGAGTGCAATTAATGTCAAAATCTCTGCCGAGCAAAATTCAGAGGTTTTGCATTTTCAATTCAATGAAAAGAAATTTAGTGGCACCATAATGAAAAGGAGATATACATGATCATATTTTGAAATTTAAAGATAAATTGATCAAAAAGGGCAGACCTCAGAATTAAAGAGTATAGGCCCTAACGGAATAACCGGGTGCTATAATTATTGATAATATTATTATTCTAATTATTTCTGCTTCTCAGATTTCCAGATACCGAAATCTGAGAAGGATAAAAAAAAGTTTCAGTCTGCACATAAATTGAACATGGGATATTTCTGAAGTTTCTCATCAAATGAATGAATGAATGGGTGGAGTTTTACGGCACTCTGATACTAAAAGTATTATATTAGTGCCTCCAACGGTTAACATGAAACATAAGATTGGTAATCACAAGGGAGGTAAAAGTATCTCATAAAATCAACGCTGTTAAGCTAACCGGTGATACACAAACTTTGAGACACAAAATCAATTAAAGTTAAGGCTTAAAGCTAGGAAGAATCACAGACAACAGATATGGACTTGGTATGACTAGAAGTGACCAGCACAAAAGTAAAGATGTGACCAGCACAAATGCAAAGTTTCGTTATAATTGGTAAAAAAGTCCAATCTCTTTCAGGTAAGATAAAATTTTCGAGGAGTTGACTTCCTCGAAAAGTTGTTTCATTGAAGAAACATTAAAAAATCGTCTGCGTAAAATGTCAAAATCGACACATTCAATAAATATGTGTTTTACACTTAAAATACTTTGGCAGGGGATGCACACAGGGGGCATCTCCCTGCGCAGAAGATAGCCGTGAGTGAGATATGAGTGCCCGATACGGGCACGGCCAACACAATCTCCTCACGTCTGATCTCCCTGGAGCTTTTCGCCCACTTGCCAAGGGTGAGCTGAATACAGTATAATTGATTTTCTTGTTCAGAGCTCCATTGTTCTTGCTACTTTTCTTTATAAAATTCATGCGTAATTGGTTTAAAATCTGAGAAAGGAATTCTAATAGTACATGTGGTGAATGAGAGAGCTTCTTTGGCCAGCAAATCGGCCCTCTCATTACCCATCACACCAACATGACTTGGGCACCAGGATATAACTAGATCGATTCCTTTCTTGTGTAATAATGTACACTTCTCAAGAATTTTAAAAACATAAGGGTGCTTTATATTAAAATTTCCAAGCGCTTGTAGCGATGACAGCGAATTAGTGGCAATTAAGAACTGCTGCTGGTCATTGGCCAAACACTCAAGGAGTGTCAGCACTTGGTAGATGTCCAGCAGCTCGGCCGAAAATATTGATGCCGAATCAGACAGGCGGATTTGGATGCGGAGGTTGTCGGCAGTAGCGGAAAATGCCACTGCCGAGTCGCTCTTGGATCCGTCTGTAAAAATCACTTTGTGATCTGGATATTTATCCATTAAATTATAAAATTCATTTCTTAGAGTATAATTTGGATTCGCTGTTTTTTTGCCAAAATGTATTAAAGATATATCCAGGTGGCTCAGGTGGTCTGAGTAGCCAATAGGGGGTGTTAAAAAGTTGGTTGGGCGTAATAGCTTTAATGTCTGGACATATCGTTTGCAGATCTTCTTTGATTCGAAGGGCCAGCGGCCTAATAGCATTTGGTTTGCTCAGGTAAAAACGGTTATTGTTGTAATTAAAAATACACTGGTGTGCAAGGTTAGTATTGTCCGAACACACCCTCTGTGCAAATGGCACAGAGAGGAGTTTTTGCTCAATGGCCATCGGCATTTCATTTGCCTCAGTGTGTAAACTTGTTACCAGAGAGGTTCTGAAGGCCCCCAGACAAAGCTGCAAGGCTTGGTTCTGAATGGGCTTCAGCCTCTCCAAATAACTGATCGTCGCAGAGCCGTATACTATGGCTCCGTAATCTAGTCAGGATCGCAGAAGGGAGCAGAAGAGACAGAGGAGAACCTCCCTGTCCGCTCCCCAATTCATTTTAGATATTACTCTTAAAATATTTATAACTTTCTGGCCTTTGCCTCTAAGGAATTGTATATGTTGTTTAAAGTTCAATTTCTTGTCAATTATTACTCCTAAGAATTTTGTTTTCTCTACTATAGGGATTTTTTGGCCGTTCAATGTTAAAAGTGGATCTGGGAAGATCCTACCGCTGAAACAGACGCTGACAGTTATGGTGGGGGAGAAGCGAAAGCCGCTCTCATCAGCCCACTTCTGCAGCCATTCAGTAGGGAGGTATCTTGAACGATATGAGATCGTGAAATCATCCACATATAAATATTTGTGAATGTCTGCACCCACAGCGTTGGTAATACTATTTGTTTTGATGCTGAAGAGGGTGACCAAGAGGACGCACCCCTGCGGCACACCCATCTCCTGGGAGTGCTGACTGGAGTCAACAGAACCAAGTCTGACGCTAAACTGTTGGAGTGATAAAAAGTTGCGGATAAAAACAGGTGAATGTCCCCGAAGGCCCATGCTAATAAGATCAGATATTATGCCACATTTCCATGTGGTGTCATACGCCTTCTCCAAGTCGAAGAAGACGGAAAGTACGTGGTCACCATGAGCGAAACCATCGCGGATGTACGTCTCTAAGGAGACCAGGTAATCCGCTGTTGATCGTTGGGAACGGAATCCACTCTGACTTGGAGAAAGAAGATTATTATATTCTAAAAAATAGACAAGACGATCGTTTACCATTCTTTCCATGGTTTTACATAAACAGCTTGTAAGTGCAATTGGTCTGTAGTTAGTCGGAAGACTGATGTCTGCATGGTTTGGGAATTGCGATAACTATCGCATTCCGCCAGGCGGATGGGAACGGCTCCCCAACCCAAATACAGTTGAAAAGATTCAATAAAATTATTTTGCAGTTGATAGGCAGATGTTTAAGTAGCTGGTAATGTATATCATCAGGGCCTGCTGAGGTATCGTGACTGCTTTTTAAAGACATCAGTAATTCAAGGAGAGTAAAAGGGAGGTTGTAGGACTCTGTATTGTTAGAGTTAAAATTAAGTACCTTCCTTTCTGCTTTATCTTTGTATTTTTGAAACTTGTCAGTGTAATGGCTTGTTGATGAGTTAAGAGCAAACTCATCAGCCAGTGCTTCGGCAATGCTCTCCTTGTCAGTGGCAGTGTCGCCGCTTCTTGTTGTCAAGTGATGGATCTGGTGTCCTTTATACTTGCCACTGATCTTCCGGACCATATCCCAGGTTTTCTTAACAGATGAACGTATGGTTAATTTTGATATGTAATTTTTCCATGATGCTCTTTTGCTGGCCTTAATCACCCTGCGGACAACAGCCTGAGTTTTTCTCTAGCTAAGCAGATTGTCATCGTTAGGGTGGTGCCTAAATTTTTGGAGGGCAGCTCTCCAAAGCCTAATGGCTTTTTTGCATTCATCGGTATACCGGGGTTTTCTGCACTTAGTGGAACTGCAGGATTTCGGAATGGTTTCATGTGCTATTTTGATTAAAAGTGTGGTAAAAATATCAAGAAGATCATCAACATCCTCAAAGATATGTTCGGTGATCTCTATCTCACATAGCGAGCCGAAGGCAGTCCAATCTGCCCGTTTAAAAACCCATTTAGGGTGTGATAGTGATGGCCGGCATTCACTTGAGATAAAAATGGGGAAGTGATCGCTCCCATGTTGGTCAGTATCAACTTCCCAGGTAAAATCAATATGGGCAGAAGGACTGCAAAGGGACAAATCAATCACAGTAAAAGAACCGCTGGCCGGGTGCAGATAGGTCTGCGACCCGGTATTGAGGATGGAGAGATCATTGCCAGCAATGAAATCTTCCACCACCCGACCAGATGGTCTCGGTTCCTCACTCCCGCACAACTCGCCGTGAGCATTAAAATCGCCTAATAGCAGAAGGGGAGGAGAAAGTTGACGCTTGAGAATCTTGACGCTCGCCATGACATCCCCAGCACACCACTGGGTGCCAGCTGACACCATTTTCTTTTTTGTTAACACCAAAGCGAAACTTGTTCCGGGGGCAGGTGTTGGTCTGACAAGCTGCCTTGCCTCCGAGAAGATGATGTTCTCTGTGGTCTTGAGGCGCTGGATCTCTCTCTCTCCTCAAGCCACTTGGGGCAGTTATTATTAAAAGCAGTATGTTCTCCGGAACAGTTCACACAGCAGGCCTTTTGGGTGCACTGCCGGTCATCACTGTGCTCTTCACTTGTGCACTTTGCGCAGATCGGCTTGCGCCTACATTTATCTTTATGATGACCAAATCGTAAGCACTGGAAACATCTAAGGGGATTTGGGATGTAAGGATCCACCTTAATGTTCAGGTAACCTGCCTTGACCTCCTTAGGTAGAACCGAGGAGTCAAAGGTCAGGATTACCGTTGAGGAACAGATCTTTTTTTCTTCTTTATTGTAATAAATTTTTCGTGCTTCCGTGACACCCTCTTCGGAGAGACCTTCCACAACCTCATCCTCAGGGATGTCACGCAGTGCAGGGCACCGAATGACTCCTTTTTTTGTATTAAGTGTCCTGTGAGGAGTCACTTGGACAGGGGCTGTATGGAATGTTTTTAAATTCATTAAGTTTGAGATCTGACCGTCACGGCTGACGCCGACGATCATATCACCATTCCTGAGTTTTATAATTTTTTCAATTGTTCCAATTAGCTCCTTGAGGACAAGGTGGCCAGCCATAGGCGAGACCTTGGACATTGGCTTGTCCTCTGAAGTGCCCGTAATCATATAGTACCTCGGGAACCTTGTGGAACGCCTCGGTGAGTCCGTCGTTGTGCTGTGGTCGTCATCATTGGGCTTTTTTCGTTTTTGTGGGGTTTGAGGTGGAGGGTTTAGGTTTTCCATAAAATGTTGAGTGTTTCAACACCGGGAGTCCCCCGCCCACCACGCGGAGCCTTACAAGGGGACATCTTGTTGGAGGGGCTGCGCCCAGCTCCAGATGCCAGGGGTTATCCCGGTGCTATACACAGACCCATTTGATATAGCGGTCATAAGACTATAAAAATGAACCTGTTTGATCCAAGCAGAATCCCTGTGTTGTATGTGTGATAACGTATAATGAATGAATGGCCGGCGTCTTCCGACCAGAACGTGAAATGGAATGACCTTGGTAAAGAATCAGGGACGCCACCAGCCGATTGAGAACTGAGCCTGGCTCTCTCAGTCCCCCGTCTAAGGGAATGCTGGGCCAAAGTGGTGTGTCGCCTAGCCAGCCCGTAGAACCGGCGTCAGCTCAACCACCAGGATCCCATTATCCCCCGTACGGGTCGCGACTCACGGCAAACGAGTCGCCCCTTTTAGTCGCCTTCTATGACAGGCAGTAAGATACCTTGGATCTATTCTTCCCCGGAACCCACACGGGGTTGTGGGTGTAATGAGTATTTGATGTTGTTTGAGCATACATTATTTATAACAGGCTTCTTATCGGATCTGATGATTAATTTTATTGTGCTTGACACCACTCAGGTATTTGTGGGTTATATACCCACTGGTGGTTGGTTATACGATCAAATTGTGACGGTGCTTGTAGGTTTAGAAGGAGTCAGACTGAGTTGAAATGGCTGTACAAGAAAGACCAGTATCATGTGGGTTCCGGATTATAGCAGACGCATTGCCTGAAATCAGGGAATCAGACGAAACACCAGAGGTAAATTATATGATGGATAATAATGAATGTCGTAACTGTCGTTTGACATGGATAAGGAATGTATGTTGGTATAGATATTTATAACACTGAAAGAAAGATTGTTGACAATTTTATGCGCAACGAATTTATATGAAAATCAACTCTTGCCGATAAAACTGAATGCATTGTTATAACTTCAGGACATCAGTGAATGTTTGAAAGGCTTGGTAGTTTACAAGCTAGGGTGTGGCTCATGTAATATGAATATCGAGATCTATGTCGAACCTTTGGGTTAGCCGTTAGGGCAGTCATATCATAGCCTGAACCCTTCCAATCCTGCACACAATCTTTTGTATAATTAAAGGCCATTTTCGTGAGGAAAATTATTTTATGCAATCTTCGCAGCCATTACATAATTATAATCATGAATATTCATTATATTAAATTAGCCAATCAGCGTGGGGCGGCATGCCCTTTGTTAGCTCGCGAAGACAGAGCGCCCTCGATCACTTACTATTTGTTGGCTGAAGGAAGAACACATCAATTGGAGCTTTCTCTCCGTTCATTTTCACGTGTAGATTAACTTTAAACCCGCCTTCTTCCACCCTACAACATTACGACAGAGCTTTTAAATAGGCCGCAGTACGCAACACTGTCGTACACTTTTTGTCTTCATCACAATGCTTGCAATATTTCTGTCTTTATCAGACAATGATGGGTTTTAGTAGAGACGAAAGAGAGGTTGGGGTAGAAACATTCATTTTCAAGCTGTATTCATTTTCTAATTACCATGACAGGATCTAGAAAAGATCCACTACCATGATCTCATTAATTGCGTAATTTTCCGCCTCAGTGCACTTACTCTATGAAAATCCCAGCTCCTTGTGCATATTTTTCACACCGACCGGTAAAACTTTATCATTCGTTGGTTTGTGTAGAGGAAAAAAAAAAAAAAAAAAAAAAAAAAAAAAAAAAAACTTGTTTGATTACAATTCATGCACTCGCGTTTAACTGTTTTTACAAACATACAGACTCGCGTGCCACCTTAATTACTTCATCTGTGCGTGTCACCGCTCACATTTATTTAAGCACATACATTGTACTTAAGTCAGCATTTCCGTCTCTATCTTTCCATTACATAATCGATTTAATTCGAATGTTTTGTACGCATGGTGGCGAATACTGACGTAGTGACTCCAATATTACATCAATTATGCACTAGTTGGATGGTAAGCTCCAAGCTCGTAATAACGAAGACTCAACCAATCACTTCATATTGGCTGTAATTTACCTTCAGCAAAATATTCCAAATAGTGTCAAAAATGAGTTTTGCAAAGTGTGTCTTGGGGTGTGGTTCGCACAGGACGAGTGAGCACGAGAGAGAGAGAGAGAGAGAGAGAGAGAGAGAGAGAGAGAGAGAGAGAGAGAGAGTCTGTCATATACTTATATGAACATAATAAGTTATACATTGTAAACAAAGTGGAATGTGATCGAACAAATTAGTGTCATCGGTACGTGACACTATTATGATAGATCTCTCATTATTAATTTATGTGAAAACAACTTTACAACATATAAACTATCTTTGCTTTAGGGGGCAAGTAAAGTAATTTCACAACTCCCGGTATACAAGAAACCGACTGGTTGTAACTGTAAAGTTGTTGACTACTGAAGCAAATAATGTAAACTATATTAATAATCAAAGCTATTTTGGTTGAGAAATAAAGAATCATTTTTTATTTTTTATTTTATTTATTTTTTTATATATAATAAAAGCACCTTCGGGTACAATTAAGGCAAAGGCGTTTTCTCGGGGTATTATGGGTATTTGATGCAGGTAAAGTCGACGTCGCGTCGCCTTCAATACAAAGGGCTGAGACAATGTGATGAAAGACCAATGATATTTACGGTTCAGTGACTTCAAAACAAGATAAGAAGAATACAAACGTAAAGTTTATCTATCAACAACGAAACGTTGAGGGCGTGTGACCTGTTGGGAAAGAGCACTGAAAAGGGGTGCAGGTGTTGACTAAATGAAGCGTCGCTCACGATTGAACGGTTTTAATGTCAGTAATCCTGAAGTTGGTGGAACTCAAATATCCAGGGAGCGCTCGACTTGGCAACTTGCCAATCAGGGATAGTTGTACTACATGTACTAGCTGCTTTAACATTTTCGTGTTTCCATGGGCGGCTATTACGCTCTAGTTTAGATGCGTATCTAGCATGCACGAACTCTTAATCTCGTGGGATTTTTGGCTTATTTAACCTCGGAATCCTGAAGCAACAAATGCTTATGTGGTCCGAGGAGGAAAACAGGAGTTAAATGCCTTGCCCAAGGACACAAGGTTGGTGGGTGGCTTCGAACCTCCAGTGGCCATCGCCAACCCCTTTGGAGGCGAGCACGCTAACCACTCTGCCACCACCTCTCTCTCCTTTGCTTCATTTAGGCGAGCGATTGCTTGCTTGTCTTTTCTGCGCGGATGGTGACTGCTGCAGGCAATATAATTTTCACTCCCTGTCAGTTAATGTCTGATGGCATTTCATTTTGTCACGAAAGATTAAATAGCATATTTATATTTAGTCCCGTCAGGTGATATTTGCTGATCAGTTATCAAAAACAGAAGTCAACTTCATGTTTCTCAGACGACCCAACTCTTTGTGTTTGCTGATTAAATCTGCTCTCTATTCATCAGAATAATGGGAGCTCCATGCGATATGACGGGTGCACTACCGACATAGATGACAGGCCCCATTGTAAGGTATGTTGGACATTTATCCTTACTCCTCGATCTTATTTTGTTTTGTTTTAAACTAATTTTGATTAGTTATCTTACTGGTGCAACCTAGTTTACGCGCGGTTATCATATTTACGTGTCTACATATCAACCTAGTTTACGTGGTTATCATATTTACGTGTCTACATATCAACAGTGGGGATCTAACGTTGATGAAAAATACTTCTTTTATGAAGATAAAACACTAGGTCACGGGGCAACAAGCGAAGTTCATCTGGGAAGAAACAAGGTAAGTGCCAAGTGCTTGTGGCCTTAGTGTACTAGAAATTAGCATTAATCAAACCCCTCACAGTTTCAATTAAGTATTGAAACTCCCTAGTAACTGATACTGGCTATCACAATCTAAAGACAACAAAAGCTGTTTTGCGTATAATTATTTTCATGTCACGAATGTCATTATTTCAGATCACGAATTCGTTTTTTGTTTTTTTTTTTTTGCACGTGCAGCTCCACATAGCCAAGCTATCAACATTTTACAATATTATGTCACATTCTTTGGCTCCATTTCAAGCATTCAAATTTTTCAAATATCTATTTCATTTATCTGTAGTTCATGGCATTGCAAACCAATGACATAATGGCTTGGTTGATATAGTATTGGCTAAAATGAACACAATACGTTTCAGCTATCTTTTATTGCTGGTGTACAAATTACATTTACTGTCACCCACAAACAGAAAACTGGAGAGCATGTTGCCGTAAAAGTGGTGAAGAAAAATTTCGCGCCACACACCAAAAGAGAAACGGAACTTCTTGAAAAGTTGAAGCATGAGAACATCGTCAAATTGATAGCAGTTGAGACGGTGAGATAATTTTAGACTATTTAGAAGTATTTAATTTACTGTGGAAATGTGTTTAGACCCTTTACTCTCCCGGATGGCAAATTCAATGCATACAAAATAACATAATAAGTTCACAAATTCCTGAGTTTGTCATTTATACACGAGGT
>KB311185.1:6623-64299 GCA_000328365.1 Capitella teleta
GGGGGGGGAGGGGGGGGGTTACCAATAAGTCAAGTTAGATTTTTAGATTCTTCCGATTTATGATTTGGAAATTTTGTTTCGATCTGAAGCGTAAACCAGAACGATTGGATCTGTTGATTCATTCACACCTTTTTTTAATAGATTTCGCTAATACTTGGTGTATATAATAATCATAATTATTACACTTAAATATGTATTTCACACACACACAAATGAAAGAAATGACAAATTCAAATTGGAAGAAAAATAATAGTACATAAAACAAAAACAAAAATAGAGAAATATATAACTTACTTATCACATAAAAAATGTATTCAATGCATTTAGTTATTATTTTAATATTGTTCGATATCGACAATGGCATTTATGTCCACGCGAATTTGTTGGCAAATCTGAATTGCAGTCAGGTATTTCAATATAACTGCAGTATCATTGTATTCCTATTATTACAAATCGTTGCACTTATTTTATTTCGCAGCACATAGTCTCAATAGTATGATGGCTGATACATTATAGGCTTATTGCATTAGCCTTATATCAGTACGATGAACCGGTCCGATATTGAAAGATATCAGTACATTTAGCCCTCGACATACTTATATTCGTATAATAATATACAATATGCTAAATACACTTCACATAATTGTGTTACATAATAATATATATCGTTACATCACCATGAATAAAAGAGAGACAGTTTTATGACTCCTGTGACCTATTCTCCGGCACAACCCTCATTCCTAGTCCCTCCAAGGACACCCTATTGGGGCACCAGAGTCGTTTCACGCCCTCCCCGGGGAAATCGTTTGTTGGAATGTTTGCACAGTACCCCCGCTGACCACCGGTCATTGTGGACAAAGGCTTCTGTGAAGTCAAGTTAGTTTACAAACAGCGTTTAAAAAGCTCCCTGATTACAGAGGGTGCGCGTGTGAATCTAGTCCATCAATGAATCCCTTGGGGGGGGGGGGTGGCTGCGAAATCACGCCCTCTCCCCCATCGCCCTCATCTGGTCAGCTGACCGCTCTCCACTCCTCAGAAGTGACCAACGGATGAGATCGTTATCCGGGTAAAATGAATGACCCTCCAAGACTTGCGTTTAAAGTTTTTGTTATGTGATTAGTGTATAGTAATTATTTGAGATTAATTTGAGATTATCTATTCCTTAATACGAGGCGTCATTCTCGAGTCTGGTTTAAAATATGCTCATAAATGTCACGAAGTCGGCTACTCTCCAAGTGCACCGCATGCTCCCTTTCTACTCTCCTACTCTCTCTCTTCCCTGCTCTCCACTCAGCTCTTGTTTCGCTTTCACCTCAAGAGTGTAACTCAGCCGGATGAAACGGAGCTCCAGAGAGGTCAGAGGTTGCACAAACATCATAACGGACGCATTGACAACAAATTAAGAGATTAGCAACGGTTGCTATGGGCTGTTGGTATGCCTAGCAACCACAGCACTGGCGAAATTGAGAAATGGGCTGAGGGTTGCAGTGCGAGGAAGATCAGAGCGTCGAGTGGCGCCACTGTCGGCAGCACTCGCTTCTCAACCGAGCGCCGCTCGCGTCGAGTTGCCTCTCAAGTTGTAAGCGAGAGGCCCCTTGCCACTGGCCCAGAAACACACACAGACGCCGACTAATCACGCTCGGAGACGGATCCGGTATCTTCTCCTTCTCCCACGAGGGAGGCTCGGCTTAATGGGATAATAGTGCGGGCGGCTTCTGTGGAGAATTAGCTGCGTGCAGGAATCTGCGCCGCTGTTCGCGCAGATCAAACGCCGCCATGGTTCAATACGCATGCGCAAATAGTTATTGTAAGGCCAGCCGCCAGACGGCGCTGCTACTGTTATAAACAAAAACACGTGACTGTTGAGGATGAAAACGCTAATCGCTGCCTTATAGGCTCGAGCGAAAGTGCTGTTTGATCCCTCTGTTGTAATACAATGGAAACATTGTTTGTTTCCTTTGATTACAAGTAAAAAAAAAAAAAACGACAATTATTGTTTTGGTTCTTCCGTTCTCAATTCACCAAATCTCAGAACGCGATTCGATTGGTGTTGTTGGTTGCTAGGGCGGTTGCTATGGGGGTTGCTATGGGGGCACTTATTGTCATAGTGAGGGTTCATTTCACGCCCGGTCGACGCTGAATCGGAGCAAAGATGCAGCGCGATTTAAATGCAGATCTACACTGACGCAAAACGCAAATAGCAGTTCATTAATTAGCTGCTTTGTGCCTGCCTTCAGCTCTGCTCACACGCATGCGCGGGTGACGACACTTCCTGTCTTCAGTTTTCTGCGCGACTGGCGGCCAAAATGACGAATTTCTACCTGATTTCATTTGAATAGGAAATCCTGACAGCCGTAATTTCGTGTTTACTTATTTCTCTGAGCAACATGTTGCCTTTGAAGTGGAAAAACCAATAGACAAATACCGATTACAACTATAACATAGCACAAAGGAAAGAGAAAACAAAAATGGAAAAACAGAGATATGCTCAGAACGCAGATAACGAGGATGCAACGAGGCATGGTGTAATGCGGCAACCCGCTTACGTCACAGCCCCGCATATCACCTCCGAATGAGTTTATTCACGAAATTTGTAGAAGTGTATAGTGGTCGATTCACTTGGCTATCTCTCTGAAGGACGCGTGAGGTTTCATGCTGCATTGTGATCGCAAATAAGGGCGCTAAGGAAAAGTAGGGTCGGGGTGGGGGAGGGTTGGCAGCGAATGGCTTTCGGGGGTGACGATGCGCGAAGTTCATTAAATGATAAGCATCAAATCGAGATTCGCGTATTCTTCCTCTTTCTCCTCTCTTTTCTGCTTCGTTTTCTCTTGTGAGTCTCAACTTTTTTCTTCTCGTCGTCTCCAAATCCTCTCATCGCATCTCGGATGCGCCGCGTGTTAAGTGTGTTAGACTGAGTAATCTTTATATTCTGCGTGCATTTATTTTTATAGTGCCTTTTCTTTTGTGTTGCTCTTTTTCTTTATTGGAGACATCTTCACATGCAAACAGCGCATTAACGCGCTTTCGTCAAATGGCATTACGTAACAAAACGTCTAAAGGCGCAGACCAAACACAACAAACGTGGCATGAAATCAAACATCATCGCTAATTTTCACTCGAACGAATAAAAACCGCATCACAGACTTTGCGATGACAAGCGGCCTGCATAATCAGCTCATAAGCCCCGCCCCTCCTTCCTTCTCAGCCAATCAATGCTCACTTGTCGGAGAAATCTAATTGAGACTCGACCAATGAGCGCACACCTCGTCATCTAATAGGATTTCTCGCAGATCGCGGAGAGAGCTCATTCAGCGGAGTGGTCCTCGAAAGTTGAGCAGCTTCAAGAGGTTAAAGCACATTAAAATCCGATCGATTGTCACACTCTTTGACATGGAAGAACACAAGCAGAGTACGCAACCCAGGAGAACATCTCCGGAGCCGAAGCGGGCGCCTCTCGCCTTCAGTGTGGACGCCATAATGGCTAAGAGCCCCAGTCGGCCCCGGGATCGGGATCGACTCAGTGGAGTCTACATGCAACGTCCCCAGCCTAAACCAGCGTTCTCTGTCGACGAGATTCTCAGCCAGGACGATTCGATGAGGCGATCGACGTCGCCTCCCGATCCAGAGGAACGCCTGTCGCCCGTCGAAGACGAAGGCGACTCGAGCGGCCGGGAATCTGTGGACAGCATGGCGTCGCCCGGGCGTAGAGAGATGGCGTCCCCCGGGGCCCAGCCCGGACACCCCTTCCTGCACGCTCCGGACATCGGAGCCCAACGTTGGGGCATTCCCTGGATACACGGCGCGTCACCCCTCCCTGCCGGCCCACCAAGTGAGTAGACGTTCGTTTTGGCTCTGGTGTAATTATATGCACGTAATCTTTATAAGTACATATATTCACTATAACTATAACTATAGCGTGTTCAGATACTCATGTGTATGAGTATTTCAGATTATGTTCAATATGGTCATATGTCATTATTATGACATATGACATTATGTATAATTATGTCATATGGTTTCAATATTACCTTATAATTATCAGAGATTGTTCGTAAACTTTGAAGTAATCAGGAACCTTCAAAAAATAAAACTGAACTCCACATGAAAAGACCAGACCTCAATCTCCTCTGTGACCTTTGTCTGACCTTTGCTTCCTCCCTCGCAGAGCCTCCTCTGGTGGTGAAGACGTGT
This sequence comes from Capitella teleta, assembly GCA_000328365.1. Classification (NCBI taxonomy): domain Eukaryota; kingdom Metazoa; phylum Annelida; class Polychaeta; family Capitellidae; genus Capitella; species Capitella teleta. The sequence goes on from KB311185.1 coordinate 10,815, forward strand.
CAATTACGAAAGCACAAAGCGAACCGGAAACCCCGGACTCCGTTCACGACGCAACAGTTGCTGGCGCTGGAGCGAAAATTCCGCGAGAAGCAATATTTGTCGATCGCTGAACGCGCTGAATTCTCCACTTCGCTGAACCTCACAGAGACTCAAGTGAAGATCTGGTTCCAGAACAGACGCGCCAAGTCCAAGCGACTCCAGGAGGCTGAACTGGAGAAGATCAAGATGGCCAGCCGACCCCTGTTGCCGCCGGCGTTCGGGATTGGACTACCCTTCGCGCCCCTCCACTCCGGCATGATGCCGGGCATGCGCCCGATGATGATGCCCCCGCGAACCCAGACGTCTGTCTACCCGTTGTGAATAAGTGCTACTAAGGACAGAGGGGCTTGCACCCATGCCTTCAATCAGACATTGTGATATGCTTGGAAGTTACGTAATACTCTGAGCACTCGGTGAGAATGCTATTAAATTGTTGGTTATATTTTTTATCGCAAAATTCGTTATTTTCTCTGTTATTTGGCGAATGCGATGTACGCATGCGTCATTAGATCTCAATTCGTTTCTTTGAAAATGGAAATCTGTTCGCATCCATATTGTGGTAAAGTGAGCAACAAAAGGAAACAGTTAGAGCGCAGATTGTCTGATTGGGCATTTTGCTGCCTTTTGCCTCATTCCCTTGGGAGCATCCCTGACGCGGAAGAAAGGGGCGGGCCTAAGTGCGAGGGGCGGGGCGTAGCACAGACGACGGGCGCGAGGGTCACCGGGTCAAATGGGTTCTCGATGGCTGTTCAAGGACTGACAAGATGCCGCACTTCACGGAGACAATATGTCATGCTTGTCGCGTACACCGGGAAAAGCCTAAAGACGCTTAATAGGCTCAAGTAGAGCGCACTGAAAAGCAGGATATATGCATACAATATGTATGATATCTGCAGGTTAAGATTAAAGTTACTAGTATGCGTAAGCCCTTAATCGGCGTTCAATAATTAGGTTGATTCTTGACCAGTATCCACAAAAACAGCAAAGTGACCCTTGAATTTGAACCCTGGCTACAATCGACGACCCATTCAGTACAATAACCTGGGAGTCTGTATCACAGGAGACTCTCCTTGACCTCGGGGTCATGCAGCCCCCATGTGCCTGGCAGCGTTACCTGCAAGAGTTTTGAGCTCGATTTCCAGCGTCAGAGGCGGGTGGAAAGCGATGCTCGTATTTACCTTATGTCGAGGCAATTACCAATCACCAATTACCTCAGCTTCACCGCACAAACACTCCATTCAGCGTCTGATTGATGCGCCCTCTCTCGATTGCCGTAATAAACCCCGAAGAATAACTCGTTAACACAAACTCATTAAACGCAATCTGTAATTACCTTAATGACTTCAGGCCTGATAAGTCAATTCCAATTTCCCAATCAATGCGCCCTGTTCCTCATACCCTATCATTACTCTCCTCAATGCGTTTGATGAGTGGACACGTAACCATAGCAACGCGATGCGTCTCAACGGACTCATTCTTCGCACGCGGTTTTATCTGGGCGCCGCACCTTGGCTGCCCCGCAGAGCGCCTGAGCCGGTCCTACCGGCGCTGCAAGGCGCCCCGCCGGTCCAGCACCTACTCTTGCCCCGGGCCGAAGTCTTTTGTGTTTGTGATGTGGACATTTTGAGGTTCTCCACTGGCGCCATGAAGCTTCTCTTGGATCTGTTTTCGATTGTGAATAAACACCTTGGCTGTCTGGCCAATTAAACGCCAAAAGAACCACAAAAAGATCGTTTAGAATTCTAAGAAAATTGTGAGCTTTTGAATGACGTTCCCTGACCTCCGTCAGTTTATTATATTACATATACCATATGTGACAGTTGTTCGCTAAAATCTGATTTTCTTTAGACAAAGTTAGAAAAAAATTTGCGTAACAAAATTTTGAAATTCATAAAGGTCATCTAAATCATGGATAAACGTTCCCTTAAAATTTTCAGCTTCATTTCTTTTTATTTTATTTCATTTTATTTTAATTTTTTAATTCATAATCTTTTTCCCTGGATGTCGATTAGAGGGTGTGACTCCTCGGCAATATGGCGCCCCCATTAAGTGCATTTTGCCCAACGGCGTTGCCATGGTTACAGCCCTGATTTCGCCAAACGACTTTTTTATGGGTAAGCGGCGTATAATCACAGTAATTCCGCCGAACGGTCTGCTTTCTGTCGCCACCCCCTCCCCCCTCCCTCTGCTTTCTAGGTGTCGATGTCAAAAGGAGGCGATTGTCGCCTTAGGCCAACGCCAAACATCGCTGAGCACTTTGACGATCATTTTCCAATTTAGGCAAATTTGGCGCTAATTATACCTGTTGTAAATCAAAGGCTGCCGGTGCTTGGCCGAGTGGCGGGCTTGGCACAAAGGAGACCTGCTCTAACGCGGTTAAACGCCCAGATGGGGGCCCCTGAGTGCATTTGTGGACATGTACGGATCTGTGCTTTACATGTGTTGATGGAACTGAGCAATAATTGTACTGTACATGAGCTGTATTCGTACACTCGACTGAAGGATGCCGATTTATTGATTTCATTGACGCTCGATACCCCGAATCCGGAAGCTGGAATCCGGAATTCGATATCCGATTAAACCCAACGATTTCTCCGGATGTCCGACATCTGGTCATAGCTCTAGATATAGCCCTAATAACAACATATGCTGGTTTAGTCGCGATTAAACAGAAAGCTGAGAAAGCAGGGAGTAATGAGGGGGAATTTTCAATCTCGTCGCCATTAAAGGGGTTTGTAATGGGAACCCCTGATCGCGTGGAAAAGCAATCTCGTCGATGACACGAGGACCCTTGATTCTTCGCGGGGGGTGCTCGGTGCCTGGGCGGGCGTGTGGTCAATCGACGTTCATTCACTTGAAATGACCAGCGCAAAAGGAACGAAGTTTTCGCTATTTTTCTTGCATCAATTTAACATCACAAAAGAATGGAAACTGTTACACACCCGCATGGATTTCCCCTTCCAACCACCAGGGGGCGTGCCTGGTGGCTCCAAGGGGGTTGCATGCCTGACTTGACCATCCTTGCATAATGCCAGCATCCCTGCCTCAACCTGCGAAACGCGTCGTTAATCAAGATGCCAGCACAAAGTCTTACTTACAGGCTCCATTACGCGGCTTCTATCGGCGCAAGTGTTATTAATTGACCAGTGGTCAGTCTTCAAAGGCACGCGATGAAGACAGTGAACACAGCTCATTAAGCGGCGTCCACCTGTGATTTGCTCCTTCATCTGACCACCGGTGCGCTATGGCTGACCGGATCGTGGTCAGCGGCGGAGATCCGGTGCAGTGTGAGCGTAACCCCTTGACCTTTAACCTTGGTAGATCTGCCTAATTCCCGTTGAAGGCTGTGAGATCAAAGCAGGCTGTTTGGACGCCGATTAAACCTTCAGCACTCATCCGTTGTTTCCTCTCAATTTGTCGCGACTCGGCGCTTTTTCGCCAACAACCGGCGCTTGGCAGCCGCGTGGAGCCGGTCGACCGGCGCTGCAGCGTCTGCGTCGGGTAATTGGCTCACGTGGGTTGTTCAACCAACGCCAGCCCAATAAAGCAATCGTTCCTCGCGATATACCTCCTCGCAAAACGTTCGTCTTTCAACTGCAATCAGGAATTAAATGCATTACACCAGTCTCGCTGGATGAGGAGCTCGCTTCGACCGAGGCGGGCGCCTGCTTCATCTGCTGGCGATGATGAAGAACAGCGGCGGATGCAGACGAACGCAGATCGTGCGATGTCATACGCCGGTCCTTTGGCAAACACAGAGCGCGCATCACATATGGATTGCATTGGGTGCAAGTAATCTCATATATGTATATAAATGTCAGATATTGTAATAAGAACAGGTGCTGTAAGTTGGATGCTGGTTTCATATATATCGGATTAATGAAGAAGCTGGGTTCCTCAGTATTAATATATATAAATGGATAGGGGTATTGAGCGGGATAAGACGTCTGCCTTAACACCACCATGTTTCCCCCGGGTGTATTTATAACTGAACTAACGTTGAGCTATTCCTTAATTCCTCAGCATTCTTCAATAAACAACCAAAGAATTATCTCGAGCTAGCTAATGCCGACGTCGTGAGATGTATCGGGTATGGTGATGAAATGGATTACACCGGAAACACACACCAAATTTGAAAGTTGTTAACTATATATATCCGGGCACTGCGTTTACGACCTACAGCTGATTGGATTGAAAAGGTAAGTCGGATTATCGAGGTCTGGAATACAGTGTCCGGTCTAATGACTAACATACTCGTGGAATGAGGAGCAATGCTCAATCAACAGGATTTAATGAAACGTTATAATTAATTTTTGCTAATTGAACTAAAAACTGTTTACCGATATGCAAAGCTGCTTATCGGTCAGATACGCATCATTGGATACCTATGCATATACTACACTAAACTACACATGCATAACAACAGCATATGGTATGCATGTATATTTCTGTAGTATGGTTACTGTAGCGATATGAAGCCAGGACATCAAAAGATGTTTAGGATTCCGCTCGCGCGCATGATGACGTAGAGAGGAGTTCGACATGAACACACGTCGACGAGGCAGCGTGTGTGCAGAAGGCAACGTTCTCACTTGACATATTGAACATTATATCTTTCCAGGAAATCATGCTGAAAAAAACATTCACGCTGAAAGTTAACGCATGCACCATGATGAAGGATATTCTACTCATTAACAGTCAATGTTATGACATGTATAGAGCATGAGTTGATGTGTCAGAGATTGTGGAAAACACTTCGACGTTTAGAAACTTCGAGCTATAGTAGTATAGAGCAATATGCGTATGTAGGTCAGAGAGACCCATGTACGTGTGTGTAGCTAATAGTGCGGGTTTCACTAGAATCTAGTGAAACCCGCACTATTAGCTACACTAACAAGTATATTCTGAGCTATACATGTATATCTAGTGACTAGATAATACATGTATAGCTCAGAATATACTTGTTAGTACATAGACAGGGCGTGCACATGCAGTCACACATGCATTGGCACATGCATTTGCACATCCAGCACATGTTAGAAAACAGCGCGACCGACGAATGTGATCCAATGCAATCAACCGCTTCATAATGCCGCGCAGTCGCATTAACCCTGCAGCGCCTGGCTCCCCGACCCCCTCGCTCGGCCCCGGGGGTCTCCGCGCCCAACGAAGCCGATCCGCTGATGGACATTATCGGGTGCGGACAGCGGGCGCGCCCCATGAGCGATGGTCCACGGGGGAACCGCGCTCCTTTCACGCTCGCCCGTCCTGACAAATTTTGCGTTAAATGGCAAAAATCATTTCATGTGCGAGTGCGGGGCAATTAAGGGGTGAATGTGCGCGGGTTGCCGCTTATCAGGGCGCACATAAGTGCCGCTCTATTAAGGGGCCGAGCGCCGCCTTTTCACGCTCCAACAGCGAGAAATATTGGCCGTCAAAGCGAAGCAGTCGCGGCCAGTAATAGTCTCGATGCCGGATGACCGCGCGCTGTTTGGCGCTGGTGCTGTATATGGCGCTGCTGTGTCGTGCTCTCGAAATGGACATTATGTTCATGTCATCAATGATATCAGAACTGCGTGTCTCCTAAGCAGCAATAGACACGCATGGAGGCGATTCCTACTAGTTATAAAGACACCATTTACAAATTACAGTGTACATTATTTAGACAACACTTCTTTTGTCGGGGTCAATGTAACTATATATACCAGGTACAGCCTATATTCTGTAGTATTATTCTTTCCCATGTCCTGCTTATCTGAATTTCTCTATATCTTGTTCCAGGTCGCATATAGTACAAGGATGCAACGGACTTTATACATGTTTACAGACAATGTATATTATGATTACGTGCATTCATGTTTAGCCAATGTGTATGATTATACGAGTAAGCGGATATGTTCAATAATTACAAAACACTAATTTAAACATCAAAACAAAGTAATCATGCATGATGTTGTGGATATACAATACATGTAGCAATAATTTCACGAAATGAATTATTAATATATTGTACATGTACTAGTACACATCTTACGGCGAATATGGTGTTGATATATTTACATGTAGTAAACCAAAGATGTAGCCTAATGCTCCCACTTGTGTCCAAACGTTCTCTCTTCCCTTTAGCAGTCGAGGGTGTCAGACAAAACAATGCGATGGGGAAATGGACATAACCACACTCTTTGTTGCGTGACTGAAAACAGTGCTGTTCGTCCGCGCAATGTATACATGCATACATGTATACATGTACATGTATGTATAGCATATAATTATAACCCAGTAAAATATTTAATGGGTGTTGTTGAGGTGCGGAATCGACATTTACATACTATACACAGAATGCATGCTGACGTCCTGTTTATGCATAACTGATTCAACACATTAGTTTGAACTATAGCATTAGTCTCTGCGGTATTCCACGCATGCATATAATGTCATAGCTCAATACTGATTATTAATGCCCATATTAATTAATGCCGATTATTGCATGGCCAATTTACAACCGGCGATCTGGCATTCGGACGAAATGACCATTTCCCATAATTCACCACCCGTTCTGTGTCTTTCAGTTACTCTTATGCGTTGTACATGTGTATAAGTCAAACTTCAATAATCCGGATTCTTCAGTTTCCAACAAAGCGGCCGAAACAGAACTGCCGGATTATAATCTTTTTCGCAATACATGTGTAAATTTGTTATGTAATCCGGCCCTTCCACAATCAGACTAATATGTCCATCTCCCGTATGCATGTATACATGTACATTGTACAACGTCCCTCGATTCCCTCCATCCTCTTGTTTTGTATCACCCCTCCTCTCCAACCTCCTCTCTATCCAGGGGAGGAATAGAGGAGGGGTGAGGGTACTGAGAGAGTCGTCAATGTTGCTCTCTTCCCGACTCCTGCGTCCTTAACAACAAATTTACGGCGTGAAAGCGTTCGACGTTCTTCGTCACCGGCGACGAATGTGCAATTTGGCGATAAAGCCGAGTGCGGACAGCGGAAGAAAGACCTTCCGCTCACGTGACCACCGGATGTGCCTTATCACTTCCGCCAAACCACAACGAGGCTTTTCACGCTAAGCTGGCGAAAAATGCCGAGCAATCCCGAAGGAAGCCGAATCGTTGGCGGCGCCTGACAGCATTCGACGGCTGCCCGTCAATGGAGAAACTGAGCAGAGATTACACCCAATCAGCGTATTTGTAAACGCACGCCGCTCGTCTTACGCCAGCGCTAAGTGACTAAGAGTACTGCTTATATAAATACCCACAAAGTGATTAACTTTTGCCGATCATCGGCTCCTTCGTACCCCGCCCTCCCAAACACCCCACTAAGCGAGGGTCGCTTTCATGGAACGCTTACAACATTGCCCCCATCTCCGGTTGCAAAGAGAGCCGCGACTGACGCCACGATGCTCAATTTTCGACGAGAAGTGTAATTTTCCGGGCCATCGGTTGAACACTGTAGAAGCGAGCTCTGCGGCCGCAGTTGCTTACGTACAGCGTACATACATCAGCCGAGATGGCAAATGACGCCGCTTGGCAAATTCCCCGTCCAACATGAACTAATTGCGAGAGATGGCGCGAGTAATGAGCCAATATCTGCTCTTTCTCACACAGAACTCGCCGCCTCACTGTCGCCTTCTTAGTCAAAACTCGGCGGGGAGCGCGGCCCGTAATGCTGCGGGGCGATAATCGAGGGTGACGGGCGAGGCGAGGCAGAGGAGCCGCCGTCTGTCATCGCTCGGCTCGGATCCGAATCCCGTGATCCGTGAGATGAAAGACGCGACATGCGCCGGCGGAGACACGGATCTTGTGCTGGCGCCGGTGAAACGCGAGCAGGATTGAATGTAAATTGGATGGAGCTAGAGTTGCTCCGTCTGGAATTTGTGAATTTTACGAGCATCTTCTCCGAATTGTTTGATTGGCAGATGGAGTGCCGAATACCCCGTGTCACTTCCTTCCTAGTGCCGGATACCCCGTAGGCCCACCCGCTATTTTACGGCCCCAATCCATCACTTAAAAGCGGATCCGGACGACATCAGTCCGGATCTCGCAGGCATTTAGCAGGACCGCTATCAGGGGGCACACACGACCCTTGGAGGGCGGTTGCGCGCCCCGTCTCATGCATTTTGCATCCGGGCAGTTCTTCATGCCCGCCGACGGAACGACCCCCGCGAGAGGTCCCGGTGATCACGGCGTCGACGGCGCTGCAATTAGAGCCGAGGGCGGCCATGCACAAAAGCGGGTTGCACACGGAGAGGGCACGCACGTGACCTGACAAGACGCGCGACGAGCTCTGAAGAGGAGGAACGCGCCCTCGTGTCAGCTTCCGCCTCCGCCTGAGAGCGACGCACTTGCCCTCTGACCTTCTTGACCCGCAGTCAGCTGACCCGACCCAGATAGGCGCAAAAGTCTCCTGTCGTGCGGCATTACGGTGATGGATCGCCAACGGGCAGCGTTGTATATGTGGCACCCCGTCCCCCTCCCCCTCGCAGATCGATTTGATCCCCACTCGATCTCTGAAGTTGCTTCTTAACTAAGTTTGTTTATAAACACAGTGTGATAGCGCACTTTGAACGAGCGCGCATGCGCTATAATCCGAGCTGGCATGGCTCTTAAGCAAACTGTTTACACGCGAGATAGCACGCCTCATCAATTGCTACACTAAACAGACGGCCCTCTTGCTTCTTATAACTGCGCTATCAATTAATTAAGCATCCCTGGCAGCTGTTGCTGGGCATGTGCTGTTGCTATGGTAACCAGGGAGCATGCATTGCCTGGGCAGCGGACATGCCGATGGACTGCGTAGGTTTAAGATGAAAGCAATCGCTCAACTCAGCAACGTTCGCGTCTCCACGACGATCGACGAATCACGCGTTGCAGAGGATGACTTCAAAGCGCCGACAAATCTGCGCGTGTTTCTCGCCATTGTGGCCGCCTTTGTCGGTTCGGGGTTCGCTTTTCAAATATGATTTGCTTCTCTGCACGTAATGATAATGTTTGCTTTGAATGGGAGGGAGATCGAAGGGAACACCCTACAGGGGAAGAGACGACACCAATGGGAAGAAGGCTGGGGAGCGAGGGTAAGAACACATAATGTAGGTTATCTGTGGCTGAGAATGACCCGAGACAGAGGAATTTATGGAGATCAGCCATGACGATGATGACGACATTGAAAGGTATTAGCACAATAAGTGTATTCAAATTCCCTTGGTGGACTATTAAAGTACTACAGGCATAGATTAAACTATGCAGAATAAAGTGGATTTCAAATTTAGTGTACATATATAACTATATACCGATATATTACAATACACTATACATAACATAATAATAAAGTATAATAAAGCGTAATAAAGATATGCTGTGTCAGCCGTGAGGAATTCCGTGGAAACATATACATACATAAAAGTGAATGCGAATTAAATTGAGTAATTGGAGCCTTAAGAGATTTACGGTTAATCATATCCAATTACTTGAATCTATTTTGGACAGTTATGCTGAGATTTGATGAAATAAAACCCAAAATCCGGTTTTATTTTATTGGTTAAGCGTCGTTAATCTGGGATTATCCTTCGGTCGACTAAGATATCCAAGTAAAATTTCGATCAGTGATGGGGATCAGTTAAGAAGAGTATTCAGAAATATTTATATGGCTTGGCTTGGGGGATGATTTTTATGGCCAACCATAAGTCGTGAGGATTAAACGCTAAATTATTTTTATGGTCAACCGTTTCGTCATATATTTTTGATTTGTGTTCTTTATTGTGTACTATCCCTCGATCAATTCTTAAAATGACCAGCCTTAACACACAGGCTGTATTAAAAAGTATATAGATGATTTTGATTATATAACATGAATAATATCTTATGTACATTAAATTTTATTTATCAATTAAATGTGTATCAACAAAAATAAAGAACATTAGAAGCACAATACACAGCGTCCAGACACCCACACACATCACGAAGAAGAATAATAAAAATCAATAAAAATCAATGAAATATCAATGAAATAATGAAAGGAGAAGCTGACCTTATAATTTATGCAATGTGAACGAAAACGTGAACAAAATGAATGCTCCACCCAATGAGATCACTCAATAGCAGTCTGGTGCATAAATTATGCAAATGAATATGTTAATGAGGGAAAGTCAAAAGTGACGTTGTTGATGTTTGCGAGGCGCTGCTTGGCGGGGCGAGGCTCATGGCCTGCATGGGGTGCGCGGCCCGGGGCATGGCCAAGGCCCCCGGGAACCCCATGAACCCCGGGTGAAGTCCGTACAACGCGGCCGCAGCCGCCGCCGCCGGCTGGTAAGCACCGGCGAGCCCCATCGCCGACGGGGGAAGCAGAGGTCTCGCGGCCATGCGCAGTTTCTCCAGTTCAGCCTCCTGGAGTCGCTTGGACTTGGCGCGTCTGTTCTGGAACCAGATCTTCACTTGAGTCTCTGTGAGGTTCAGCGAAGTGGAGAATTCAGCACGTTCTGCGATCGACAAATATTGCTTCTCGCGGAATTTTCGCTCCAGCGCCAGCAACTGTTGCGTCGTGAACGGAGTCCGGGGTTTCCGGTTTGTTTTGTGCTTCCGGAGTAGAACTTTGGTCGGAACTGTGGTCGGCGTCGGGATTTCTGTGAAGGAAAACCGGAACGTGAGGAATGAAAAACCGGATGTGAGGAATTCACATGGGTTGCGTTGAATGACACACGCAAACAACAAGAGACATTGAGCGAGAATGGATGGCGAGACAAGAATTAGCAAACATTCAATGAAAATAAAGTAATTCACACATTCAACTGCTTCCTGTTTGCGCCTTGGTAACACATCTTATGCTATACACATGCATATAGTATAATTATTTATATTCAGAAAATTGCACAAAATACAACAAAATTACAGAGATATCCTCAGCAAAATTAAGTCCGCGCGGTAATATCTCCCTATAACATGCATAATCACATTTTGTGAATTAATCAATTAATCTCTAAATTCTGACTTAGAAACTTTTTTTTTTTTTTTTTTTACGGTCCAGTCGGGTGCATAATGACACTGTGGCCCAAGAGCGCATGCTCACGGAAGCGGAGAAGTGATTTGCTTCACGCATGCGCTGAGGCGCTTCATTAGGCGCAGTCTGTTGCATCCACAGCCGCTAATTAGGGCGTTAATTAATTCGCCGTCACAAGCAGATTATTCCAATCGGACATGCTTAGCTACACTTCGAGTAGCCGCTCGTCACGCTCCCATGCGCCCATCACAGGATACATTTACCTTCGCTAAGCAAATGGTGCTCATATAATTAACATCAACTTGAATGCATTATAAGATGCCTTGCATGGCAACTCATTGAATAACGATAAACAGTTATCTTATATGCCGGTGTCTGCGTGATTAATTGATTGAAAATTGAATCTGTGAATATTCTCTTAGTTCTCTTTTGTAAAATTCGTATTTCACGTTTCCTAGTATAGATATTGAACATAGATAAATACGAAAATATATACTTCTGTTGCAACCGCATAAATATGAGTTAAACCCTCAATGTTATCTCAGGTGATTATTTCCTGCTAATTTAACACCCCCCCCCCCGTACCAGCATTTAATCAGGATTTAAAGATGTTGTGAGTGAACATACTGACAACAATTCGATGAACAAGTACTCACTTGGTGCTGAAGCCATGGAAGTCGGGCTGAGCCAGGGCATCGGGTGCCCGGGGTGCATGCCGGCCGCCATCCACCGAGCCCCGCCGTGAATGTCTCCGGCGGCCGCCGCCGCTGCTGCCACCGCCAAGAAGGGGTGTTGCGGGGGGTGCGCCCCGTGCAGGGGGCTGATGGGAGGCAGGCTGCTCGGGGATCTCCCGCGACCTTCCTCGACGTCATCCTCTTCGTCTTCGCCGGATTCAACACACGGTGGGGAATGAGGTTCACGGACGTCGGGGTAAATCCGAGGCGGGTAAGAAGAGAACGAAGGGTGGGAACTGAGGTTGACGATGGCATCCCTCGAGGCGAAGGAGGGCGCCATGCTGTCTTTCGCCATGATGGCATCGACACTGAACGCCAGTCTGGACGACGAAGAAGCGGATGACGTCGGAGCGTCGACCTCAGATTCCGCACGCGAGTTATCAGCGTCACTAGATTCCATGACTGACGGAGACTTCACTTTGATCTTTTCCTTGACCTTCTCGAACGCCGACGTCGTACTCTGGAGCAACATCATCTCGGATGGACGTTCACGAGGGTCATGGCAGTTGTACGGCGGAGATTCCAGTTCTGCTTGCAGACTTCCCGCGCATAAATACGGCACTGATGACATCATGGGGCGAACGAGAGCGCTGATTGGCTGACACTCAGAGATGCTGACCAATCACAGATGCGCAGGCAGATTTAGCGCAGAAACAAATCGATCGAGCAAGTGGAGCGGATGCTATCCCCTTGGGAAATGGCGGTAATTGTTGTGATTCTTCGGGGATGAAGCCTTTAAATACTGCTGCTCACGATTAATACAAGAAGGAAAAAAATAAACTATCGAAAATCTCCAAATCAAATGGATGCGTGTCAAACCCCATATTGTATAATGAGCGCTTAGCTCATCTCTGTATACTTTTATGAGGCATGTCAGTCGATTGTGTAAATATTTAAATATGGTCATCAATGCAATATAAATGCGTTGAATTTGAGGCGAGGTCATCAGTTAATCGCTGTGAATTGTGGGTTATGCTCAGTTCTCTATGCAAATGACCAATTCCGCAGTTAACCCCAGAGCAAGAGAGCTCATTGTGCTCTAAGATCAACATTGACCTGCCGCAGGGCACGCGCTGAGAACTGTGTGTTTATGCTAAATACTCAACAACCGATTCGCCTTCTGCAACGACCTCTATTAGCGCAATGCTCACTTCATGAATCTCACATTTGCGACAATTTTGCGACAATTCGTCACCGCCCCCTAGTCAAAGAGAATGCATAATTTATGCGTGATTAGTTAGCGGCATTCAATTTATGCGATTTCTATGGGCGCAAATTTCAGGCTTTGAAATCGCCGCGGGTTTGGTATTGAAGGCGAGTAATTCGCACATTTCGGCCAATTCACACATTCACACTCTGCGCGGTTACGTCACAATGATTGTGTGTATTCTTCTGATTGATTTCAATTCAATTTATTTCATTTAAAAATAATAATAATAATAAAATTGAAGTGGATTAAACATAAGACGTGATTTACTGTCTCAATACAATTATGGACCAAAGTAAATTAAAAATACAAAAAATACAAAAAATACCAAATTTTCAATCGAACATCTCCAAGGAAACGGAATTCCCGATCATCTTTGAAGAATATTATCTACAAATTCTTAAACCACGGGGGAATAATTTTCAACATTAAGTGGAAATTTCTCCGTGTCTTTCATCCGTATTTTGCAATCACCGTAGAGCGGCCTCTAACGACACCTTTGAGTGGCTCTAATCGTTGATGTTTCAATTTAATCGATTGAGGACGACCCAGATGCCTTCCTCTGAGAGCGCAACCGCGGCTGGTGTTCGACGAACATCAATCGCGCGATGGTATTTCATCTCAGCTGCAGACGCTCGCCTGTCGCAGTGTCCTGGTTCTTCGTCTTATTGACCAGATACCCGTCATCAAAGGCCGGCTCTTCCATTTAGCGGACGTAGCCCCTCGCCTAATGGATCAGCAATTGAACTACCATAACATTTACCGGACCAGGTAATTAGGTGATCTGGTCGGATGCATCAAAGACGCCATTGCTCTTGTATCTTGCACAAATTGTGCAGTTTTAATTGAATTCAGAGGAGCAGTGACGAGCGACGTGCGTCTGGTTTGGCGAGTGGAGATTTGCAGACGTTCGTTTCGCTTTTGAAGTTACCAGCGTCTGGTTCAAACGGGGAAAAACGAGCTTCGATTTAAGATTAAGTTACAGCGCTGTTGTAGACCCCGTACAATAGGATAATTAATATTTATTATGCCAGAGATAAATACGAATTAAAACAATGCTTCTACCGCGCCGGAAGTTCGGGTTTCAAGATGGCGTCTGCGTGTGTGATGCATTATGGGGAGGATAGAGCAGACGGCTTCTTTGAAAGAGGAGACTGGAGTTTTGACTTAGCTGGCGCCAGGCGAATTCTTAAACTGACAAACTGTTCTTGTCTTAATTTGTTTGCTACAAGCTTCTAATCATTTTGTAACAAGGGCTATACCATCCATCACCAGAAAACCCCTCTATTATCGCTCACCTATACATCCAGCTGTCTCTTTTATCGAGGTGAATAAAATGATCGGTTTCTTCTCTTTGCAAGCATCGCCTGTCAATCAAATCAGATTCAGATGGCGCTTATTATGCGTATAGCACACGTAGAGTGCGGATAGATACAATCATATTAAGTTATCCATCTTATCATGTTATGCTAAGTATAAATAAACATGTGGTATTCTGGGATTCAAGAGCGACCAAAAAAAAAAAAAAAAAAAAAGGCCATTTTTCATGGTGAACTGCTCAAATATGTGGCTATTTGCACGTATATAACGATCTCATTTGCACGCATCGCATAAAGTGTCCATTTCGCGTGTACATTACGATCTTCACCTGTGCTTCATGTCTTTGATGGCATTGACCATTATAACAGCCCTTAATGAAGACATACAGCAGACGGGCGCCCTAGGGCCTCGGCATATCTGATGCTACACGAACGGACCCTGGGGGCTCCATGAAAAAGGTGCTAAAACCAAAGGTCAGGTAGCTGATTGGCAAAACCTGGCGCTGATAGAGTGAATGACAATCGGGCGATATTAGACGCCTGGCACCCGCAGCCAAATTGCACTACGATGGCTTTGACCTACGACCCAAGGAGAAAATTGCCGCGAGGAAAATTCTTTCGCACTCATAATGTAGAATATAGTGCGTGGGCTATCAGTACAAGGTGCTCTTCTTTTAATAAACTGATTAAGCGATGAGCCCCTCGCTGAGTGATGCTTCCCCTTGGGCATTGCAGATGCCCCGTGGGTCGCAACACTATCCCCACTTCCCTCGGGCTATCCAGCGATTTAAAAATATTCAAAATCTATCATTATTATTTATGGCTGGAATTTATATTTCAGCACTGGTATGTGCATGGTGATGAGTAGAGTAAGTGAATTCGTGTAAATCATTCATTTATTATTAATATTTTAATGTTTGCATGTTCAGTGATTTGGGTTTGTGTGAATAATGGACAAGTTGATACTTTGAATTTGAATTCATCTTTCTTCACGCCGCATGCAATAGTTATCGGAGTATGAACACAATGCCTGCCATTTCTTGTACAAATAGACAATTATTAATTGTAATGAGTTTCAAATACCCAACAATATTATTATACAAAAGGGCGGAACTAAATAAAACAAAGCAAACATATATCTAGCTATTGGTTGACCTGTACGTTGGCATGGATATTTTTTTATGTATGGTTTTCAATTTGTTTTCACCAGTTTTCCCCTCAGGTGAAAGTTACACGCTGTTCATAAATGACCATCACTTTTGACTCCACCCACGAGAAAGGGTTACATCCTGACGCGTTTATTTCCGTCTAAGGGGTGTAATAAATCACTTAGGCCTATTGCGCATGCGCGTCGGTGGCGCCAGAACGACACCTAACGGCAACTGTGCAAAGCAGAAAGCAGTCAAACAACATTATCGTTAGCTTCATTTGAGTCCAGACAAACACAGACAAATTACATGCAGACGGCAAGAAAAACCTTACTTTCTTTGAAGTTTAAGGAGAATATATATGTACGCACCTCTATATACACTGTGTATACTATGTGATCACGTGATGTACTAGTACACGGTGGGATGAGAGACGTCTGTTGCAGCAGCATCCTTTAGACATTCGCCAGTCGTGATCGACAACCCAGGATCACAGATACAGACGCGCAGAGATCACAGGATGTGTTGGATTGATGTTCAGGAGGCTGAAATTACTGATAATTACGTAACTTGTAGCTTCTGACGGTCGTAAAACTCTCGATATTCTGTGAAAGAAAACGTTTGAAGAGAGGTATGCATATCGAGGATACAGTCAGGCCTCGCTAATCCGACCCCGTGCCTCTTTGAAGCAACCGGAATATCGGATAAGCGAATATAGGAATGTACTTCATGTTAATTTTATACATGTGAATTCAAATGGCGGAAAAAAAAAAAAGGAAAAAAAAAAGGGATTACGAAAAGACCGGGATTAGCAATACAGTCGGATAAACGGGATTGTTCAGTGGAAGGACACTAATTGCACAATCTGTGTTGTCAAATGATATACACAATTATACACACGACACAACCGAATAGCAAGATCTCTCTGCAGGCTTTGGAATGAGAAGTTCAAGTCACGTTGAAGTCTCATCATTTCTCGTTTGTCTGAATTAATTCGCGAGGATTCAGCGAGAGTTCTAAATAACGTCATTCATCTTCCGTTTCTCAGGTAAACGACGTCGCAGAAATGCGCTTAATTGGAAATAAATGAACTGGAAGCTTTTTCTGAATGAAGACTGATCCGGCGAATGGATCCGAACTCCGTGGGTTGCGGATCTGATCCGGGAATCCGCAGTTTACGCTTAATTGATTGATGCCACGGCACAAGTGTCAGCGCAGGAATCAGCGCCGACGCCGATTGAGGAGGAGGCCTGAGGAGAAGGCAGGTCCTGTAGAGGTCGGCATTGCACGCAGAGGTGTGTTCATGGATGGTAATATATGAGATGTGAAGGAATGAAAATCATGGAGTAGAAAATAATGTCATTCGCGATGACGATATCGACGCTGTGTGAACGGAGTTTGTTTCTGTTTCAGCACTTTTTGAGTCGAGATTTTTTTGAAATGGACACGTATTTTGTATAAAGGTATTTTGCAGCAGGAATCATCGAATCGGATGTATGATTGTAAACATAGCCATGAAAACTGAAATTAAAAAAAAAAAAAAAAATATATATATTGTGAGAGTGCCAGCAAATTTCTGGTGTGGAACGTCTCCATACTGATTCATTGTAAACAATTCAATAATTTCAATTTAATATAACCAATCACCAGTAAATTGAGAAAATTGAGCGAGAAAAATATGCGTGAAACAACAGGCATCAGATAGAACAACGCGTATATGGCAAAATCCAGTGAATATAAATTCCTTAGGGGAGACCCAAATTTTAATTTACGAATAAATGTAAACTCATGAGAGGGTGAAACCCTCTAAGCCTCACCCTGTTGACCGACAGAAGCTTCTTGGATGATGTTCAAACCCTCAATATTCCCCAGATTTCCTCGTCGATTGTTTCTCTATTATTTAATAAAATACGTTTTGTTCTTTTGGTGTCTTCTGGTTTTAGGGCATATGGAACCGAAGGGTCAAGGTCGATTGTGGCCGTACGGTTCCGCAAGTTCCCGTTATGTCATTAAAGCATTTTACAAGTCGAAAACCGGAGTGTGATCCGAGTGGATTGCGGAATTACCTGTATATGTCGCCATCTTATCAATAAGTAACGAAGTTCAAAATCAAATAGCAAAGGTGATTGTTGAATATGTTCACGTGTACTAGGCTTCACTAGTACATTTACTAGTACATCGATCACTGTGGTTCGATAACTTCTCTCCACGAAATTCTTCCGCGGATGGAGACTATACTATAGCGTTTAATCAGTTTATTATGGTTTTTAAATTGTATGAGAACATAATTGCACGGTGTATGATAGATAATATGCAGACTTAAGTCGAGAATACAAAGGCAATTCAAAGTGGCTTTCGTTTCAAAGGCGCGCCAAATCAACACAAGATTGATTCATAATTAATCGATTGAATGGACGCAAATTGTTCGCAATCAAGATCAATTGCATATTAAAGCAACTTAACTCGTTAGACATGTAACGCATCCTTTTATTTCCCTCTGCGTCTGCATGGATCCCTACTTTAGTTTCCCTCTCCTCTTTCTCCATCTGGTCGATTCGCGCACTTGGCAACCCCAAGTGCTTGATGTGTTTCTTGAAGACGTTGCAATGTCTCCAGATGCCACAACAACCGTCGTCATGGAGACACCGCAGCAGCCTCTCCACACACGCGGTTGTCTTGTTTACATTATGCCAAGAGCTGCTGAAATATCCATTCTATGAAGTGTACTTATATAAAATCATCTCGACATTTATCTTTCAAGAAAACCAAGCGAATCACTGTTTTGCTCTGGAATATATAGCTCACGTATGCGTCATGCATGTTATGTTATGTTAGACTTGTATATATAACAGCGGGTGTGCACCGCTGCAAATGAGATCTCGAGGGTGGTGCCAATTCTTGGAACAGCGGTCCAAATCGGCGTCTCTTCATCTCTGATTTCAGCTGCCACGCCACCCTCATCACCTGGCAGGTAGCAGGTCTTAATTCAGCGCACATGCGTCGGCATCAGCAGCAAACGGGCCAATCTACGTGTCAGCGATCACCTGGATCCGATAGCCGCAGCGATTACGAACGCCTTGAAAGGGCCCGGGTTGATGGATGCGAACACGGTGGTCATTAAATCGAGTGCAAATCGCCTTAATTGACGAGAATAATTACGTCATGCGCAATGCAGCGCAAATTTACGAGAGAACGCTCTCACGGTGAACTATACGCGGCGTCGTCAATTGAATTCTCATCGTCAGAGGCTTTGTTTATACTTGTACAAATCCGCACATTTTCTTTATGTGTGTTTAATATTACTTGAGATCAATCAGGGTGGCCATCACTCGGAGCCCTCCATCACCGACATTCATCACTCAGATCATCCATTACCCTTCATTTCATCGCATTCAGATTTAATGTCATGAAATCCCAGTTTTGACATCTCTGTGACTGGTCACGTTTGTCATCGCTTTCCATTACGAACGGGATTCTGAATTCTTCGCGAAACACGAGAATGGACACTGGTCACTCGTTGTCCACGAGCAATGCATTCCTTGACCCTGTGGTCATTCCTGATGAGACACGTGACATAGTCATACAGGTGTCATGGCGCACAGGTGACGAAACCGAGATGTTGTCAATGCTCGAAAATTTAATATCATCTATAATTTATGACTATTCTTCATTTCATTTTATTATAGAGATGTTAAATGAGAAGGCTTCTCTTTAAATTCCGATGAAGATCACTTAAATGGCAGATCACGTGATCACGGGCATGCGCTTCCGGTCATGGCCTGGATCCGTGAAATTCCATAAACTCAAGATAACTCGTTGCAATAATCGGTTAATACTACAAACACGTGCTTGGTATAAACCCTCTTAATTTGAACACATACAGAGGTGTCTATCACAGAGGGTTTTCCGTCCATTTCCACTCAATGGTTCAATACTTATGCATGCACATGCGCGGAGGAGCGCCCGTCTCCATGCGATTGGCACCAATCGAAGCTTCATTACTTCGGATGCGCACTTCACTTTATTACCGTAATGAGGCTCTTATCTCTCTGTTCATTTCAGCAGTCATCGATTCTCTTTCAATTACGGACGATATGCGATCTACTTTGGAAAGAAATTTCGCTTTTTTATTTCTACATCACTCCTGTAACGACCAATAAACCTGATCGGCATCTTACTTTATTATGCGGCTATGGTCAGCCAATCAGAGTGCGCTAAACTGGGTCACGACGCATGCGCGGTTGTGTAGGGGAACCCGAAGCGTGTGGCTTTCTTACAGACACGCATTGAATACAAATATATAAAAGATAAACTCATAAATTAATAGATAATTTTATTGTCTATTAATTATATTTTAAAGATTTACAATTGGTTTTTCGTATTTAATCAATTGCATCAAAATTCGCAGCGCGTTAAAATCGTATAAGGAAGATGAATGACCTTATCACAGAGATCAGTTGGGACGTATCTTGAAGCTATAAAAACACCCCCGCAAAGATATTTTAATTTAGAAGAAATAATTACAGTTTTATTCCCCGTGAAAAAAAAAAACGAAAAAAAAAAAAAAAAAAAAAAAAAAACAAGCTAAGACGACGAAGCAACTCGCATCAAAGATAAATTATGCTGCCATGATCACGTTTCCCAGAATGCTTTAGTTGCTATGACTGCTTCCGGCTCGAGTGCCACGTGCTTTCTTTTTGGCGGGAAACCTCGGCTGATGGATGGCGTAGAGGGCAGGTGCTATCGCCCGTTTCTGCCCGCGTTCACTTCCCGCCATTCGAGGCAAGTGGGAAATAATTGCCCAAATTTATTTAAATATGGTGCTTCTGAGCGGCAATTGTGCGACCATCTCTACGAGGCGGCGCTTTATCTCGGTTCTCATTCAGCTTGGCAGCTGAAGGGAAAGAGTCGGAAATTGAACATTTTCCCCTCGAAAGGAGACCAGTGCTTCGGCCGTGATGTATCAGCGCCGTCCATTCCAGAGTCAATAGCGCGGCCGAATAAAGACATTAAGATAATTTCTCAGGCAATTTCCAGACGAAGAGAGCAATGGAGATTGATTGAGATGTGAGGGATAGCCTCGCAGGCCACCGGAAATTGGCTCCACTGAGCGCTAGAGAGCGCACCCTGGCGGCAAATGGAGAAACCCAGAAAAGTGGCGCCCCCTGGCGGACACACGGAACCTCAGCTGAGCGACGCTGGAGACTCTTTGATCCTCGTTCTTCTTCTTCTTCCTTATTCTTCTGGGAGCTTCGTGAACAGACGGCTGTCTATTGAGCGCAAATGTCCATTGCGTCATATAATTATTTACAGCTGTGCATTTATGTATTGCTATAGAATATGCGTACTTTCTAAAGCTCGAACACGCATGCGTGGAAGAATAAGGCCGAACATGATATGGACATTTCTGACAGGTGCTCAATGCATCCGTCGGCCATTGTCGCACGCGCATGCGCAGTGACATTCCAACTTGTCATTCTGTTATGAGGAAGTTTGCAACACGCAAATCGCTGAACGCCCGACCGACTCCGATCAGCGCACGCTCCATTTCGCCCATTAAAGCGACGAGATTAACTCACAGAGGTCGTTGACCGCCGATGAAAGGGCGGAGAAAGGAGCTCGAATGCCGATCATGACTTAATTAGATTTTGTTGCAGATTTTCGCAGCCGTTGAATAACAGAACAACAATGGACTCTGCGATCGATTAACGCACAATGCTGCGGTAATTGGCCATGCGAAGGCCCCATTGAAACGCTCACGCCCCAGACGCAGGATTCCGCTTCCATTGATAAGCCATTGCCATGGTAACGGGAATCTGAGGGTGTCAGTGTGGGGAGGGAGGAGAGGGAAGGCGGGGCTCAAATCTGCACGCCACGTGTGACATCCCACCCAAACCGCCTTTCCCTCTCTGTGTCATATAGCGTTTGCATCTTACAGTTTAGCCAAAGTCAATCGAAATCAAGTTGATGAAGTACCACCGCTAGGAGTCGCCTTAAGACTCCCCGCTGAAGCGGCGCCACGATCCAGCGAGGTGTCGAACCCAACGCCAATTGCTCCAAATTGTTTCCGAAGATAGCAACGTGTAGATTTTTCCCCTAAGTTTTCAAAACGAGACTGGCGTCTGCAGAACTCAGCGTGAAGTCAGGAGGGACAGACAAATTATGACATATTCGCTTTCAAGAATCATTTGCAGTAATTATTCCGCAGACAGGCTTGAAAAATCTACGACTTTCTGGTCTACGAATCACGAGAAAAGGAAAAAACGTCGACACAGCGGGGTGTTTTGTTAATAAAACGCATTGTCGGAGGGTGATTAATTGGGTTGATCCTCCGCCCTCACGAATCGCCCTTCGCAATATCCCTCGCATATCACGACCTCCAATCGACGCTTCATTTTCGACAACAAACAATATACCCCCAGCAGCGAAAATTTATCCCTCCGGGAGATTTAATATCGATAAAAAGCGAAGAAATATCGCTAATTCCCCGCGCAATAAGTGAGCGATAATGAAAGAGGGGCACATTAATCTCGACCAATGGCAGATCGGACGTAGATTAGCCACAAAGAAGCCGAAGTGAGGAAGAGATTTGAAGATAGGAATCCACACGAGGTGGACACGGCTGACGTACGTAGATTGAAACAAATAACACAGATTAACATCGAAACGGCCGTTTCATCTGGATGAACGCTCGTTCGTCAGTCGCTTAATTATGTCAGCCGACTTCGTTATCTTTAGTCGGTAGGTCGATTATCTGTATATAACATACAATCCTGCTTATATCGACTCCACCTCTTCCACTTCCTTCCTCCTTCTTTATCCTTCCTCCATTTTTCTCCATTTTCCTCCTCTTTCTCCTCCTTGCTCAATTTTCCTCCTCTTTCCTCCTCTGGTCTCCTCTTTCCTCTCCTTTCTCCTCCTTCCTCCATTTTCCTCCTCTTTCTCCTCCTTGCTCAATTTTCCTCCTCTTTCTTCCTCTCGCCTCCATTTTCTCTTCCTTCCTCCATTTTCCTCCTCTTTCCTCCTTTTTCCTTCTCCTTCCTCCATTTTCCTCCTCTTTCCTTCTCCTTCCTCCATTTTCCTCCTCCTTCCTCCATTTTCCTCCTCTTTCCTCCTCTTTCCTCCATTTTCCTCCTCTTTCCTCCAGTTTCTTCCCACTTTCTCCATTTTCCTTCTCTTTCCTCCTCCTTCCTCCATTTTCATCCTCTTTCCTCCTCCTTCCTCAATTTTCCTCCTTTTTCCTCCTCTGGCCTCCATTTTCCTCCTCCTTCCTCCATTTTCCTTCTCTTTCCTCCTCCTTCCTCCATTTTCCTCCATTTTCCTACTCCTTCCTCCATTTTCCTCCTCTTTCCTCCTCTTTCCTCTGTCCTCCTCCTTCCTCCTCCTTCCTCCATTTTCCTTCTCTTTCCTTCTCCTTCCTCCATTTTCCTTCTCCTTCTTCCATTTTCCTCCTCTTTCCTTCTCCTTCCTCCATTTTCCTCCATTTTCCTCCATTTTTCTCCCCCTTCCTCCATTTTCCTCCTCCTTCCTCAATTTTCCTCCTCTTTCCTCCTCTCGCCTCTATTTTCCTCCTCCTTCCTCCATTTTCCTCCTCTTTCCTCCTTTTTCCTCCTCCTTCCTCCATTTTCCTCCACTTTCCTCCTATTCCCTCCTCCTTCCTCATCACACCTTCCCTGTGAAGTGATGGATGATGCCCAGCGCCCCCTCGCGGAGAGAGGCGCCAACGAGGCGGCTAATCCTGTGGCGCATGCGCTCTCCTGTCGTGCACAACCCACTCAAATGTTAGTTGAAAACAGTTCTCTGTGCGGCGAATATTAATATCCCAGGCGTCGAAGCGTGGCACGGGTAATTTGGAAGTCATCGCCGGGGCCTCAGACCCCCGTGGTGCATCCTAGGGCGCGAGGTATTTCCCCATTATATCCACAATCACGACTCTCAGAGTTGAACTCCAGTGACGTCATAGCTGTCCTTCCAAGTTTTAAGGTTCGATTAACAGTTCAGAGTTATTCCTCGCGAAGCATACAAGTAGACCGTTCATCATGGGCATCAAGTTTTCTGGAATATAGCAGGAATTTTGTTTCATAACATTCTTATTCTCGATTGAATGTTATTAGCGTCGTGACAGGCAACTGCGTCGATACAAATACAGAGGGTGATTGTGAATTTATGATTGAATTAAGGTCCATGTTGTTTAATTTGGCCTTGATACACACAATCATAAACACAGATTTTGAGTATACCAGTTGAAGGTGATTTAGCACCAGATTAGCATGTGCAGTATGTTGCTGATGTGCATGCATTCTACTGTACAAAAGAAATTAAATTACTTGTTATTTCAACTGGTAATTATTTATGATGTACTAATTTAATGTGTATGCACAAGAGCACATTTATAAGGTTCCAATAATTAGTGACATGGACACGTTGACATTGAAGCCCGACGTTGTACCGATTGACACCAGAGGAAGCACTCATCATTTATAAAGCAGCTCAGCTCACTCGATTTGACGGATGATAACAAAAGATGATGCCAGCATGAGCTGAAGGCACCGAATGGCACGACGCTGATATCGACGCATGCGTAATTGGTCGTAATTGTACTTGGTACACAGACGCTCTGCTCGCGATGTGGGGTCTTGTAAGGGCAAAAAATATCCTCTTGTAATTGCGTGTTTGTTTTGGGTGATTCGCGTGAATTATGGTGGAACAACTGTCGGTGTTTGTTTGGTGTATTTCATCAAATGATCAAAACATTGGATGCTCGCTTATTCATATGGTGCAGCTTCATGATTAGTGGCCAGGTATTTGTACGAAATTTCATTAAAGTTGAAGAAACGCGGAAGCTATTGTGTTTATATTTTCATTCGCATATGTTGCCACATAGATTGGCATTATGGTTTGAACTGACCATGCAAACTTGATCAAAATCAAACATGTATTATAACCAAGGCAAACGTTTTGCTACTTTTTTTTTTTTTTTTTTTTTTTTTTTTTTTTGTATAAATAATGAGACGTTGATTACAGGCGGAAATGTGAATCTGAAATACCTGCGTAAAATTCGAAATGCGTTATAAATCCGACGCGTAGAATTCCGTTGCTGTTGATGCTGCATAAAATCGCCTGAGGGAGGGGGGGGGGGGGATTTTAAAAGTCACTCAAGTCAGAAGTGGGAATTATAATAAAAAAAGACTGCTGCGTCTGTTTTACGTCGCTGCTATTTCTTGACACCGCGGTTGTTAAGGACGCCGATTGGGCGTGAATTTGCTGCGTGGCACTGCACGCAATATGAACGCGCCTCCGATCGTTCGATTATCCCCTCAATGATCAGCCCAGCATGCTATTAATCTAATAATCTCTGCGAGTAATACAGTATATATACCTGCCACTTGTCAGCTCTGATTAATATTAAGCACGGCGTTAAAATTCCCCAATTAAGTGGTTTATTAACTCGTTTACGCACAATATTATGATACAGCGCACGCGGTGTGCGCGTCTGTCGTGCGATAAGTCAGAGGCGCCCCCTGGTGAGATGATCGGTAATTAGCGCCGATCAGTTTTGCCTCCCCGCGACTGACTGATCGATTTGTGCTGTTGCCAGCTCAGCAGTTTGGCCATTAGCGAATTCTGAGCAGCGTTTATTCAGAGATCCGCCCCCTCGATGCCCGACCCGACCCCCTCCTGAGCACGGTGCAAATTTGTTGCGGCGCGAATCCCCTGGCGCAAAAATGGCTTCGATGAACCCCTGTGTCGACACCGATCTCTAATCTCTTGTTAATTGTCAAGAAATATGAACATATCTGCCATCGACATGCATAAAACCCGGAATGGATGGCCGCGTCCCCTGCAGTGCCCTTCCAGGAGGCGGAGTTCCGGGAAATATGCACGACGAGGAACGCGCAACTTCAAAGAGGAATAACTCGCGAGTTATGTCTCTGAAACAAATTTCACCGCCGCCTATGAATCAACTCTTGATCTTTGAGGATTTAGAATCCATAGAGAAGCGGCTGTGTTATTGCAAAGGTGATACCTGGACCGAGGGGCTCATTAGGGTGAATACCATCCCCATTCCTCGCGAACTTTTGCTTAACTCTGAAGAAATCCAAAATTGGAAATTCAGTTTCACTTCTCATCCATCATCCGGGTTACCTGGGTAAGGTACAATATATACAGGTATTCGTCATAGGTGATTCACATACACAGAGGCGCAGGTAAAGTTAATCAACGCGGTGTGAAAGAGCATTCATTTGATGAACATTTTTATGATCTCGCAGTTCATCGCAAACAAAAGCCGCGTCGGCCTATGTGAGTTTTCGACTGCCGATTTTATCACTGCAATGACAGGTAAGGCAAAAGAGAAGTAATTTGCCAAACATTTGTCGCAAGTGATGGATGCAAACTCGACTCGTATAATTGCCCCTCTGATATCTCATTCATTCAAAGACTAATTCAACAGTCAACTCACATGAATAAATGTTTATGGCTCTGTGCATAGCGTATACCTATAATCAAATATGGATTCACTTCTGAAAGGTAATTTGAACCCTTTCAAAAGAAATCTATATAAGAACGCTAAAAAAAATAGAGCCGGCCAATTCCGAACCTGAATGTTCCGTGTGTTTAAAGCTGTCAGGGTTGTTATTAGGCTGGGTGATAATCACAAAGCAGTAAAGTGATAAGGCCCCCCACCCCACACTCCATCACCTGAGGCCCACGATGAATAGCATCGAGTTACACGGGGAATAAAAGCACATTGGTTTGCGCAGTCTTTCGCGCATTTAACCTCTGCTGTGTGAGGCCCCAGTGATCAAAAAACTCCTTTAAAGGTAGTTGATCAAATATGCGATAGAATGCCGCCTGAGTTTTATGAGCGCAATTTGTAATCGGTTTGTTTTCACGCTTCTAGGTTGACGAATGCTTTAGTTGGTCTCATATTTCTGATTTATTCTATTTTATGCGCTTTTATAATTTTGCTAAGAAAAATATTTATATATATTAATGGTTAGGCTTTTATAACTTTCTATATAACCAGTAATTATGCACTATAGTGATAAACGCCCGATTGACAAGTATACCATGATGGCATGATAACTTTTTTTACAATTTTATTCACAAAATTGTATACAAATAAAATAAATACTGAAAAAAAACATGATTCATAATGTGTTTTCAGTTTTCAGTACTTTTCCTCGCCACTGAATGCAACTGTTCCATAGTCATACGTATATGCTTCTCGGAAAATGGAGATGTTTACATGATACAAATAGACGTTACTTCATTCAAGTAAGCCAAGCATGAAAACATTATGCGATAAAGCAAAACTAAAATGACACCAACGAAGTACGTACACGGAGCCGTGCCTCAAAAGGCAACGATTGCATGTGATAAGCGGTGTCTACGTACAGAGGCGATCTTTACGTAAACACTCCTCAACTCTGGATTGAAATTTCAAGATGGTCATTGATCGCACTCAGGGTCAGAGGTCAGTGAAATCAGGTGACCCAGCGTTTCTTCACACAAGAGAAATATTATGAACAATTTGTGGTTGAAAATGTATTCCAGGTATTCTGCACTGAGTTCAATACAATGTTGAAAGGAAAGGGAAGTGATTATATATGCTATACTGTATTACAGAGAACATAAAAGTGGGCACCAATAAATACTAACAATGAAATGAATAATTATAATAAATTTGCATTTGTTCATAAGACGTAAAGCTAAACATAGACACATGTTGAAATACAGATGCCTGCAATGCATGTGACACAGGGGTGTTTAATGCGTGTGCACTGCATACACCCACTCCAGGAGAGGGGGAGGGGGTACCCACACCAGTGTTCAAGGCGATCACGCCGATTACAGGATGTTATCACGGCGATCAGCTCGCCACATGTTCTTCTCTCTGCGTGAGATGCTCTTTCGCCAGTTTTGGCTCTCGCGCCATAGCAGCCATTTAAAAGTCATCAGCAAATCGGCTCAACTCACACGGCATTATGAGCATCTGTTGTCGTCGGTGCCCCGAGGGTGCGAGAGGGCTTCAAGCAGAGGATCAAATGACGGGCTTGAAGTATCGAGTTTAAATGAACTGGCGGAGGAGACTTTTCAGCAGCTTGCCAAACAGTCGTTCTGCGTTGCCACACTGGCGCCAGTTCGCCATTCACCGATTTCACGGGCAATTGACTCGCCTACCAAAACTATTTGTTGCTTTACAATTAACTTAACTGTCTACCTCTCCGGCAAAAGAGACCGCAAGCAGGGGGTCTTGGGCCGCATTATTTTTGCCTTTTGTAGGCGAATGACGGGAGCCATCATGAAGGGCGAAAGGCGGTCTTCGCTGGAGACGGTGGCTTTGTCTGAGTGCGAATCTCACCGCGCTTAATAGCTCTGCTTATTTATGCGAAACTAATTTTATGTCAAGTAAAGCTATTCTTCTGATGTGTTTTCTTTGCTTGTAACGGATATGGTGATAAAGTTTATATAAGCCTCTCTTCAAAGAAATATAAAACTAGAGAGCAATGCCCTCACGCACCCCCTCCCTTCCCAAATAAGTCTACTTCACCCTCATTATATACGAGTGCGTTAATCTATATATCCTGGTTTTTGTTTGCATATATATACTAATATGTTAGCAACTATATCAGGGCGAATTCTGCGTACAGTCGTGAAATTTGTGTGAAATTTATATATATATAAATATATATCGAAATTCGAACTCATGAGCATGTCGAATTGTTCCGAGCCAAATAATGCAGTTTTCGTGGCAGAATTTTCCGCCTCATCGCCGATGCTAATTCGCGGCGTATTGGTCGCGGTGTCGACGCCTTTGATGTGGAAATCACTCCCGACGACTGCGATCCGCGGATTTATTCCTCGACACGGTTCTCTGTGCTGGGTTTAGCGTAAAAACGATCTGCTCGAATTATTCACGCGTGCTCAGGCAAAAGAACGCTGTGCCGCATGGGCATGTTGCTATATCATAGACGGTTGTGTATCACACACCTGTGCATTACCATAGCAACATTTTATAAGCACCAAACCAGATTTTATAAACTTAGTGAGTGTAGATGTACATGAAATATATATCGAATGAAAGTACAACCCCTTCCATTCCATATACATACTTATGCGTCTACATAATTCTGTTTGGCTGCTTACAAATCGAGCATCCCACTCGCGACAAGAGGTGGAATTATATTGAACGTAAGACGTGTTAATAACAATGATCTCAAATTGAGTCACCCGAAGTCAATGAGAAACGCATCAATTATGCAAATTAGGCAGGGAATAATGACGTTCACAGCCGAATTCCATCGATTAGCCAGAAGATGAAGCAGCACGCTCGACTTAATTACGTTTAATTACAGTCGAGATTCCCGTGAAGACCTCTCTCTGATGAAAGCGCTGTGGTTATTACCTGGGGCCATGAATTATGACCGTTTAGATCACAACAAAACGGTGAGATTAAAATTTCTTTTGTGTTGTAATGAATGAATTTTGTGCGTACAATTTGTATATTTATTACACGTGCGTTCTGATATGCACAATAGGCCATACATATGCACATTATAACACGATGCCTGTCTAAAGTAATTCGTCCCCAGCAGTGGTATGTATAAATGGTACTGGTATGGTATTCTGGCTTATGACTCAACATATTAACCTATATATTTCTCCATTCTTTCAGCTTGAGTCATCTTCGATAGCAAACCTGTTCTGGATATCTTTATACATATTTATACATTATTTTTATAAGATATTAAATTCTGCTTTTATCGTT
The DNA here is from genome assembly GCA_000328365.1 of Capitella teleta. Lineage (NCBI taxonomy): Eukaryota > Metazoa > Annelida > Polychaeta > Capitellidae > Capitella > Capitella teleta. The sequence goes on from KB311185.1 coordinate 40,039, forward strand.
GTGAAATGAATGTAGTCAACAGTTTCATTTCACTCATTTCCACAAGCACTGATTATGAGGATTTGGTTACATAACAGCAATAAGGTTTAACACTGTAAATGAGTCATAGACTTCGTGATAATGAACCACATTTTCCGAAGTTCATGCTAATCCCTGTGCATATACATTAAAGGCCCGCGTGGCTCGACCGGCGAATAAAGCCCCCGTCACTCGCTTAATCGCCCCTTCGATGAAACGCAGCGGCGCTCCCCGCCGAGTTGCGTCAATTTGTTATGAAAGCCAGTAGCAGTTCCAGCTCAGGGGACAATAAACTATTCAGATTATACTCACAAATTGGCGCGAAAATGCTCACCCAACACAATAACATTTGACGGCAGTGCACAATAACACATCATATTTGCCGCCTTTATTAGATTCTCAGCAACAGGGGGCGCAATTGCTCGCGGATATGACGTATCATGTCCTCTGCGCGACTTCCGGGTGAGGGAAAATCCGGACTTTTGATTGGATTTGCCGACCGGGTTTCTTGAATGCTTTGTGTAGATGTCGATAATTGGGCCACTGAATCGATTTCTAAAGTTTGTTTAGTTGCAGGTCTCCTAACTTAATTGTACTTATTGGTATATTTTAGATTTCAAAATTGGTCTCCTTATATGCAGTGCGCCGATTTCCTTGCGATTTACACGAATTAAAGTTCGATTTGCACACGTGACCGACAAAGCGGGTTTGCAACATATGTGCACTCTTGAAATCGAAAATTCGAGTTTTTCTCCTGCAATTTTATGCCATTTTGGCTGAAAATCACTTCATCTTCATTCTTTTTTCTTGCTCGAAGTAAAATTAATGAATATTCATTGTGTACACGAGAAAGACATCATCATTAGCCATTTAATATTCTCAGTGTTCGCTTCGGTTATCATTATGTTCAGTAAATTTAGTAATTGCACGACGCTCACGCAAATGTTGAATTGAGTGTTGGCATTGAATAAATGCGTTATGAATTGTGTCGTAACGCGGGACATGTGCGTTATGATATACTACGCATCAAAGGACCACGTTCGGGCTTTTTTCTGCTTTCCATAAATGTCATGTTATACGTCAAGTATACAGAGTGGGTCAAAAGTAGTCTATCTACTCCATCTTAAAAACAAAACTCTAAAATTTGCTAAAATGTCTTCATTATTTCAACAAAATAACTACCCGGTATCGAATGACTATGTTTTCTGCGTACATTTATGCAAAGAAATCAAGTAAAAAGTCAACTTAGAATGAGAGAGGAACATTTAAATGCGAGTGATCGCGAAGAGAGCAAAATCAGATGAGCCCCTGAACGAGCATTAAGGAATGTCATGTCATCTCTTGTTTGACACTTCAATACAAACCCTCTGCTTTGTTTTGATTTCAGAAGATAAAGATTAGTGCTACTGTCATAATAACAGCACTCTCAAACAAAACGATAACACGAGAGCGTTGCCTTTGTTATGCGCTCAATCTTGTCAATTAATGAACTTTATCCATGGTTCGGGGCCCTGTTTGCAGCCAAAAATGGAAATATCGCGGAATGATGAGTGCACTTTATTAATTTAGATAAATCGGCATGAAAGTGGATGAAATTTGAATATAAATGATAGGAATAGCAGCATGACAGGTTAGACTAACAATACAGTGGAACCGCGATATACCGTCAATCGCTATAACGACGGCCGCGCTTAACAGCAGCATTTAGTCTGTGACCAATCTATATCCATGTTAAGCAGCTCGTTATAACAGAACCCTTGGTTTCCGACACTGACAGGGCCTCCGCTGTGATAAAACTATGTTGTATGCCTAAAATTGCCTTTTTATACCGACACCGACGCTGACTTATTCTTCGGTTTGAATAAATTAACCGTTAACCGACGCGTTAAGGTCTATGATCTGTCACCGACGCGTCGAAGCAACCCGACTGTCGATGCATCGACGGTCAGGTTAAAAGGGATAAAAGACCGTGGGTCAGAGACAATTTTCATCAGATTCACTTCGTTCTTTATATGTGGAGGACATGTTGTGAAGGCCATTACTTTTCAAAATAAGGGTATCATTTGAAATAAAAATGCGTTCATAACGTCCTGTGATCATAGCGCATTCATAACGTTCACATGAGTAATCATTTGACTCCTTGAAGACCTGCTTTGGAGAACCGACGGCCGCGCATAACGACACAGAATTGGCTGTGACGAATGTTGTCGTTATATCGCGGTTCCACTGTACCAAGTATTTATTTCTCTTATCTTTGTGTGATCTGTTTTGTAACACTTTTTCGAAAAAGTGCAGTGCTATTGAGAAGCATTGAAATTGCTAACATGGAGTAGATATTTGGCCCCCTCTGGATATAATAATGTTTTAACTCGCTTTGTTTACTAGCAGCTAAGATTTATCCGACGCCACTCGGTACCTTCCACATTGTGTAACACCCGGTTGGCCGCTTCGACTGGTGGTATGGCCGCCGTCTGCTCGTTCGACAATGGTACCTTGGAAGGTACCATTGTCGAACGAGGGGTGTGATGCGCTATGCTTCACATGAAAAAGTGTGCAATGCGCTATGATTCACATGAAGAAGTCCGCTATGATTTACATGAAAAAGTGCGTTATGATTTATATGAAAAAGTGTGCTATGATTTATATGAAAAAGTACGCCTCAGTGATGATTCATACCACTGATATGTAAATTACATTTACATATCAGTGATTCACACGAAGAATTGCACTACAGTCGAATCTCATTATACCGTCAATCGCATAACGACCATTGTCAATAATTTGACCCCCCAGCAGACCTGCTTAGGGAAGCCAACGACCGCGAAATTGGCTGTGAGGAATGCTGTCACTATAGTGAGGTTCGACTGTAGCGCACTTATTCATGTGAATCATATATATATCACCAAGAATGAGGACTCGAAGTTATCACCATATGATATATATGCACGGTAATGCACCTCATTTATGGACACGCAAACTAGGATCCATGACCTTGTCACAGTGTTGATCTTATGCATCGGACAACGGCAATACAATAGAGGAAGAGTATTTTTTTCTTCCTCTAGCTATGCCAATAATATAATACTATATGGTTGGGGGCAATAATTCAATCCTGCAAGGGTGCCACACACCAGACAATGAGCTCAAGAGCTAATGAAAATAAATGATTTGAACTGTGTAACAGTTCATTTTCTGTCCATGTTACGTTATTACGGTTGCATAGTTGCTAATTAAAATCCCTACCAATATACGTTTGTCTGTTCTCTTGAGTACAGGTACATACATGCCCATGCTTTCTTTTTTACATGGTTGAATTTATTTGAAACTTTTGTAAAGTGAATTATTTGTACCAAAATTCTGGGTTAAAAACTCTGAAGTTTGAACCAATTCGTGCTTCCTGATGCCATTCCTCGCCACTGAAATACGAAAAATTTCCCTGCCGGGCCAAATCGAGGTGGCCACCCCCTTCTCACCCACCCCCATCACCTATTTCATTTATCTCAGTTTTTGTCCTGGACAAAGGTTGCCATGTATGGGTTTATCATATTACATGTATCTAACTTGATTTGAATTATTTTAGGGTATTTAGACATGCAACTATATTGGTAAATCTACGGACTCAAAGGTTTTCCTTTGTCATACAAGGCTCATAAAGTCATATTATGCGATTTTTGTGATTTATGTGACAAGTATTATGACATTTACATGTAGTACAATGTTTATCTAAATTGTATCTTGAGCTATGCTGTGTAGCATCTGTCTCTGTGTCAGCATTGTGTAATACCCAGTTACGACAGAATATTTACATTTCTGAAAGATCTGAAAGATTGTGACGTAACTGTTTAACTATGCTACGGAATCTTGAATGAATCTCTCGCGTAATACGTTTGGTAGTAAATAAATATTAAATAAATCACTGAATAAGGATGTAGTTTAGTATTCTACCTTTAGGGTACGTTTCGTTTGCCTGATTTCGTTTGTCAGTTTTCGTTTGCCAGTTTGTGATGCGTTGTATCGTGTTTACCGTTATCGGCCCGGCAACGTGACCTCTGACCTCACTACAAAATGGCAGACTCCTGGTTCGCGAACGTTACCCCGGCCGATCCCATCGAGGTTTTCGCCCTGACCGCTTCATGGAGGGAAGATCCCCACCCTCAGAAAGTCAACCTTGGTGTCGGTGGTAAGTTATTATGGGTTTTTTTGCTTGAATTCTGGGTTTCTTTAATTTCTAACGCTATTTACATTCGTGTCGGCTCTTAACATTCTTGTTTTCTTTGACATCCCGGCTGCTGGAGGGAACAGCTGATGTACTAGGATTTTAAATATGTGTCATCTCTTGATTTCTGTTTGCTTAGTAGGCGAATATTACGAACATGACGTTGTGCTAATTCTCCCATGGGCGGCATTTATTCTTCTGCACTGTTAGTCAAAACAAACGCTTCATAGGTCAAGGTCACTCTGAAGGACGTTCGTCGCAATGTTATGAATCAGTCTTAACCGGTACCAAATACTAACAACAGCGGTTAACATCATTGCAAGGTTATCTTGCAAGTTCCAGAAGTCCAGACTAACCTCGAGAGATAAATGAATTTATTTCTTTCCTGAGGTCTAGACTTTGATTCTTTGAATACACACTGACACAGTCGCAGTGACACAAAATGAATGACTGACTGAATCATAGACATAGCGAATCCCAGTGAACTCGGAACTTGGGCCTGTTTTTCACTCAACTTCAACTTGGACTGTGACGTCAGAACCAGAGAAATTTCCAGCCCACTGGATAAGGAGGTCAGAACCAAGAACCTGGAAGTATGGAACAGCTTCAGGTTCAACTAAAGTCTCCAAGTTTTGGTTAACTTGTTATGCACGCGAGAAATATATTGTAGAAATTTCTTGTCACATGACAATTGGGCGAGACATCGTCCAAAGTGTCATGGATCGTTTTTCATGCAAAGCATTTCTGGTCCAAAAATTTCTCTGGTTCTGAAGTCACTGTCCAAGTTGAAGTTGAAAGAAAAATACGCCCCTGGTGAATGTTATTTCAACCATTTGTATGATTTGATAATGATTGGCTTAGTCAAAAGTGAAGACAGTTTGATTCTGAGAATGTTTGGCAGTTAATATGTGATTGCACTGATGCAGGGATGCTCCAAGGAATTGTTCAAATGATTACGCAACAAGAGTACTTTCTACTAAGTATAATTTGTATATATTAATTAATAACAGTGTGCCATTGCTAAGAAAAATGCTGGCGAACGTCGCGCAATGTAAACATCTATCAGAATTTTGTGGCATCATGTTGAAAACTGATTATTTTTAGTAGAGCCAACAACTATCAGCATGAATGCCAATCACAGACCTAATGTTGGTGTTATTTTCTCTCACACAGCGTACAGAACTGACGAAGGCAAACCATGGGTGCTGCCTGTTGTGCGCACCGTGGAGGTCCAAATGGCCAACGACCAGACCTTGAACCACGAGTACTTGCCAGTTGCAGGTAGCCCTGAGTACCGCCAGGCTGCCCAGCGTCTTCTCTTAGGGGATGACAGCCCTGCTATCACACAAAACAGGGTGCGAAGACTATTTTTGACCTCATGAAAATACTGAAATGCTCTGTGTGTTTCAGTGTGATGGTGTGCAGGCTTGTGGTGGAACAGGTGCCCTACGAGTCGGTTTAGCTTTCCTACGCAAACAGCTGAAGTGCGATTACGTTTACATTTCTTCGCCCACTTGGGGAAACCATCGCGGCATCAGCAAAGATCTTGGTTTCGAAGTCCGAGAATATCGTTACTGGGATCAGAGCAGCCGCAGCCTGGATTTTGAAGGATTCTGTGCGGATTTGAAGGTAGGGATATACGATCACAGAAGTGCCACATATTCCGCTGTTGACTGCAGAGTGCCCCTGAGAGGTCGGTAATTCTCCTCCACACTTGCGCTCACAACCCAACTGGAATGGACCCCACCATGGACCAGTGGAAGCAACTGGCCGTCATCTTTAAGGTTTGGCATTCGTTACCGCTTTATTCACTAATATATTGCTGGTGTTTTAACAGGAGAAGAAGTTGTTCCCATTCTTCGACTGTGCCTACCAGGGCTTCTCATCTGGTGACCTTGAGAAAGATGCCGCCCCCCTGCGTTACTTTGTGACGAACGGCTTCGAGGTTTTTGCCGCTCAAAGCTTCTCAAAGAACTTTGGGCTCTACAGTACGTGTGAAGCCCTTTTATGAACTCAGACGTTAATTTTGTTTCCTTTCATTATTCAGATGAACGTGTCGGTCAACTGGTGTTCACGGTCAATGACTCTGCGATGACTGCGGTTGTCCGCTCTCAGATGGAAATTATTGTGCGTCAGACGTGGTCCAATCCGCCTGCCCATGGAGCGCGTGTTGTGGCCAATGTCCTTAACAACCCTGCTCTGTTGGCCGAATGGTACGTGCAGCGTTCTTCTGTTTTGCGTTTAATGATCATAATATTCAGGAAGGAGAATGTGAAGACGATGGCTGAGCGTATTCTGTCCATGAGAGACGAGCTATACAAGAAACTGCGTGGTCTTGGTACTCCTGGCTCCTGGGAGCACATCGTGAAACAGAGCGGCATGTTCAGCTACACTGGGCTCAACAGTAAGTCTCTCATTTCAGTCAACGATATTTATTTCGATTATTCGATGATTGAATTTGGATTTAAGGGACACATGATAATAATGTTTTATTCTGAATTATAATCAAGTTGACCAAATTTATTGGTTTATTCAAAGTAGAGCAAAACCAAACAATTGTTAGAACAGAGAGTTAATAGTAATACTTGGGAAATTATCAGATTATAATTTAAATTTTAAAAATATATATATTTCTTGGGTAATGAGTGACGATTCTGGTAACGGGAGGAAATTGATAAATTCTATTTATTTTATTAATTTATCTCCTGAGACTTGTCATGTGAACTCCCTATAATTCAAACAACTAAAACAAGTTTTATATCTTTTTACTCATTTTATTATTGTTTACATCCTCACTTTTTTGCGACTTTAAAAGGATAGTGCGTAGTCCTCTTGTGATTCTATCATTGTGCTGCACAGATGGCCTAATTATGACGTGCTGCTTCCTATTATGCTTCTCTCAGAGTAATCAAATTCATGTTTAAGAAAAAAGCGATCAAGTTTCTCTGTGATTAAAAGCAGCTCATACGTGTAAATCAAATAGCACATGGCTCATGCAGCAGCTGGCCCCTTAATTATGCTAAATCTGTTTCACAGAGCGGCAGTCTGAGTTGCTGATCAACCACTACCACATTTACCTGCTCAGGAGCGGTCGCATCAACATGTGCGCCTTGACCACCAAGAATGTTGATTACGTGGCTGCTGCCATCCACGAAGCGGTCACTTCACTCAAAGATGACCCCAAGCTCTAGAATTCTGACCAGCTTAGGTAACTGGTGTGTAGAATGATGTTGCAGAATCATGATTTTGTTAACGAGTTAATTAATGCATGTAAGGGACATTTCTATGGTGTTGATTTGGAGTTTTCTGATTATGAATATTTTTTTTTTTTTTGTAATCTCATGTTCTCTGATGATCTAATTCTGTAGTTGGCCATTTTGACCAGTGCCAAATGTGCTTTCCTTCTCTAAGTTTATGTAGTGAATTGCAGTTTGTATGAATTTTCAGTGTAATCTCACGATTTATTAGGACATCTCTTTTCACACATCTATAATGCCATACAACCGCTTTGAACTGTTGCTTTCTTCTCTAAGTGTTCATTAATTAGAATTGTTTGAATAAAGTAACATTGGGGAGTATTTTCCTGGCTGGATTTCTTGCTAACGTCTTAATTGGAAAATAATTTTTGTAAGGATTAATGGTGGGTAATTGATTTTTGCTGACATTTGGTGAGCGGTTTTGAATCATGAGGTCAAATATGCATGCAATAGATTTTATGAGGGTTGTTCGAGAATTTCTTGGCCTCGCATAGAATTCGTAGTACATATACAAGATGTGAAATTTGGAAGTTAGATAGAGCAAATATTTACAATAGGAAGCCTAGCATTATTATTTCCATGGCACTAATAGTATTTGATTGAGTTCACTTCTAGCAATATCACCATCAGTCTCATTTCATGTGGCGAAAGTTCTATTTCTTGGTCTCTCATAACACTTTCCCTCAACATCTGATCCTTGATTTCAGTAAGTATATTGCTTGTTTATTGGCTTTGCTATGATGAAAATTAAATTAAAAAAATTAAAGGGAATTCTCACCGCCTTACATTGAGTCAACACTGGAGTTGCGCAGGATGGTACCTGATAAATTACCCTTACATATTTATGCATAAATGAGGATAATAATGTTATTATTATTTTATTACTTTATTTTAATGATTCCATGATATTCTTATTCCTAATATAATAATGCAACATCAACTTAAAGGACTAAGTGGGGCTCTTTCGGCAAAATAAAATATTAAACCCGAATCGTCTTACTTTAAATTTTCCCGAAATATAAACTTTTTATGGGACCGTTAGACATACTTTGGATTTATCGATTTTGACAAAATTTGGCACTTGCATGCAAATTAACATGCAAATGTATTTGACAAATAGATGTAATTGTACAATTCACTTAGTTTTCCAGTTTTCATAAATGTTTAATTACCAGAAGGAACATAAATTTAGGGCAATACCTCTTCTGGGCTTAATTTGACCATTTTATAATAATTTAATTAGAATTGTACAAGCACATATATTTCTTATTGTTTTGATGCGTCTATGAGAGAAATTTCGGAGTTATTTGTCGGTTATTAATAGCCTAAAATCGATCTTAACGCGTAAATCAGGAGTCTGTCGCATTTTGACGAAATGCCGATCCATGCTTCACTCAAACTGGCGCCAGATGTGATCACGTAACTTCCTGGGAAATTTTTAGTTTGTAATTTTTATCCGGAAAGCTGACCTATATTCAAGCCAAATTTCAAATTTCTGTGCTCAGGTGATAACGCGTTAGGCCGAGAACTTTTCGAACAACCCTCGTATATTCGTTCTCTAGTATGCAGCACCAGACATGCGAATGAACGACCTCCTTTTCACGCGTACTTGATTGTGAGTTAACTACTATTATTTTAGGCTACAAGTATATGAGCTATCGTATGTGACTTGAACCGTCGAACATATACGAATATCCTGCATGCACTGGCTGCCTGTGTAAGATGTTTTATTAAATCACTGCGACCTTGACTTTTTAACCTTTGGCCTTCAAACTTTCAGTCTTAATCCAAAATTAAATAACTTGCTTCATTAATAAGTAATCATTAAGTGCAACTTACTAATTGGCAGACATGAGTAAATTCAAGATATTCAGTACCAAACATTGTTTATGCGATGAAAGGGCTAAGTGTTGCCTAATGTGTTTCGACCGAAAACACACAAATATTCTGAATTATCACATTTCCTTCTAAGATTCGATTGCACACATTGAATGCAACTCTTAAAAGTTACAAAATTCACAAATTTTAAATTATCATCAATTTATGCAATTAAATGCTTTAATTACCACAATGATCTTGACCTTGGTGCAACCTCATTTAAACTTAGAATTACATAAGATGGCTATACTAGCAATATATTCTGCAAATTTCAATGCCACAACCTGCCTAACAACCGAGATAGTTGCATTTAAAAAGAGTCTCAATTACTATTATGCAAGATTACGCAAGAACGGTGCATCTGAGAGCAGTAAAAGCGCCATGCATTGTTGTACGTATTGATACACTGGATCAATTGATGAATGAGCTAGAAGCGATCCGATTTGAGACTTTGAAAAATTGCTGCGACCTTGACCTTTGACCTACAAATTCGAATCAGACTTGCAAAATTACATGTACTATCAATGTGTGAAATTTGCTGACTTACATTTCACTGAGTTTTACGCAACGGCACATAAAAAATCATTCACAGACTTACAGGAAGAAAGAAAGAAAAAATAACACGTAAAGTAACAAAAGGAAATTTTTTTATTTAAAATTGATAAACACGTAAAGAAACACAAGGAAAATTAAAAAAAAGACGACCAAACTCGAAAAGCTTGGATTCTTATCTCCATCTTCCTCCTCCTCTCTTTCCTCTCATTAAAGATCTTTGCTCTTATCTTCAAATACTGGGCTTGCGAGTCCAAATGAGAGATGCTGGTGATGTTGTTGGACTTGAGAAACTCAAGGATCTCTTGCTTGCCTGGAACAAATGTAATTAGGCATCAGGAGCATTATACAATACAAGAACTTACTTGGCAGGCATCCTTGATTTTTTTTTGGATTGCAGGTCAAAGTATTCACTGTAATGATCATTTATCTTTTTGTGTCTGCTTTTGACCATGCCACTCCTGCAGACAGCAATTATCATAGAGAGAATCAGAAAGAATAAGGATTGTGTGATTGGGGTTTTACGGCTCCACCCAACCCGTTCGGGTGATACGGGCGCCAGAACAGAAGGCCCGGGACCGGGGTTTCCCCCTACTCTTAACGATAAATCCCAAGGGTTCTTTATCTTGCATACCACCATAGACAGTAGTACACAGCGCCCCGCCTTGTTATGCAGTTGGGCAGCACTGCAGAGTCACCGAAGAATTACAATTGTAATTCACAATCATAACGCCCGTGGCCTGATCGGGTCTCGAACCCGGGACCTCGACCCCCACGGTCGGCATAGGATTGTAGTCAGCGGTTTAACCCACTGCGCTATCCGGTGCCCCTCAGAAAGAATAAGGAGTAAGGCCTCCAAATCATTCATAAACAATAAAATTGTCAAGTAATATCGTTGAACATCAAAATATTGCAGTAATCATATTGGTGGATATTGAGGGATCCCTGTATGCTGGTGTGATTCCTTGGATGTAAAGGCGACTTACTTTGAACCGGTTTCTGTGTTTTTTTCTTATATGCTGAAACAAAGAAAATTAGTTGCGATAAATCATTTTTACAAAATAATATGTTACGAATGATGTCTTTGTTCTAGAAAATTATAATGTAATTTTATTCAATGTCATGTGCTATTTAAAATTACCTCTCTCATCTTCACCGCTTTCGAACACACGCTTTCTGCTTGGTGACGAGGCTGCTGTGAAAACACTAGGATTCTGTTGTGATATAATTATATTATTTTTTAGAACTGATATGGGCGTGGAACTTCCCTCATCCAATGAGTTGCCTTGTTCTTGACACTCCACCGTCATATTCTCAACTAGATTGAATGAAGAAATTATATATAGTGCAGTTTCATGATCTATAAACTCACCATCACCTGATATAGTGCTCAGCAGCTTCCCCATTACATTTACTTCTTGCACAGCAACCGGACACTGATAATTATCGTGATTAACTGAAGCTTCATGACCCATGTGGTCAAGGAATATTTTTTGGTCCGCGGGTGTCATATCCAATGCAGCGTATGTAGTCGAGACCTTGTGGCGCATTGAGGTGGCCGTAATCATTTTAATTTGAGCTAAGTGGCAAATTTCTTGAACTGCATGCCAGCCTAAGCAGTGAGAGTCTGAGTGGCGGGTGGCGAAAGCAAACATGTTGGATGGAGGGATTCCATGGCTGGCACGTGCTGCAACAAGTTCGCGAATGGGTTCCAGAAGGTTGGTTGGGATGAGCACAGGCACAAACTTCTTGCCTTTACCTGTGAGGTAGGCGAGGCAAAATCGACCTGACAAAAACTTCTCCGCTTCATGAACCACCTGCTCCGTCTGCTCTTTCGGAAGCCAGACACCATCAAGCGCATCTTCCACCTGCCTAATTTGGGAGTCGTGAGGCTTCATCCCCTCTCTGAGCATTGAACAGGGTCAGCCGACAGACCACAAGAGAGAGTACCCGAGTATAATTCTGGGTCACCTTGCCCTTCGTCGCCTCCAATTCACTATTGATGAAACGATTGAGCTGGTGCAAATCACGGTTGCTTGGAAGTGCCTCCAAACGGCGGGCCTTCTCCAGTGAGTTCACATTCGCTGTGTGTCTTGCATCGACGTAGATTTCATGTGCCCGGAACAAATACGCGGTCTGGAACCTTTCGACTTCAGCTGCCATTTCATCTTTTGCTTCCTCGATATACAATGTACAGGCCTTTCAGCACTTTTATAGTCCTCTGTATAATCGCATGGAGGTTCAACTTGAGACCATGCTTCTCTCCTGTCATTCTTGCAATGGCCTCCCGGAAGGCACCAATTGTCTTTCTCTCAAACATATCTTGCGCATTAGCTTCAGAATCTTCAATTTACAGCCGGAATTCGATCAGTAAGTTGCCAAGCATCCTCATCTCGTTCATAACGTTTTTCCTTGTTTCATTCAGTTTACCTCTGTCAGAGCACTTCAGAGAATAGTGCCTGAATCCAACCTTCAGAACGAGGGGATCCGACCAACAGATCCGTTTGCATTCCCCATCACAGAACTTGATGAGAATTTGCCTTGTGAAGTCCTCATCAGACTATGCACCGCACAGCATCCAGGGCTTCAACGCATCTGCAGAGGGGCCGCAAGTCCTGCGATGTTTGTAATAGGCTTTCGAGGACAAGAATCTTTTACATCCCGAACACATCCTAAGGTCCTTTGATGCTCCCAGTCTCTCTCTGAGCAGATTGGAGGGACCAGCTGAGGTTGTCATCTCCTTGATGAAGATCGCTTCTGATAATATGTTAGTTTTAACAGATAATATGTTAGTTTTAACATGTAGTAAGTACTATATCTCTAAGATTGCAGATATCTCACACTCACCACATAGCATATTTTCACTGAATGCACCCATTAATTTTAATTTGCATGTTGGGTCTCCAGTACTTTTACATTGTTTACTAATGTTATTAGTAAACCATGTAAAAGTTTTGTCTCAGGAAAAACTTGTAGTACATGTATAATATACATGTACTACACGCTTTTCCTGAGACCAAACTATGATTAATTTGAGCTAGTTGACTACTGTAAGCAGTACACACCCACAACTTTATCTGGGTTGAATCCATTCTGAGAGGGTCAAACTAGCATCTTTTAGCAGTACAGTAAAACTCCCCTAAGAGCGCTAACCATGGGACTGACTCAAAGTAGCGCTCTCAGAGGAGTGGCATGCATAAGAGGAGTAGACGTTATGATAATCACTGACGGATGAGTTGTGATGTCATAGTGAATTTGTATTATTTTAATTCATAAATTAAGTTTCAGCACGGCTACGTACATTACACAGTGATGTGAACACAGACAAAAAGGCCAAAATAAATACACATTCTCGCAGCAGTTTTATATAACCACCACTTTGAGACATTTCACAGCTTATATTTATCCTGTTTGGATAGCTCAATAATTGACCCCAAACCTTTGTTGGCCATTTGCTGTGATTACGCGCTCAACCATGCAATCTGATTGGCCGGCTGTCTGCACTAGAGGAGTTGACTTTTCATTTGGAAATTCAAATGACAATTGGTGAGCTTATAGGTGTGTCAAAAAGTGGCACGTTAAGTGGAATGGCGTTCTTATAGGAGTGGTGCATGAGAGGAATTTCACTGTATAAACTGAAAATGTGTGGTTCCAATAAGCACTTTCATTTTGGGCTGGTGAGTACTCTGATACATCAAAATAATGAATCAGAAACAAAATGAACTCACCATATCCTTGGGAACCGTGGCATTTTTCTGCAGTGACATCAAAAGCTACAGAGATGAAAAATATCATTACCACTAGAATTAATGCAAAGTTACAAACTTACCATTTGCTTGCCGCGTGAGTTTTAAATTGACATTTTGAATTCACTGTGAAAAGAAAAGAAAAGAATGATTAAATCACTGTTATTTGTGAATTATGAATATGTATACAGTAAAATCTGTCAATCTCCAAGTCGGAGATGAGGAGATCACCCCCAAAAGAAAGGTGATACCTCAGATGCTGACTAGACGATGGGATGACGATGCAGACCCAAGTAAACAGCACTGCGAGAGCCAGTTATTATCATCTCAGAAACAAATCATGAATCGCAAAATAGAAAAATAAAAATTTGTTCATATACAAAATATTGTGTAATAACTAATAATAACCTCGTGAAGAAGTAAACAAACGCCATTTTGCGAGTGACGTCACTCAGCGCTTGCGCTGAGTGACGTCACTCAGCGCTTGCGCACTGCAATGTAAACAAGCGCACATGCTTCACTTTCCCACTCCAACCTCTTGCACGACTTTCTAATGAAAATAAATAAAATTGTTCACTTTCCCACTCCAACCTCTCGCACGACTTTCTAATGAAAATAAATAAAATTGTTCACTTTCCCACTCCAACCTCTCGCACGACTTTCTAATGAAAATAAATAAAATTGTTCATATGCTGAGTGGTGATGCACAAAATATTGTGTAATAATAATGTATTCCTTTGCGAAGACTCGGTCCAAATCACATGCCCACAGTTACTGCATGGAAAGATAGGCCACATGTTGAGCTGTGTAACGTGGGAAAATTGTATACGCATGCATGTATGTTTACTTCGCACTACGCAGGCGCAGTGTTCTGGCTTATTTATAACACGTGGACAGGTCGTGTGACGCAACAATCGGAAAGCAGGGATAAACCTGTTATGTCACTTATATTAAGTGCGGATCCATTATAAGTAAGTTTATATGGGACTGGTTTCGGACACAATTCGGTACCAGGCTCTACCTTACATGACTCTGCAGTGCCTGGTACCTTCATCAATCACATTACAAGTGTAGAATTCTAGAAATCATGATTCGCAAACTGGGCTTAAATGCGTTTACCGTACAGCGAGACCTATGGGTCTCACTGTAGTATGTCAGCTATGGCTTACCTTGATCTGATTATCAGTTACAGTTTGGCATTGTCGCCCCAATAGATTGAATAGTGGACATTGTGTTCATAAATCTAACAAATTCAATACATAGGTAAAAAATACAGTATGCCCTCATTAATCAAAGTTTTATTGTAAATCCAAGTCCCTTAATAATCCTATATGCTTGGGGATAGATTTGTCACAATGCTAATTGAACTGACTGGACATTGGTACAAAAGACAACGACCTGCTTTGATAAAGGTGTTAACTATCACAGAAACATCTCTTCTTTGTCGGTGTGTTTGAGGGGCTCCTTTAATGAGCATTTAATCAAAAAGCGAGTCGATTAACTGTCATCTTACAATTGATTGAATGCACAACATAAAAAACACATTAATGTTGACTCGGTTATGGTTGCGTAACAGCAAGAGGCAAGCGCTTCTCGATTGTTGGGGCCCTAAAGCGTGCAATGTGTGAAAACATTATTTAAAGGACATCACACTCTATACAGTCCACTTATCCAATCTTGATGAGCCGGAGCAGTTGGGACTTAACATGGCTAAAATTGTCACTAAACACATGAACTGTTCAGTCAAAATCCATCCATTGCTTCTATATACTTTAATGCTGGCCGAATTGTGCTTCAACACGGATACACAGTTAACGGATATCTGAGTTACTAATATCGGACAGCCACAAACACGGATAGGTAGTTATGCCCAAACATTATTGCACAACGTTATGCCCCATCGCACATGCTGTGAGCGCTAAAGCCACGCTCTGCTTGCAGCAGTTAACAACAAGTGACCCTGACCTACTGCTATCATCTTTCTTGCTTCCTGTAGTTGTACATTTCTTTAAACGAAACATTCAGAATAAGTTTCACAAGGCATCTCACATGCAAACATGCTTGCCTGTCAATTTCACAAAGAGGCAAATTCTTTATCAGCGTAGGATATTTTTGCTTAACCGCACAATCATGGATACAGATATTTGCCCAACCCTAATCAATAAATCATGGCTACTGATATCTGTATTGCTTAATATATTCAGGACTAGCACAGATAAATCGGGCAAGGTCTGCCTACCTCGCCCGATGGTAAACTACTAATTTTGCCATATACTGACTTGAAGGCTCCACACGCACACTATCACATGATAAATATACACATATTATCCGACAAAGCCTTGTGTTTAAGGTAGTGTATCCCTTATTGAAAAAAAAGTCGTCACACAAGAATTACTCCAAACATTTTTTTTTGTGAAGGAGATATAACAGATCGGAAAAACCCCCTTGTGCTGGTGCAAAAACAGATCATTTTGTCGGTATACTTAAGTATACTCAATACTGGCTACTCCAGGCCGTTATTTTGGGACAAAATATACATGTAAATTTTCCTCATCCAATTTAGAACACATTCAAACAAAGATATTATGGGGTCACTGGACTAGTTTTCAACTTCTGAGAGTTTCAACAACCCTACCCCTTATTTGGCCAAATGTCGGAATTGTGAAAAATTTGAGTATTGATGAAAATTTACGACTTAGTCATGCTCTAATGAGTGAGTGAGTGATTGGGGTTTTACGGCTCCACCCAACCCGTTCGGGTGATACGGGCGCCAGAACAGAAGGCCCGGGACCGGGGTTTCCCCCTACTCTTATCGATAAATCCCAAGGGTTCTTTATCCTGCATACCACCATAGACAGTAGTACACAGCGCCCGGCCTTGTTACGCAGTTGGGCAGCACTGCAGAGTCACCAAAGAATTACAATTGTAATTCACAATCATAACGCCCGTGGCCTGATCGGGTCTCGAACCCGGGACCTCGACCCCCACGGTCCATGCTCTAATGAGGTTAAACAATGTAGATACAAGTGAAACACAAAATATCACAGAAAACAATTGAAAAAAAGTGTAATATTTTTCTTTATTCAGGATGTTGTACAAAAATAGCAATACTAAAGTGTATTGCGACTGACTTCTTACTGAGTGACAGTACAGGAGCAAACGAAATTAGTTTCAACAATGTAAGACAATCCTTCACGAGAAACAATTAGGGATGGGCTTGATATTACTATGCGAGTTGCTCAGTCGATCCTGATCGTGATGGTCCTGATCTTGCGAAGTTGATTCTCGATTCAGATCATTCTCATCAACATTGAGAGGGAGAGGTTGCTGTGAGGGCGAAGGGAGACGCTGTTGATTCTGAAACAGTTGATGTCAATGTTACACTAGGTTAGCGGAGTGTGCCAGATCTACTAGTATATATGTACTACTACAAGTATGTGTGTCTAAGTACTAATACTAGTACCAGTAACTGATATGGCGGTGTTTATACCTAGATTCGGGACATATTTGTCCCAGTGACAGTCACATTTATTGACTGAATCATGTTAAATGTTCTATACAACCGATACTCATATTCAATTATTGTGATATTCATGAAATTCTTGCTTATTACACATGACGAAATGATCATCATAATGTCTAACGAGCAGACGACGGCACAACCATCGGTTCGCGGGGCTGGCTGGGCATTACACATAGAATCTTGACATTGCTGATTGCACATGACCCGAATCATTGAATGTAAACAATACATACATTATCATGTACATTAGTCTAAATCATTAGATGCAATCATAACAATGGGTGAATCATTGAATGGTGTGACTGTGAGTTTGTGACAGATACTATAATCAATACTTCAACTTCTAATGAGACTTCTGGCGCCCGTATCACCCGAACGGGTTGGGTGGAGCCGTAAAACCCCAATCACTCACTCTAATGAGACTTACTGCATCATCCACTCGTCCTCAGATTCTCCCGCTTCGCCGGTCACTTTTTCTATTTATATTATATAGGTTGTTTTATCGTCGCGATTTGATGATTTGACATCTGAAAGATCAAATTCGCGCAATTTTTACAACTTGTCAACAACACACGACGAGCTCTGTGAGTTTCCGTTATCGCAATCATAACGTTTTCGTGTGCGTTATGATCATTTTCGGAAGATTTCCGACAGGACCCGAGGTTCACCGAGGTCCCTGAAGCAATAATGGATTCACTACCCTTCACTGCCCTCCAGAAGTTAGATGGTATATTTATGCTCCAAGGAAAAAAAAATATGAGCCTGTACTAGGGCTGGATGGATATCCGTGTCCGATATCCGTGACAGCACGGATATAGAGGGTGTTCAGTACTATCCGTGATCCATGTGTCAACACGGATAGTTAAAACATGAAGTGTAAAATTGAAGTGTTCGTTTCGAGCGCACAGTGAGCGTAGTGCACAGCCATTCCACACACAAGCGCTGCTCACTGAAGCTAAGCGATGTCAATTACAAGATTACACAATGTCAACAATGCACTAATTCTGATTTGTTTTAAATAAACACAATTGTATGTCCTTGAATCTCTTTTGTCATCACGCAAAAGTGATGTAACCACGTGTTGTTGACTATCTCCTTTAGTGCTTATTTTTCATCACTTGACAGCAGTTTTCGTGTGAACCACAAACAGCACTGAATTTCATCACTTTCTTGACCTTGAACTATGTTGAAATGGTTAATGTTAATATAGACTAATAATAATAATAATAATAATAATTTATTCAATTAGATTGCTAAAACATCTTATAAAAAACAATTTCTGAGCATTAGTACATGTAGGCCCTCTACTTGGCGATCTAGCCACTTGAATTATTTCAAATATAGAACAATATCTGCTATGAACTGACTTGCGCCTCATGAAGTTACTGAGTTTGTACATTTCCAAATCATGTTTGATGAAAGTGTACACTGTAGCACAAGTGCACGTTACTGTTGTTCCGTCTTGGGGTTATAATCGTTAGCCGTGTATCCGTGTTGAAGGCTTCAACACGGATACACGGCCATACAGACACGGATATTTATGCCCGAACACGGGAGCATGCACCTTCAGCGCCTGGCACACACTGTGAGCGCAAAAGCCACATTGCCTGCAGCAGTTAAAGACAAGCGACCTTGACCTACTGCTGTCATCCTTGCTTCTTGTGCATTTCTTTTATCAAAACGTTCAGAATAAGTTTCAAGAGGCATCGCACATGCAGACAGCTCGCTTGCCTGTCAATTTTACAGAGGTGAATTCCTTATCAGCGCAGGCTATTTCAAGTATTTTTCCCCAACTGCAAGAGTATTGCTTCAATGCAGCAATATTCGCCCAGCTCTAGCCTGTAGCATCATGTCAAACTTATATTAAAGGGAGGGAGAACTGGTTAAAAATGGACTTTGAGTTGTTATTTGATGCACCAAAGATGATTCCTGTGCCTGGCCCACACTAGGAATATCATCGCTAACGATTTCGCGGGAGATATATTGCTAATTAGGCGTGGCGTCAGACCCTGTGATGAAACACTGAGTTCCCTATCTTTTACAATGGGTCTCGTCATAATTCTAGAAATCGTGATTCGCAAACTGGGCTTGAATGCGTTTACAGTAAGGCAGGACCCTTGGGTCTCGCTGTAGTGCGACTGTGTGTCAGCTAATTCAGTACGATATCGCAAGCAACTGTTGCCTTGTCAAGCCCATCCCTAGTGTGGAGCCTCGAAGTCAGTATACTGAATACACGGCATTTGAATGCATTTACCATCGAGGTGTGTATGCCTCCCCTGATTCATCTGTGTCACACACACTTGCCTTGGGGAGCTAGAATCGACTGATTATCGCTCACAAGATTAAAAGCCCTCCACTTTCAAAAATTACAGTATAACAGACCGAGACAAAGACACTTTAAATGTAATTACAATAACTAAAACCAAATCACGACAATGAACAGGTCAAGAAGTCAATATAATCGGACAAAAATATCATTAAAAAAAAACCAACTCACATGTCTTCTGAAGCAGCTGGGGAAATGTACAAATATCCAACTGCGGAATGATGTTTAGTCAACTGGTGACCCGAATTCTGCATGTCTCTTGTTTTATGGATAAATAGACCCAATTGTTGAAAATAATCCGGCCACCCCGATCAAATAAAACTATGTAAAAGTCAATGTATATCGAATATTGCTAAATTTCAAGACCATGCTACCCATTTTTATTACGTAAATGAACAAAAAAATAACGTTCAGGTCAAAAGTCGCAGGATCGTCTGAAAATGGCGCCAAAATAATAAATAAATAAAACATAAAAATCCATCGTTCGGTCATTAAATGCCACTAAAGAGGGTATGTTAATTAATCAAACTACCTACAAGCATTGGTTGCCAAATCCAATATTTCCATCTACGTCGTATCGCAAAAATAAACATAACCTGTCTCCATCTCCCAGCAAACACGGAACGTTAGGCAAATGTGGGAGACACGTGTAGGTAACCTTCCCTAACGTTACAAAATAACGTTATCTAACGTTACCCATAATGGGGGCAATAACGTTATCTAACATTACCACGGTAACGTTAGGTACCGTTATCTAACGTTATCTAACGTTACAAACAATTTACACCTAACCTAACCAATAATAACTTAACCTATCCTAACCAAAAATAACCTGCATAGTAACATATACATGCACCTCATATCAAACAAATTTCGACATTCTGGTAATATGGCACTAAGTGTTCATGACAAAGACTCACTGTTAAACTGAAATTTCACCATCACTTTGAGTTAGACTTATATACAATAAAACTACACATCAGTGTGAAGTTCAAGTGAAAAAATACAAAACTAACTTTGCTATGGCCAGAAAAAAAAACTTTTCTCACATATTCAGTATAATCTGGCTGCACAAACAGTCATGGAGTACACTTAATGGAATTCTATGACTTTCAAATTTGGACAACACTCACACTCGATCATGCGGGTTCTGAAATATTATCATCCATTGACCCCATTG
Organism: Capitella teleta; assembly: GCA_000328365.1. Taxonomy (NCBI): domain Eukaryota; kingdom Metazoa; phylum Annelida; class Polychaeta; family Capitellidae; genus Capitella; species Capitella teleta. The sequence goes on from KB311185.1 coordinate 60,735, forward strand.
ACCTTGGAGAATCATCAGACCCAGTCAACTATCAGATATCTTCAAATAATCAGAATTTAGAATAAGCAATTTGACCAATGTAATCTTCAAATGGCCTGATATTACCAGGTCCGAGATGGCTGCAGTGTATGCAGCTGACCTTATATTTCCAGCTTGCTTCAAATCCAAAGCCAATAGAGCAGACGATAGAGTTTGACAGTTCATGATAGCATTTGAGGGGTAGTATGTTTTCGTTTGCTCTATTTTGATTCCCCAGGCGAAGAGATGAGATTTGAGGGTGGAATAATTATGTAAATAGGCCACAGCAAGTCTCCGCGCCATTTTTGGATTCCACACAGCTCAATAAGTTCGAAATAACGACTTTCAACGTGCTCTCTGTTCGTGTTGTGATAACCGCGTTTTCGGGTATGTTTGTGAAATACGATTGCAATGAAATTTCGCTTCTTTTCCGAAGTATTATTTGCTATGTAAGCTGCTTAGAAAATGTTTTTACAGAACTTTTTCACTCTGAACAATATTCGGAGATTCGGCGTTTGACCACAATCCTGGTTTGTTTCAGAGGTTATCTGAGGTCACGTGCCGTTCACCAGTTCCAGCACACTCAGGAATTTGTCATGAAGAAGAAGTGTATCTCCTCAGTGCTTCACCGTCAGCTAGGTGTTGAGGATGGGCTGCCTCTGCAGACATCCCAGCGTGTTGCCAAATCGTCAAAAGTCAAGATGCATACAATGCTGAAATCTAAAAACGGTGTTCTCTATAGGTGCTCCATTTGCAGGTATGTAATTATATGTTGCTGAGCACATATCATGATATGACATAAGTTATATTATATCTGATTGCAGCTGTGTTGCTGCTCTCTCTTCATCTGATGCTCTGAATGAGAAGGGCCCAGGAATACAGCAAACGGAGGAATCGACAGAGGCAACAGAACAACCATCTCACTCATCTGATAATCTCCAAGATCCCGATCGTGTATTCACCTTCACAGCTGCTTCTGTTGAGGATGATGTGAAGAGGATGCCAAAAGAGATCCGGGCCCTCTTAGCCTTTGAAATTGCTAAAGCTGAAAGGCAGGAAATAATCCACAAGGCTCACGACCTCACGACTAAAACAGGTGTCGATAACCTCGCCCATCTCTCCTCGAAACAATTTCTACAGGATGTAAACAGAGTTCTCACTCAGTTTTTGTTTGGACTATACGGTGCCAAATTTGGGGATTTTAAAAGGAATTCGGATGCTTACCGGGTTGCACATGTGACCGAATCCTGCATGGGCCTCACATCTCCCATCGCCATCTTGCCCCATCATTTTCGCGAGACAATCCTTTAGTACATGATGACTCGTAGCTGAGCTGCAATCTCCCTATTTGGATCGACAAGTCCTTGTGGCTCCTACCAGACCAATAAGAAGTGGCTTGCTGAACTCTCCTCTGAAACCCCTGAAAGGGTGAGCGAAAGTGACGTTGTTGCGGTTTTTGACAACAACCAAGTCCTGCAGCGGCGCTGGGGAATTGCAGTTGGCAATAAGGCATGTGCTAGTATTGTTACCATGACGATGTTCATCAAGCACCAAGCAGAGGTAGGGTTATTTGTGCTGTTGTCAGTTAAAAATTAACATGTATATCATTCTTGTAATGTTGCAGAGCACCCTCTAAACCCAGGAAAATTTTAAACCATCCCATTGCTTGTGGTCTGGACTTTCAGTTGAGCTGCCATCACTCCTAAACTCTGAAAAAAGCTCTCATCTAACCTAAAATTCAAGAAACATTTTCACTCTTGGCTAACTGGCATTCTTGAGAAGGTTTGTACTCCTAAGTTAAATGAACTATAATTATCATCACTGATCATTAATATTGCATCATAGCCGAGAGGCTCAGTTGATAAAACTACAGTTAATAATTTGATTACAGTGCTGACTGCTGGTCCAATAGCTTACCGTAGCCCAGCAGCCAGGCACTTATAGAAAGCAGTTGAAGACCCCCTTTGCATTTAGGGAATGGACAATAACATGATCCTGTGTTCCGCATCTGACGCTGTCTTCAACACAACAATGCTCATGTGCCTTCGACCACCAAATGCTATAAATAGTCATTATGCATCCCTCTCTTTCAGGTTGCTGCTGAACAGACCGTTCTGAATGGCATCTCCTCCGATGGCATAGATGCCACTGTGGGTACCAGCACAATGTCCAGAGATTCCAAAGATTGTCCCATATTCAACAGTGCCATATTCAAGTGAAGAAGCGAGCTCGGAAATGTCCAAACTGCCAGCAGTTTTTTGCAGCCATGCGTCTGGAATCTCAGCAAGCTCCTTCAACAAGCAACCCAAAGAGCCCATGTATCTCCAGAGAAAAGATAAGAGGTATGTTTGCAAATCCAGTTATCAAGTTATCAATGAAAAATATGAGGTAGTTGTTTTATTCAATGACATATACTATCAGACCTATTTTTACCTCCCTGGCTCAATATGGGAATGGTCAGAGGAACGAATAACTTGGATTATACATAACCTATTTACAATGGTCCAAGGGAGATGTGTCACTGTGTATAATTGCATATTATCTAGTTGCAAGGCCTTATCGAGGAAAGGTTGGAAGAACAAGGCAGAACTCAATCTAGTACATGCTTAACATAGGTTATCAGCTGGCACTGCAGATGCAAAGTTTGCTTGAATGATAACATTTTTACATTTCGTAATTATATTTTCTAGGTGAGACTCGGGTATATGTCACCAAGATGACAGAGGAAACCTATGCACTCAGTTATGAAAGTCAAAGAAGAGAAGAAACCAAGAATTACGGCCACCTAGACGATCTTTATGCGAAGGCCCCATCAGACTACAGCATTGGCAAACCTCTCTTCATCAACCCATGCTCAAGGGAAGTGGTTGCTGAGGTTTTCCACGACATTGGTCGCCAGGCTGGCCTTGTACGCTTTGGAGGTTCTTGAGAATGGCTGGTCATTGTCTGTGATGGATTGCCGTTTGTTCTTGGCATTCAAGTTATCCATCACACATTCATTTGCACAATATGTGATGAAAGACTTTTTGGTACAGACTCTGCACAGACATGAACATTCGTCAAACTGCTCCCTGGAATTTGATTGGGTGTGGCTGCAGCCAGGGCCAGGCCACATTGAGATGAACATGTTGCGGTCATTTGTGAAAATGATGTGGGAGCCGTTTTGGGGAGTAGTCGAAATCTTCAATTTTAAATCGGAGAATGCAAAGAGGGCTGCCAGGAATGTGACCGATCACCACAAGGGCATGGCAATGGCATCCATCATTTGCGATGCAATGGCCATGGAGCTGGTGATTCCATATGTGCGTAAGGAACTGGAAAATGGTCACCCTGAAATATCTGTGGCTGGATATATGAACTATGTGATGGAGGTTGTGAAATCAGAGACCTATGCTTTCATTGCTGATGCAGTTTTCGAATTTCTGGATGCAATTTTTGCATATCGTTCAGGTGTTCGTTGTGGGTACACAGACCTCATGGATGTGGGGATACATTTGTTTGCACCCATTTGTCATCTCGTGCTCATCCGCATTACAGAGTTTTGGAT
>KB311185.1:64349-85509 GCA_000328365.1 Capitella teleta
AGACTCGGGTACATGTCACCAAGATGACAGAGGAAACCTATGCACTCAGTTATGAAAGTCAAAGAAGAGAAGAAACCAAGAATTACGGCCACCTAGACGATCTTTATGCAGAGGCCCCATCAGACTACAGCATTTGTTTGCACCCATTTGGTCATATCGTGCTCATCCGCATTACAGAGTTTTGGATGCATATGACAGCCTGTCCTGTTCGTGCATGCTGCCAGCTGTCAGGGACCACATTGATGTCACCTGAAGCATCTTACTGACAGGCTCTCGTTATTCTGGTGAAGGTGCTGATTTTAAAATGGAAGAAGTAAACCGTGGCGTACAGCAATTGCTTCCAGCAGTGCCACATGATGAGGACTGGATTCGTGCATGCGTGAACCACGCCCATCTTCTGAATCTTAGGCAGGCTTGCTTTGATGAAATGAATGTGTTAGATCCAAGGGACGAAATCCAACAAAAAGTCCCTTGCATCAACCAACAGGTCGATGCTGTGCGTGCCCTCATTCAAGAGAGGAGGTACCTGTCCGCCCCTGAGCAGGAGGATCGTGTGAAAGCCTTGAACGGTGATCCATTGGATCAGGACTTGAAGAATCTTGCCAGCAAAGCGAGGCTTAAAAAAAAGTAACTTTATGGTGGCCTTCTACGAAGGATTTTGTATGGACAAAGAAATGACAGTTTCATTCAAGGAGCCTCCACTATTTGTTACACCGGATGAGCGAGCAGAATTTGAAAGGATTGACCGGCAAACAGTCATAGAGATAGAAGCTATGATAAATGATGCGATTGCATCCATGATTGATCCGGATCTGCATGGAATATTATCGGAGGAATTCGTGGAGATGTTCCACAGAGGAAAGAAACCTTTAAAGAGGTCTTACATTGACTTCTACCTGTATGTCAAATCATGCGTTATGATTGTGAATTATAATTGTAATCCGTTATAATTGTAATTCTTCGGTGACTCTGCAGTGCTGCCCAACTGCGTAACAAGGCCGGGCGCTGTGTACTACTGTTTATGGTGGTATGCAGGATAAAGAACTCATGGGAATTATCGATAAGAGTAGGGGGAAACCCTGGTCCCGGGCCTTCTGTTCTGGCGCCCGTATCACCCGAATGGGTTGGGTGGAGCTGTAAAACCCCAATCACTCACTCACTTTGCAGCAGATGCCCCACCGCTTCCAAAACAACCAAAGATATAGACCCAAAGCTCAAATCAGTGTCACAGGATTCATACAAGAAATTGATTCAGGCAGCATATATGTGTGCAGCGGGAGGTTTGCCGTTGACCCAATTTGAAACCATGGTCAAATGCTTAAAGGGATGGGGAACTAAATTTTAAGTGATGTTCTATTGACTCATAACACCAATTGATAGCATTCCGTGCCAATAACACCATGCCTGGATGCAAGCGTAAGGAAATAATGCATTCCGAATATCAGGGTTAGCATTGCGCCTATGGGAGAATGGCTTCCATTGCAAAGTATAGGAGACAAACGTCAGCTGAGGGCTTGCCGTGATTGGGCCCGTTGCCCTTGTGAAGCTATCGATTTCAACCAATCAGAGCAGGCCATCTTCGCCATAAAAGGACATCTTTGTTGTTTACGAAACGAAAGCGTCAGTATTGCGCATGCGTGGTGCACTCTGGCTGACCTTTAACTGTTTCAGTTAAAATAAGAAAAATAGCAAAAAATATTTTTTGTTGCGCCTGACTGGTGGCAAAATGATTATTCTATCTATTTCCGAAAAGAAAATAAAAAATATTGAGGGGTTTAGTCGCAGGACACACTGATATGACGAGGCCCATTGTAAAAGATAGGGAACTCGGTGTTTCATCACAGCAACTGACGTCACGCCTAATTAGCAATATATCTCCCGCGAAATCATTAGCGATGATATTCCTTGTGTGGGCCAGGCATAGGAATCATTTTTAGTGCATCAAATAACGACTCAAAGTCCATTTGTAACCAGTTCCCCTTCCTTTTAAGGATGACTGGGACCAAATTTGGTCAGTGGCTGTGATAACAGCAAAGCTGTCAGGAAGTTCATTAATGAATTAGCCCAATCAATTCGCCATAAATTGACAAAGAAGCTGGGCAGCTGCTTATTTTCAATCCTGACTGATGGCTCCCAACTCTTGTGTTGTCCATGGGCCCAAGCAATAGTGTGGTAGAGAAGGGCTTCAGCATTCTGAATGCAATGCTTAATGATAGGTGCATGTCCATGAAGGCTGGTACTATGGAGAATCTTTTCCTCATACAAGCAAATCAACATGTATGGACGCCAAGAGAAGTTGATGACATCATCAACGATGCAGTTGAGCAATATTTGTCAAGGAGGCGTAAAATGAAGCTAGATGATGATATGAATGAGTCCCAGCTTTCCTTTGGCGAGCAAGTTATTAATTCTGTAGCCACTAGCAATGAGAGTATTATTGATGATGATGATGATGATGATGATGATGATGATGATGATAATGATGATGATGATGATGATGATGATGATGATGATGATGATGATGATGATGATGATGATGGTGATGATGATGATGAGGTATTTTTTTTTGGGGTGAGGAAGAGTGTGAAATATTTGAAAATTAGGATGGACTTGGAGATGAAGATATTGAGTGATTTTAGCCTGTTTTAGTGCATATTATTATAAGTAAGTTCCCTTCTAAGTTCTCTCAGTGTTGTGTTGCATGAATAAAGATTTTTGTATCAACTATGATTTTTTTTTTATTATTTCTCAAGTAGTAGACTTAAAACTCACATATATGTTTGGCATGAGTGATCAACACCATTATCTCTCAATAACTGTCTGAACAAGCGATAAACTGCTCCCGTACTATTTTCAAATGGCAAGGACTGGTCAATGTGCATGCAGTTTCAATTTTCCATATACATGTATCACTTACCACTTCAACAGCTTCAATGTTCCCTGACAACAGCCCCTCGATCTTCCTCGTGCATAGTGCGACGCTTCTTGGATTTGGTTTTTTAGTCACTCCCAAGGTCATCTGGTACAGAACTACCACATCATTGATAAAAGCGCCCGGCACAACACCATATCCAATCCATGACCTGATGACCTGCCGAACGTCCGATTCTGTGACTGAGTAGTGGAGTTATCCTTGCATGTAAAATAACGCTTTCAAAATCCTTCAGAAATTGCGTTGTAGCAATGCGACATCTAGTAGTGAAACCGACTGAAACGGCATGCAGCTAATCTTCTTTGAGAAATGACATCGTAGCGAGAGCGACTCAGCTGATAAGAAAATTTTGATTATTTTGAATGCAAACGGCGGGGATGCCGAGGGAGTAGGGGATATTCCATTCTTGTTTCTATATTTAGACAATTTCAAATCTCGCACAACTGTTTTTCCAAAGAAGAGCTATTTTTTGTTCTGATCAAACAATCGCTTGCTATAAATAGCTATATTTATGTTTTATGACCTGTTAGCATACTGGTCTTGTAATTAAAAAAAGTGTGGACTAAAGTTTCGCAACGTTTTTACCAAATTGATACGAGCAGATGGATCTGCACTGCCAACCTGTCAAAGTCGTGGTTTCGTGTGTGTGTGTGTGAGTGTGTGATTGGGGTTTTACGGCTCCACCCAACCCGTTTGGGTGATACGGGCGCCAGAACAGAAGGCCCGGGACCGGAGTTTCCCCCTACTCTTAACGATAAATCCCAAGGTTTCTTTATCCTACATACCACCGTAGACAGTAGTACACAGCGCCCCGCCTTGTTATGCAGTTGGGCAGCACTGCAGAGTCACCGAAGAATTACAATTGTAATTCACAATCATAACGCCCGTGGCCTGATCGGGTCTCGAACCCGGGACCTCGACCCCCACGGTCGGCATAGGATTGTAGTCAGCGGTTTAACCCACTGCACTATCCGGTGCCCCTAAGTCGTGGTTTCCATGCATAAATCAGCGAATACTTTACGAATGGCTATTTTTTCACTATTAGACTATGTTAGACACTCGAACTATTATTTCATGATGAAGTTAGTGCCCAAATAGCCCCTGAAGGTGGTGTTTTAGCTGAGGCTCCGATTTTAAGAAACAAAATGGCGCCCATGTTCTAATTTTTCAGGAACCCGGTTTGCGTTTTTCTGTTTATATAGGATACTTCTTGAAATCATTCGTAAGGTAACGTCTAACCGCTTCACTTCCGGCGAACGCTCTTCCTGGTTTTTTTTTTTTTTTTTTTTTTGTGTGCGTGTTGTATACACGCCAACGTGTTCTCGCCTGGTAAAAGATATTATAAAACCTCTGGGATCAGGTCTAGGTAATAAGATGCACTGGCTAGTGATCCCGGCGACGATAGTTGAATCTGAGGGGTTATCTCACAGGGTAGCTGACATACTACAGCGAGCCCAATGGGTCTCGCCCGAGAATCTGTGCTACTCACAGGGTAGCCGTGCCACTCCTTTAAGGCTTTCGGCTGGCTCCTGCGTCGACAGAGAGTCTTACCAGTGGGCTCTGGATACATGAAGTGCCTATGCAGCCTTCTAGACAGTATATAATGTTATATATAGACAGTAAGCGTTTACTGCATTGAGTTTGGTTCATATCTGCTCGCTTACTGGTAAGACCCCCTGTGGGCGCTCGATTTCAGACGCTCGTGGAAAATTGTCACAATTTTTCACGAGCATCTGAAATCGAGCTTGTAAGTTGGCAAATAACAACAATACCACTATAGCCTCAAACTCACACAAACTAATCCTGATATATTTTGCCACCTAATTAAATAATAAAATACACAAACCATATCCTTAGTTTATGAATCAAACCACTTGAATGCTTGATTGAGCAAATTATCAAATTCTCACTCACTCATTGACCTCGTTGACCCTGATTAAATATACAAATGAACCATCTTTGGGAGGGGGGAGGGGTCGAACGGTGATGCTTCATTTAATCATTACTTTAATTGAAAAATGTCATTCAGATTGCTTGATTAGTCCTGCTAATTCCTGAAGTGAAGTCTAATATTGGCAAAATAGAGAAATCGGCAGCTGACATTGCTCGAGTGCACGACTGCCTCTCGACAAAAGCCAGTTTTATCACATCATTGCACTCTCACAGTTGAAAAGTATGCTATTATTATAAATTTATAATTAGACTTACTGCAACTCATCTTCACTTCCACACTCTGTGACTCTAGCAAGATTCAAGAGTACAAAATCCATTAGTTCATAAACCACAACAAGATGTCAAGCCAAGGTCAGGTGTACACCTCGTCCGATTCATCTGTGTTAGTATTCCATTAATTTAATCCAGTACACTGTCACGATGATTATTGTAAATGCACCATCCTGTCAATGCGGAAAACTAGAGCTTCAAATATTATTGAAGCATTCCTTTCAACACATTTATATATATCTTAGACCCCCTATTCCTTTGTCTGCCACATTAATTTCAGAATTTGTACAACTTCAGATATAAAATATTTAAAAAATCATATCTCAGCCATTATAAATTAATATTTTTTATACTAAAATGCATCTACAGATGCTTAATTTTCTGATGAACCCATAGTCAGAGCTAAAAAAACTAAAAGAAACTGTATGTTTCATTTGATAAAACATTATTACAAGAATTTTTAGAATTGTTTGCAGAAGCCAATGTCAACTACAATGTGTAGTAAAACAGCGTATTACTACATATAATCAATGTTTCAACCATAAAATAATACCTACATCAGGCTAAAATAGCAACGATTGCGCACAATGGAATCTATCTGCAGACGTTTAAATCCCCCAGCATTTAAACAGAGGTCGGCAGGTTCAAAACAAAGCTGAGGCTAAAAATAAACAACCACATGGCTGAAACCGGAAGCCTAAGTAGGTCACATCTCCGAGCATAGCGGACGATTGATATTTGTCACGGAAAGTAACGGAAAGTGCCGACTAACTTTGGGTATCTTTGGAAACGACTATTTTCGCGATTGGCAGTCAGAGAAATTATAACGTATCGCGACAATAGTCGCGATTAGCACAAGAAGGGTTAATACAGGATTTTTAGCGTGTTTGCCAATGCCCACGGGTTTTGACGCCAGAAAAACTTCCCGTTTTTAACCCACTGTTGCCGTCAGCGGAGATCTGAGATCACCGCTGACGAATAGGCTACCTTGTGGCACGGGGGGTCTTGCCAGTAAGTGAGCAGATATGGACCAAACTCAATGCAGTAAACGCTTACTGTCTATACATATATATATATATATATATATATATATATATATATACATGTATTATTATATACTGTCTAGAAGGCTGCTTGCTTATAAAATAGAAATATGTAAATAGAAATACAGTGCTGCGAATGGCGAAGGAGCCCGAAGGCTTACGTGCACCAAATTTATCTTGAATATAAACTGAACAGAACAGAAGGCAAGAAAAGAGTTGAAGGGAAAAAATAGAATAATAATAATAATAAAAAATTAAAAATAATGATGATGATAATGTGATGTGTAGAACAGAATAATTATAAACAATTGATAGTATACTAGTAGATATGTACAAGGTAGACCAAAAACAAAGTAGTAATAATTTACAAAAGTGAAAAGACATGATGGGGGGCACCGGATAGCTCAGTGGGTTAAACCGCTGACTACAATCCAATGCCGACCGTGGGGGTCGAGGTCCCGGGTTCGAGACCCGATCATGCCACGGGCGTTATGATTGTGAATTATAATTGTAATTCATTATAATTGTAATTTTTTGGTGACTCTGCAGTGCTGCCCAACTGCGTAACAAGGCCGGGCGCTGTGTACTACTGTCTATGGCAGTATGCAGGATACAGAACCCTTGGGATTTATCGATAAGAGTAGGAGGAAACCCCGGTCCCGGGCCTTCTGTTCTGGCGCTCGTATCACCCGAATGGGTTGGGTGGAGCCGTAAAACCCCAATCACTCACTCACAAAAGACATGATTATGATCCATACGAATTTACACAGAGGGATTTTAGTGTTCTTTTTGCAGCTTTTTTAGATTTATCTAACATATTATGAGGCGGTAATAATGAGTTGAACAGTTTTGGAGCTTGATAGAGAATGGAGGTTTGCCTGATCGAAGTACGAACACTTGGGAGAATGACTGACTTAGTTGCTTGACTTCGAGTGTTATGAGAGTGTTGGAGTATTGGGGATGGTAAGAATATTACAGAGAACCGGGCAGGAAAGAGGTTACATTCTAGTTTCATTATGAAGTTGGAGCAGGATATAGTGAACAGATCTTGTATTTTTAGAATATTGCATTTTTAAATAGTGCGTCGGTCTGTGTGTGTGAGAAACTCAGCTTGGCAAATAAATAATGAAATAATTCTTACAACACATTTCTGTGCCAAAAGAAGATGATCAAGATGCACTTTGGAGGCCTTGCCCGAAATTAAGTTACAGTATGTATATGAGAATATTCAGATGGCATTCTGTCTAGAAGGCTGCATAGGCATTTCATGTAACCAGAGCCCACTGGTAAGACTCCCTGTGCCTAGCCGTGCAGCAAGTATTTGACTGAAAATATCGTAATATAATAATTATGTCCCTTTGATGTTTCCCAGTGTAGCGAGCGGGTCTTGTTTCAGAGGACAAATGTAATATATTATATATAGACAGTTGAATTAGAATTCACTGTATTGTTTTGGCTTCAATTCTGCTCGCTCACGTACTTGTAAGACCCACTGTGATTGGTCTTGAGGATAAAGATCCACTTTGTGGCATTAAGGATCAAGAGCTAGGCTTTATATATTAGTTTGTGTTGTTTATAATGTGATTTGTAATGTGGAGTCTGTCATCCATGTAGATGGTTTATCATTTTTCCATGTTAAATTTAATATTTTACATCTAGGTCGTTCTTCAGTGCATTTTTTTTTCTTCAAATAATTTTTGTTTTCAGCAGGATGAATGATCTCTTTGGCTTGTTATATACCACCATCAGCCCTGAACGTCGTCTGCTGCATGTGGTCACTTCCGGACTTCAGGACGACCTGTCCACTCTCATCGCACATGGAGGAGTTAATCTGAATATTCAACTTCAGAGAGAGAACGGCAACACTGCCCTACACATTGCTTGTGAGAAAGGCTTCCACGGATGCGCACGCAGACTCATTCAAGCAGGAGCCATAGTTGACGTAGTGAATAAATTTGGTTATACTCCCCTCTGGATTGCACTGCGACATAGCGGAGAGTGCGTGCGGGTGATTTTGGACAGTGGCTCCTACTACACCGATCTCCATCTCGTATGGACGGCTCAAGTCAAGCGGAGGTCTTATGTGTGGACCTGTTACAATCCTGATATAATGATGCTTCTCCTCGTAGCAACACCACATTTGGCTGCCATAGGAGATGGCAAAATGCCTGAGCGCGTGAACGAGCACTTTTTGATGAAATCGCTGCCATCTGGCTCACCACTTCTGAAGATTTTCTTTGTGACCGGTAATCGATTGCCAGCTGCAAGCATGGCAAGTTTGGTTGACAGTCTGTCATTGTATGATCGCGATTGGTTGAAGAAATGCCAGTCAGTTCAATCGTTACAGTTTTATGCTCGATTAGCCATCAGGCGCAGCATGAATTGTAACGTCTACTTTGCAACTAAATTCCTTCCTCTGCCACAAAGACTTCTTGGATATATGACGGCGTGCACTAATTTGGATTGAAATCCTCATTCAATTCGTTATCTTATATTAAAATAAAAGTTGAAAGCTTTGTGCTTTATATTTGCCATAATTAATTGTGCTCAGTGCTCATTAATGGATTATGAGATGTTCTCGTTTGTTTTATCTGTTGGTTTTGTTGAGTGTTACATACACAATGTGTGCTGTATATTCTGACATTTTTCCTGGGGCAAAATTTCCTCAATTTTCCCCTGGGGGGTTCACCCACTAGTGGGAAAAGGGGCAGGGGCATGTTTGCACTTTAATTATTGTATATTCTAGCTTCATTAATATCCTGGGAATATATCTATAAAAGTCTTGGAAACAACTCAAACGAGAAATATGTATATATATCCAAGTATACCGGTTTTCAAATCCAGGATATGTGCCAGAGCTATATTTCCCCGCCAAAGCAACACCCCGTAGGAATTTCGAAATGTGTGGTACTCTTGCCTACGAAATCAAGGTAGAATGCATGGTAAAACGAGAGATATAATATGATACTTTGAAGTTTAAACATGGGATTGTCACCAAATGATCGGTAAGTGTAATGTTTTATGAAAGTGCGTTATGATTTTTCAATTGATCGTTCTCTTCTTCAAATTCATAACGCATCCCTCATGAACGCTTCACTGATTCCCTGGTCATATACTCCTTTTCAGTAGCGCCGGAGACCAGTGAACGCGTGCAGTATCTGTTGTGTTAACAATTGATCATCCATAATGTAAAATTACGCGCATATGCTTGAATACACGTATAAGCATCCTATACAAGCCATCGCCGTTAGCTACGGAGGTGTGTAGCTGATTTGTCCGGCATTGTACAAGGGCCACTTGAAACCAAACTTGAAAAGAAGAAAAAGAAAACTAAACTATTTTTGAGGCAGGAAATATTTTATTGCTTTTCAATTAGTATTTCTATACTAATAATAAGGGGATGCGAATAATAATCGAAAAACAGTGAAATTGTGAGAGAAACAAAATGAAGTAGAAACAATGAATTGGATGAATGAATGTTAATATGTATACATTATGATGTCGCCATTCACACTTGGCTGCAGAGGACGTTTTCGTGAGATTCATTTGATGACGTGTCCGTGGAAGAAGGCAGCGCAGAGTCCCTCCCATTCAGACTGCTCTTCGCCCTTCCCTCCCTAGGTGGCACCACTGGCGCTGCTCCCTTCTGCCCTGGGACATTCTGATACGTTGCGTAAGAGGGGCTTTGTGATCTTCTGTATGGTGATGACTGCATGTACGGTTGATCGGGGCGAGGGGGTTGGGCACTGCGTGGTGGAGGCCGCGATAGCGTGTCGGTCATTCGCGGTTCTGGACGCGAGAAGTCGATGCGTTTGTTGGCCGCTAGGGGAGCGTTGCTTTCAAGGAACTCACGTAATGGCCGCGTGCATGTCGGCGCTGCTTCGGGGACTTGGTTGCTGGTGATTTCTCTGGAGTGTCTATGAGGGGGTTGTGGGTGGGCGGGAGGGGGTTTGGAGTAGGTGTGGTACCTGGGGGGTATGGCGACCTCCCTTGAAGGGCGGTGGGGGTTGTGGGACTGCGGTGGCAGATGCATGGAGTGGCGATACGCGGCTGGGTCGTCTACATTGCGGGAGTAGTATGGCGGTTCTTCTTTCATGTCGGGCAGCGAACGGTGAGGTTGCAGGGGCGGCAGTTGAGCCCCGTCCTGACTTCTTGGCGAAGAGTGCTCGACGGGTTCTTCGTCCTCGCGGTAGTAATAATACCCACAGATGTCTCTTATGCTGCGTCTATAGTTACGGGTTATCGTACTGTCCACTGTGCTATCCAAGGTCATGTCGTGCGGTTTCTGCCGCGGAGGCATCGTTTCGCTGTGCACCCTCCTGACTGGGGCGCTCTCGCTTTGCCGCGGAGCCTCAGGTCGCACTTCCGCTTCCGCTGTTCGCTGGGGCGCCTCTTGCTCGCGCGGAGGAGGAGGCGCACTTCCCTCGAGTTTATTGTTGCGTAAGTGGTCTGAGTGGATGGTGTACACCGCGGGCTGTGCGTCTGCTATCTCTTGTTCGAGACGCTTCATGAGAAGCACCTTGAAGCTCCAACGCTGCTTCACAGTCAAAGTAAACCACACGAGGATCCATACAAACGTGAATACCGCCTCCATCACAATTGCGGCCATGATCAAACGGTGCTCGGTCACTCGGTAGAGCATGACGTAATCGTAAACAATCGGCGCACGCAGGCCCACGACTGCAACCATGAAGCAGGTGGCGTGGATGTTGGGCACGTAACCATAGCAACAAGAGGTGTTGTCATGATGAATGCGTCGCGTGAGCAGCGGGAAGTGAGTGATGAGGAACTTCTGCCACTTGATGGTGAACTGGGCGTACCCGTAGTTGAAGAGGGTGGTTGGTGCCAGGTGAACCAGGAGGCAGGCGGCCAGGTGTAGGATGAGCGTCCCTCCGCCAGGGAGGATTAGGTGCAGGTCCTGCACGGCCGCCATATTGACGCCGAACTTGTAGAGGACGCTGACGCTGCAGAAGCTGAAGGCAAACTGGGCGGTGTTGGTGATCATGACGAAAGCGAAGAGGAACGAGTAGGCCATCTTCGTGTACCAGAAGACAGCGGCGTACCGAAGGCCGAAGAAGAGCAGTGCCACCACGTAATTAATGAACTCCGGAGACACGGCAGAGGTCATGACCCCGGAAGAGTATGCGTTGGTGAGGTTGGCGCCGGCGTACGTTACGTCAACGTCATCAAGGGCTACGGCATCCAAGTCTGATCGCCAAAGACCATCTGCGAAATGAAGGGGAGATGTTATGATGGATGGGCGTAAATATTAGTGCGGTGCGAGCTCACTGTCTCGTTTAGGTTTCGTCACTTGAATAATCTGATTATAAGTTTATAAAGATTGACGACATAGAATTACAGATAATACATGTACCGAGATGTAATCTGTAGTATGGTGGTCTATATGCGGTGTGGTGTGTTGTAAATTGAAGTACGTCACATATTACGAGATAATAAATCTCAATAGCGGTATGTCTGGTGGCAGGAATATAGCAGCCACATACATTCGGTTGAAAGTCAAGGTGAGCTGAAGGCGGTTTACTTGACAGGTTTATTCGTCCATTTGGCGTCGTTCTTATGAACGCGCGTTTCATGACGTGGGTTTCAAGGGGACACCAGAGAGGAAGGATATATTATTATACCTCTAAGGGGAAACAGGGAGCAATTCCAATGCGATCTATGGTGTTTGGATGCGCTGAATACCGGTGACACGAGACATACTCGCTTTTTTTTCTCTCTCTCTCTTTTGAATTCCACATTTGTTTCTACTTTTGAATTTTGTGTTATGTTGTTCTTGTTCTCCTGCTAGCTGTGGTTAGTATACACACGTGCATCGCCATGTACAGTGGTATAACCTTCAATCGAAGCTCGTGTACATTTGTACATGCAATCTAAGATTTGGCTGCTATCATAAGTTAAGCTATTATATGAGCACGTTTGGAACACTCGAAAGAAAGACCTCTTTGTACCCAACCAAAACGAAATCGTTTTCACACTCCATTAACACCACAAATGATCTGAAAGAGGGATTCAATTTCAGTTAACTGCAGTGCAGTAAATATTAGCGCACCTCAAATCTGATTTAACAACTTCCCATGCATTCCCGTGAAGCGAACCGTTTTACTCTTTCGTTTTTTTTTTTTCCTATGACACACAGGAAAAATGAGAAACCTGACTCTAATTTGGCGAACCGCACAAAGCCTCCTGAGTAGGTGCACGTACTTCACGTATCACACGACAACTCTCATAGCTAAGTCATACCACTGATCGAAGCCACGTGCTCCCTTACAACACCAACAGCGAGCGCATTCCACCAACAGTTTTCATCCCTGCGTGTTATTGGTGCAAATTCATTCTATTGGGGAAGAATTAAAAGGCATGCTGCACTCACAAGTTCCAGCCAACTATGTGCACGGAAGCACAGGAAATATGTATTAATTTAATACTTTGTACGTGAACTCAGTTACCATAAGCAATCAAAGGCAACTCACGCTTAAAAGAAGCACCAGACTGAATCCTCTTGGAGATAAAAGGGCTGACATAAGGACCCGAGGGACATTTAATGATCTGGTTATCAAATGAGTCGAATCCCTCGGGACCTCCTCACGAGAGGGTAACGGTGCAGTTTCATCTGTCATCTTTTCAAACTTAATTTCATCTCCCTGGTGTCATCTGTTCGAGGCTGTTATTAAACAGTCTGCAATTCTATAAATGAACTGTGCTTCGTGTAATTGTTTAAACACAAAATGCCGCTGCTTATATTCAGCTTCTTTAATTCCATTCTACGAAGTTATTCTTTGAGCTTCTGTGCAACCTTTTATCAGTTGACCAACTTTGCGAGTTTGGACATGAGAGTTCCTTTTATCTCCGGTCAATATGTCATTATAAGTACAATACCAAGGAACTAGTCTACAGACAGAGCGACGACATCACTCGCCAGATCTCATATCCGCTTGCTATATAAATCGCCCGAGAGGCAGGATCTGTTGCCATGCCTCATCGATATCTCTCGCGGTTAGAGACGCCGCGAAGCACTTTCACGTCTACTCAATGAGCAGTTTATGCAACCAGACACCTTGTGTTGGAGCATCTCGTGTCTTATGTGTGTATGTATTTCGTTGGCCTTGACGCGATGAGAGACTGTGTTGAACTGACGGACGATGTTTCAGATTAAATAGCTCATCCCTGGATGGCCCCACTCGTGAATTTTGACAGAACTGTCTCTCAAATAATCAAACATCTTTGATTAAACAAGTTGTTTATGCTTGTCTACTAATCGCAGGTATAAACAGCGTGACTTAAGGTGACATAAGCTGTAGATATACAGGTATACATTCAACAGCTCACGATATGGTATTATCTCTACATTTGCCGTTCAACGCACCCTTGTAATCATTTGTTTACAATTAGGTGTCGAATTGCGCGGTAATTATGCTCAGGTGGATGTTGCAATCAATGGCTGAGATTGCTCTTGAATACAAAATCCGAACGAATCGATAAGATGAACCGCAAATCGAACGGAGATGAATGACCGCCGACAGCAGTCTCTGCGTTTGATTAATGAGTTGCAAACACAAGAAGTGAACTTTGCTGACTGGGTTTAAGAAAACGATCGTGTTGCACTCAGCAGCGAACCCTGCTGCTGTGTGCCTCTGACCGACCCTTCGGCAATGGGACCAAGGCTCCAGGTTCTATGGTTGTACAGTCGGAGACAACTTGACACCATGGGTCAATATTATCACAGCCGTTTAGACCATTTTAACGACCGCAACAGACATGATTAATCATAGATATACTAACCAGGATCAGAGAATCCGTATTTGATTTCTTGTGCGTCCATCAGCGTTCTCGGCAGCAAGAGCATGAAGGCCGCTAAAACATGGAATCCGTGGCACAGTGGACCGGAATGACGCCACAGCGCTTGAGTCCACGTGACGTCACCGGATCCGTTGTGGAGATCACTGGATGATCCGGATGAGTCCAGGTCCGGTCTGAGGGTGGCTGAAGTGTCACGACCGAGGCGTGACCCATCGTTAGCGTAGTTGCCGATCTTGAAGATGGAGGTGATGATGAAGAAAGGGAAGCACATGACGCTGATGACGATCAGCCCGATGTACACGTACAACTCGACTACTGGCTTATCTGAGCTTTTCCACGAAAGTTCATTAAAGCTCTTGCACCGCAGTACTGCCCTGTACATCAAGTACCCTTCCATGGCTAGTACAAGTACACAGTACCACCACAACCATAGGGAGTTCACTTTCAGTCTCCATCTCCCACAGAAACGTATTGATCTCGCCAAATTGCTGCCGCGTCCAGCTGCCATGTTTTTAATCCATTATGAAGCGCGCACTGAGATAATCCTGCGACTCCTTGGTGGCCCAGTAGCAGAGTGCCTCGGGATGCTATTGGTCGGCGAAGTTAAACCGTCTCCCCACCCCCTCGCCTCCTGTTCGCTTGCTGGGGGAGGCGCATCTCGGCTCAGCTTGACCTCCGAGCCGAAAGGTTAACTCGCCACTGGTATCAAAACTGCAACAAAAGAAAGAGGTGTTAAAGACAAACAAATATCGCGGTTTTAATGGCCGATTATTTACTTGGAACAGCGTGATAACGAGGCTAGCAGATGACATTGGAATGCACAGATAAGCGATTGCAGATTCCCGGGAAGATGGCGGCCTCAAAAGACTCACAATTCCCTTATTCTGGATCTCCGTTTTTCGCTCACGTCACTTGTGTCTAGATATCTCCATAGACTGTGACGCACAGACATCAACATACATTATACACCTTTAAAAACGAAGCATAAAAACTGTGCTCGCATATATCTTGTCATTAATGTATATAAACTTTTAGCTTTAACAGCATGAACACATACAAGTGAGGCGACCCAACCTTTTATATACATGTAAACGAGAGCGTCCTTTAGAAATGACTGCTGTGGGCTTGTCTACTAATGAAATATAGACTACATGTATATTATTATAGCATATAGCTACAGGTGCATATAGTTCACGCGTGCATAAGCCACTCGAGATATCAATGGAATAAAACAATAGAAAACAAAAGCACTCAGTGTATCACACCTTACACCCTCAAGGCACAATGTGCGACCTGTATTTACGTAGCTACGCCTTTTAACACCTTTCATTAATTGAATCAGTCGTTTCCCAGGTGTGCGGTTTGGTATTTCACGCTCTGATGAACGTATTTTCCCACACAACTCATCTTCAGTCACGCATCGATCAACACCTGCGTATACACTACTAATTATACGCATTCCATCTTGAATAATCCGATCAAATAAATTAACGACAATAATTATACGCGTATAACATTGCCCAGCTGTGGTATATCGCAGAATGTTCCTCAACTGCTAACTCAGCGATGCGGATTTGCACGAAAGGATTAAGACTTCTATGTGGACGTCATCAGAGAGGAACAGAAGAATTCGCCTGTCTATAGTTAGATTTCTCAATTACGTAATAATAAAGAATAGGAGGAATGGGATTACGGATCATTACGCAACGGTTTCAGACGAAGCATGGAAAGATGAGACTGTAGTGCTATGAATCAGATTCAATACAAAATGATAATATTATCATGGTGTCCACTGTGTTATGAATTATGATGAGAAATCAAATTGATCCTCGGACATACGGATGAACGGAATTTGTTTCTCCCTAGCTGTCAATTTCTCTTCCCAATCTGTATCCATGCAATGGATCCAAATTCTCTCTCTTTTCACATTACAATGTGCCATCTGCGGCTTATGCCAGCACTTCCCACACTTCACAGTGCGCATGCGCATGCGTTTGGTATTCGAAGGGGAAGACCATATCTCACAGTGTTATTGGCAAGCGATGGCAGGTAGGAGACTGACATCTGCTCAGTGCTCCATTTCTTCATCTCTCGCTCGCTCTTTTTTGTGTTTCGCTCCATTAGTTTGATGGAATCGAATGCTTTGCGACTGAGTCTTCGCTTCAGTCGTGGATATTAGATTTGGTAAATGTGATTCGAATGGCGCGGCTTCGCGTTTACCGTATTTCCCGTAACTGTGTCAGAGTTTAACCGAGAAGAAAAATATGAAAGCCGTTACTAGTTTTTTATGACCTAAAGAAAACTTTCACGGAGAGCGTCCGAAATGAGCCCGAAGGAGTTTGCAAGAATTCATTGGCAGCCATCTCATGCGTACTTGTAAAGCTTAGATTAGGAGCGTATATTTTTCCTCTTATATATTTATATTCATCACTTCATCGCTCAAGATGACGACGAAGCATCTGAAGAATCTGCCAAGGTCTGTCACAAGTCACAATATAATTATCTGGATGCGTAGCGTACCTTGTGATATACGGTTCTTTAAAAGAGGCAGCCCATGGCCCTCAGGAGAGGTATCTATGCGTAGAGTTACCTCAAGGCTCAACACATTTGAACCGTACTATAATTAACAATGCTATACAAGAATGTCATTTTAGTTACTGTTAATTATAGCTGTTGAGATTTTTAATTAAAGCGTTAAAGACTCACTGCTGGATGTTCGGAACTTCGAGTTGAAGCAAGTTGGCCCTTCGGTTAATCGCCAATAGCTCGATCAAGACAGCTGCGCATATGTGGACAGACCTTTAAATCTACGTGTCCGCATCTCAACAAAATGAACACAGAATTCAGTTCACACGTCACACATGTTACAGCGTTTAAAAAGTGTAATTACCTCTAATAGCACGATCACGTCCAGGCGCTAATTAAAGCGAACACAGCCACTATTGTCAGATTCTGAAAGGTATTTTCACGGCTAGTTGAACGACTGTAAGGCAGGTAGAAAAAAAGGTTAGAAAAAGGGAACGGCTGGCATTTGGTTTCGATACAGATTACACGATAACGGTCACCGTCACGAACGATGCATTTAACACGGTGAACATGCATTCCAACACACAGTGCTAAAATTCCAAACTCAACTCATTTAACACAATCAAAGCATGTGCACCAACGGCATACCTTCAGCACGTGCCAGCCAGTGTGTCAACATCCGTTTTATGGCGTATCCGACTCGAAAAAGTGCTCGATCATTTCGCGTTAAAACGTACGAAAGGCAGCTCTATAGCCACGATGTGGTCAGGGAGCCGAATGGAGGTGAATGGACCCTCGCTTTTAGTAGGTCGGAATGCAGCCTCTTTTTTTCACCTGTGTCAACTGAAGTAGACCTCTACAGTTGAACCTGAGTACGCCAGCACAGAATAACAGCGGATCTTCCTGAGTGCTGGTGCTCTGCTGAGAAGAGCAGATTTAGCGCAAGGGTTTTAACTGCACTGTGGGGTGTTGATGAATAGCTCGATTTAATAGAACGGGTGAAAAGGCTGAACGAGTTGTAGGCCAAGAAGCACGCGTTAAATCTCAAATGGGTTCATATCCCGCGTGTAAGTCAGAGGGGCCATAGAAATGATGCGAGAAGAATGGCCATCAGTTATGCATCGTTCGCATGTGCGATCGCGGAGGGGTTGGGGGGCAAGAGGAAAGGGAAGGTATTATGTCATCATGAGCCCCGCGTCCCCGACGGACTGAGTATAAACTCCATGCAGGCGAAGGACTTGTCATTTTAATATTTATTTTTCATATTCACCAAGAAATGATCCGCCGGTTCTCGTGTGGATATAAATTGCATGCGCTCACGAATTAGCGTGTAAATGCGACATTCATTGAGATTACATCACGATCAATGAGCTCACATCAATATTGTCATATCGGGTTGATAGCTTAAGCATCGATTGCTTGATTGATCTCAGAATTACGTAACATGAAATGGGGAGGTTTAGGGAGGAGTTTATTGATATATAATCTCATTAATTGATCGGCAGCCAGGTAAAATGTTCATGCAGAGCTATTGCGTAATTAATTTCACGTATCCATGACATACTCGTTGTTCCTATGCCTACTACATGTGTGTATATAAGTTCAAAAGACTTCCCATCTTCACTTTGCACACGACCAAATCCCTTGCGATTTCAGGTGGAAATACGTTTAGAAGATTAATCTTTTTTATACCTGTGGAGATCAAAGCGAAACTAAGGATCTCCGATAACCATGCAGTGAAGTGAGTACAGAGATCAATGCACAGCGAACGGATTAATCAAAGAGAGAGAATGCAGCGTCACTGACAAATGTTATAAAAGGGGGAGCAGTTTGTTGATGACATGCAACAGCAAGAATACTACCGAAAGTGCATACATAATACATGATCTGTTGATAAAGATACATACCCGAAAATTGTATATACGAGAGTTGTTCGAACAATTCTCGATCAAACATAGAACGCACATTTACTAGAGACGTGAAATTTGGAGGTTAGATAGAGCAACTATTCACAAGATCACACGTTGCTTTATTATTTCCGTGGTATACTAATTTTTGATTGAGCGCACTTTCAACGATATCTGAGCTTCATTTCGGGTGCCAAAAGTTGAATCGTGTAAATGCATTGGCTTTGCTAGCTATGATCAAAACTAAATGGAAATCTATCGACAAAATAAATAAATAAATAAATAAATAAATAAATAAATAAATAAATAAATAAATAAATAAATAAATAAATAAATAAATAAATAAATAAATAAATAAATAAATAAATAAATAAATAAATAAATATAATTATAATAATTTTTAATATAATTAATTATTATTAATTATATTATAAATAATTAATAATATATAATGCGCTTTGGAAGTGCATAAAAAATATCCGCCCGTTGTTCACCACTCGATCAAAAAGCCACGTAGCTATTTAAATTCCATATTCCGCCACGTAACATTTGTACCGTGTGGAAGAGACATACTTGAGCCATAGACGAATTACTGCTTGAGCCTTAGGACTATTTTGGATGCATTGATTTCAAGAACATTTGGCACATACATGCAAATTAAAACGATAATGTAATTGTCATATCATTGTGTAATTCACATAACAGTTTCCCGTTTTTATCATGTTTATTTAACAGAAGAAGCACAAATGTTATGCCAGAATTAACTAGTGCTCTCTTCTGGACCTCATTTGACTATTTTGTGATAATTCCATCAAAAGGTTTCAAACACATTTATTTTTCATTGCTTTTTTAATGAGTTTATGAGGAAAACATCGGATATAAATGATGAATAGTCAAAGTCATTTTTTAATTAGCGCGAAGTCAGGAGTTTGCCACGTTTTGACGAAATGACGACCCTGCTTCACTCAAATTGGCGCCAGAAATGATCATGTGACTTACTGGGATAATCGGTGCTTGCAATTTTCACCTGGAAAGCTAACCTAAGTAAAATTTCAATTTTCTGTGATATCGCGTTCTCTGTTAGGCCAAGAACTTTTCGAACAGCCCTCGTACATTATACGCACGATTGTTTAGCAATACCACACTGGTCATAACGGTGACAACACGTACCAACGGTCAGTTCTCTCCAGATGAAAGCTCTCTCGTAGAAATCTGTTTGATCCGGGAGGAAAACAAATCAATCTCACGTCTCACTCCGACACTGATTTTCAAAGTACGCAATCAAATGTCAAGGTCAATGGTCAATATCCCACGGGTAAAGGTCAAGAGTAGATGACCACTTGGGTCTGATATCAGTTTATACACTCGTCCATTAGCACCGGACATCTGAAGTGAATCCCAGATGCGGCGAGTGTTGGTCCATTCTAATGGGTTGGTTATTCTGATGAGTTGCAGCCCTTCGCTTCGATGTACGCGTAGGGATTGTAGGTCTACTGGCAATCACACAGCGTGTATGCGTCATGCGAGTGCGATCCGTGGTCATCATGGGGACCCGTAGCTATATAATACGCATTATTATAGAATAGTTTTTGACATAACATAATTATATTTAGCTTGTCACTTGGCAAGTGATTCGTACCAATCGTGGAATGATATCAGAAGCTGGTCGCATGCTTTGCCAGGTGAGGAGCCAATAGTAGCAACTTGTTGATTAACGAGTCAATCAGGGCGTTTGCCAGGTGCGGGTGCCCTCGATCGGAGCAGCAATGACGTAATGTTGTAGTGCATGTACAATTAGGGCACACACACCCTGATGACATATTGTATGTTTAATCCGCACTCGTATAGACCTCTTTGTTTTGATAGTATAACAGTTTTAATGCAAACAAGAAACGCCATTCCTGGGATTTCAGGAATTATTGTGTCTAATTTTAGGAAATTATGCAGCAGGAAGCACACTCCTAAATAAGCGCTCACCCCACATTTTTCAAAGGAGATATTGATAAATTCCCATCCACGCCCACCAGTTCCAAGGTAATTTTAGTACCAATCACAGTGCTCGCTCTTTCCCTTCAACTATTAAAGTGCAGACATGCCATGAGCAGGGTCAGCATAAAGTCATTTATAGTAGTATAAGTGACCTACATAGCACACAAGAGTAGCAGAGCATATAGCGTGTTCTATGTTACGATGCGAACTTTTCGAACAAGCCTCGTACAAATCGATTTGCACCTTATAGTAATCGCGATGCAAAGCGCAAATTCAGGCGAAAATCGTGGCGATCTGAGCTTGGTGAACTCCAGCAGAACTACTTGAGGAGTAACGTTATGATTCAAAGAAACTCAGGTCTTCAGAATTGCACTGTGATTCACAACGTAAGAAGCAGGGGATTTTACAGCGAGTATAATAAATAATATATTGGACGAACAGAAGTCCGATGTACGGTGGCTGGGAGCGGACATGGTGTGATTATTATTTTTTTTTTTTTTTTAAGAGGCTATCTCGTAATTTCGAGATATTATCTCGAAATTACTAGATATCTCGAAATTACTAGATATTATCTCGAAATTACGAGATAAATTAATGAGATTTTATCATGGCGGCTCAGCAACTGGAAGATTTTTTAAGAAGCAGGGGTTTGGCGCAGAGTTGCCCTGAAATGAAAGTAAAGTTGCAACGCTTTGTCGCTGTGCAAAGGAACAGGATCAACG
>KB311194.1:21316-35658 GCA_000328365.1 Capitella teleta
TACAATCCCTGTAATTTTTGGATTGCATTGGTTTTCATCATACGTTAAATGATAATGTAAAGTCATGTCAGGGGGAAATGCATATCTATATAGCTCATTGGTTGTGCAATTCTGCTGTACATTATAAATTGAAGCATATACTATAGTTTGGAATCATGAACTAATATTACTGCAAATACGTTAATGTTTCCTTTATCAAAGCTCATCATTAGCTTGATTTTTAAAAATTTTCCTTGGTCACATCTCTGATTGATTCTTGTTTTTTTTTTTTTGTAAGTCTGTGAACGATTTTTTATGCGTCGTTGCGCGGAACTCCGTGAAGTATTATTCAGCAAATTTCACACATTGATAGTACATGTCATTCTACGGGTCTGAATCAAATTTGAAGGTTAAAGATTAAAGGTCAAGGTCACAGCGATTTTTCAAAGTCTCAAATTGGACCGCTTCTAGCTCACTCATTAATTGAGCTGGAGTCTTGCAACATACATCAATCGATCCAGCGCGTTAATATGTACAACAATGCATGGCGCTGTTACTGCTCTCAGATGCAGCGTTCTTGCGTAATCTTGCGTAATAGTAATTACGACTTTTTTAAATGCAAATATCTTGGTTGTTAGGCGGATTGTGGAATTGAAATTTGCAGAGTATATTGCTAGTATAGTTATCTTATGTAATTATAAGTTTAAATGAGATTGCATTAAGGTCAAGGTCATTGTGGTAATTAAAGCATTTAATTAGATAAATTGATGATTATTTCGAATTTCGTAAATTTTTTAACTTTTCTGAGTTGCATACTACGTGTGCTGTCGAGTCTTAAAAGGAAATGTGATAATTCAGAATATTTGTGTGTTTTCGGTCGGAACACATATTAGGCAACACTTAGCCAATTTCATTGCTTCGGTATTCCGTTGAACAAAGTTTGGTACTGAATATTTTGAATTTGCTCATGTCTGTCAATTAGTAAGTTGCACTTATTAATGAAGCAAGTTATTTCGGATTAACACTGAAAGTTTGAAGGTCAAAGGTTAAAGGTCAAAGTCGCAGTGATTTTTCAAAGTTGAAAACTCGATCGCCAATAACTCATCGAATAGTAATGCTAGCGACTTGTAACTAGCATCAAATGATTCAGTGCATCAATATGTAAAATAAGACTCGGAAGTATTTCTGCTCCTAGATGCATCGTTCTTGCGTAATCTTGCATAATAGCAATTATGACTTTTTCAAATGCCGATATCTCTATGGTTATGTAAGTTGTGGACTTGAAATTCGCAGAGTATATGCCACGCATACACCTCTTACGAAATCCTGATTTCAAATGCAGTTGCTTGAAGTTCAAGATCATTGTGGTCATTAAAGCATTTAACTGCAAAATTGATTATTATTTTGAATTTGTTTGATCATTAAACTTTTATTGTCATCAAATTTGGCCAATTGTGACGTTCTTCAATTGACTGTCTGGTGGTATACTGCAATGATAATTGGCATAGCTTATTTCAATATAAGTCCACTGAGCATAGCAAGTTTACTGGGCTGAGCCCAGCTGATCTCTGATAGAGCCATAAATATGTCAACATCTGTCAAGATGAAGACTGAGTTAGACCATTTGGCGAATTGAATAGTTCTGCACAGCCTATATGCTGTAGTATTGACAATCCTTGTAATTGTTGGATTGTATTGGTTTTCATTATACATGAAATGATATTGTAAAGTCATGTCAGATGGAAATACATATCTATATAACTCATTGGTTGCGAAATTGTGTTGTAAATCATAAATTGAAGCATATAATATTGTTTGGTATCATGAACTAATATTGCTGCAATTACGCTCATGTTTCCTTGATCAATGTTCATCATTAGTTCAATTAAAAATTTTCCTTTGTCACATCTCTGATTGATTCTTGTTTCCATTTTTAGTTTATTTTTGTGTGTAAATTCCTTTGTTTTCTGATTAATTTTCCATTGTAGTTGTTTCCATTTTAATTTGTAGAAATATTTCATTTTACCCTGTAATCTTGAATAAAACCTTTAAAGTATAAATTTACAATCTCTTGGGTATTCTTAAACAAGTTCACATTGTAAACCGAGGGTACCCAAAACCCGAAATCAAGAAAATTATAATTATTATTGAAAAGTAGATGTTAAACATTAATCTTTTTAATTTGGTGTCATGTAATTCATCAACTTCGAATGAATGTCATATCTGGAAAGAAAATTAACCGAATTGATTAAAGTAAGTCTGGAGTGTCAATGTACAAGACCCTCTCTTTAAGCAGCTGTAATATATTCAATTCAACCATATACTAAAAACTTTGGCTTTTCAGCGTCTTGATCTGAAGATCTTTGTCCAACGGAAAAGTCGTACTAGGATTCCCGAATTCGAATCCAATCCCGGTTAAATTTTTTCATCTTAACATATTTTTATTCTTAATTTTCTTGTTATTTCGGAATATTTTGAAAATTTCTTGGAAGACGTTCCACCATTGAATTATTATAAAATGATCAAGCTTCGGCTTCAGACTTCGGACTTCTATGAATATTGGCTGTTTTCTGAAGCTTCGGTTTTGAACAAAAAGAGTGCAACGAATCCGAATATCAAAATATTTTTTCTCCTGAATTAATTACACTCTGTAGGGTACTTTATTTATTCACCAGCGTGCGAGAGCCGCACTACTCGCTGTACTTAAACACTTGAATGCATAACAATGATGAGAATCAACAAAGCATACTTTTAATGAATCTAAAACTTCTAAAAAGAATATCAAACCAGAGATATGATAAGATATAGATAAAGCATTCTATTGTAATTTTGGCCTCGCGGATGGATTGATTAAGTCATCCGGATGGGTTAGATTATTGAGTTATTTGCAACAGGAAGTTTCACATGTTATCCAGCTGGGTTAGATTGTTGAGTCAAGGAAATAATTACGAAATATCGCGAGATATCGCAAAATATTGCGAAATATCGCGAGGTATATACTCAACTTTCACACTCAGGTCTCATGAAATTAAGGTGCTATGCATCTAAATAGTTTTTATTAATCTGAGTCTTTTATGGAAATGTTGTTTTCAGGCAGTTTCTAAAGACTTATTGAGCAGTTCATGTGTTACAAATCGTTTCAGTAGACAAGATTTTTATATTCAAGCGGACCGTGAGAGTTCGTGGCAACTTTAAAGTTGTAGAATCTTATCTATGAATAACGTTGCTGATTTCTTTTCGGTTTGATCATTTGTTCAGCACTGATTAGTCAAACATGACCATGACTGAAGCATCGTGTTATTATATGATGTGCACATGTCTTTATGCTGAGGCTATGCATTCAGACGACGAGCATGGTGCACTGGCCCATTCTTGGTTACTAGATCAATACCTTAGTAATAATATTTGGGGTGTTATTGTGTGCAAGTCATTATACAAAATAGAATAACTTTATTAAACGACTCAATAAGAGTATGCTTAACACCACCAACGCAATTGGCAGGAAACAGATAACCAAATTTTGCTAATCCCCCTGTTTCAGTTGAATTTTGCTTCTAAATAGATTTGCTCTGACCTAACGATGTTAAAGCCTTAAAAATACCGTCTTGTAACGACATAATGAAGTGATTAACATATAAAATACTGTACCGTTTAATTGGTCGCTCATATGACGCTTTCATTGATTCGGTTCGTTGGAGGAAAGCCTCTGACAAACTTTGATCAGCATTGATGATTTTACACTGTATAATTAATTGAATAGATGAAGTCACTGCGCCTTTGTTTAAAGTTGCAACATGGCAATCTGGTCGTTTGCAAATTAATTGCAATGAGACCTATGGATTTATCACCAATAAAGCACCAACTTCCAAGACACTGAACTTTGTTGTGAAAAAAAAAATATCATACATGTACTTTCTTCACTCCTCTAGCGGCACCAGTGAATCGGCGAATAAAGCTGATCCAAATGACCTACTGCCAAGGAACTAAATGACTTCCACCCTGTTGCTCCGACTTCCATAGTGATGAAGAGCATGGAGCAACCTTTCCTGTGTTGTCTACTTCGTCAGGTTCAGTTGAGCATGGACTCCAACCAATTTGCTTACAAAGCCAGACGTTGTGTTGAGGATGCTAGTGCTCTTATGGTACACCTCGTGTCTAAGCACCTGGAGACTCGGGGATCATATTCCAGAGTTATCTTTGTGGACTTCAGCTTGGCATTCAACACAATGTGGCCTTCGGCCCTCAATATCTAAACTAGAGGCCCAAGGAGTTGCACCACCCCATTGGTCAGTGGATCCTCTCTTACCTAAAAAACCGACCTCAGCAGGTACGAGAGAACCAGAGCCTCTCTACAATAAGGCACACCAACATCGTTGCTCCTCAAGGTTGTGTCCTCTCTCCAGTCTTCTTAACGATTTACACCGATGAACACCGAGCAACGTCTCATGAGACCAGGGCCATCAAATACGCTGATGACACCGCGCTTGTTGCTCTACTCAGCCCTGGCAAAAACCATTTGTATATGGATGCAATCTCGCATTTCATTGACCAATGCGACAATGACGACCATAAATTGAATAGTACGAAAACCAAAGGAGATGTGCTTCGATTTCCGCACTCATAACACCACCATCACACACATCATTGTCAAGGGTTAACCTACCGAGCAAATGACAACATATAAGTACGTCGGCATCATCATTCAATCAGATTTAAAATGGTCATCTCACATCAGGACACAGTGCAAGAAAGCCTCAGCCCGGCTGTTCCATCTAAGAAAGCTAAGACAATTCCATGTGGACCGTCACCTGCAAGAGCTGCTCTTCACAGTAACCATCGACAGTCTTCTCCTCTTTGGCATTACAGTGTGGGGTGGCAGAGGCACCGCCAAATACCAAAATAACACCAGCTGTGTTCAACGCATCGCCGCCAAATCATGAACTCCACCGTGCAGCCCTTGGGAGTATTATATCACCAAAGAAGAATCATTGTGGCCAAAAAGATCATTCACGAGCCCCTTCACCCGCTGCATCACACATTTCAACGGTTACCATCTGATAAACGATACAGAGCCGTGAAGGCCAAAAGCAACAGACTTCGTGAGACCTTTGTGCCCTCTGCAATCGGATTCATTAATTCACAACCTATCTAATGTTATTATCATCCAGGTCTTAATTTTCATATTTTATCAAACATTTCATTCATTATTACCTGTTTGGCAAAACCATTCCTTCGGGCGATTAAAATTATCTTATCTTATCTCTTTTAATGTCCGTTCCGCAAACTCACTCCTGTCTTTTGAAAAACTAATCATTAATTTTACTTTATGGCTTGATAATAGCTCCCCAAGCCGTAGCGTATATTCTATAAGAGTGTAGGAACTGCTCCGCTACCCTTGGGGAATCAGCTTAAAAACAGCTATTGCTGATACATGTACCATCTGCCAAATAAAACCTCAAAAACTCTCAAAACTCTCGAACTTTTATCTTAGTCATAACGTGTGATGAAATGCTTTGCAGATACGTTTGGGATACCATAATGGTTGGAGAAACACTATTCTTCTTGTGTCTGTAAAAAGTGCGTTATGACTCCTATCTCCACCATGGCGTGGTCACGGACATCGGTTTTCATGTATGATCATGTATGTTACATGATTCAATCATCAAAAATAATCACCAAGAAACCCCTACAGGTGCACTGAGTAGGTATAACTCTTTCCAATCATGTAAAACCAGTATACAACATCACAACATCTAGTTTGCACTCTTGAAAATAATACCTATCTCCTACCATGGCGTGATCATGGACATGGGTTTTCATGTATATTACATGATTCAATCAATCTGAAATTAGCATCAATACCATCCTTCCAGTGCCTTGAGTTGATATATACCCCATTCAATCATATATGAAACTAGCATACAACATCACAGGATCCAGTTTGCACTCTTGAAAATAACCCCCATCTCTTACCATGGCTTGGTCATGGACATGGGTTTTCATGTATATTACATGATTAAATCAATCCGAAAATAGCATCAATGCAATCCTTCTAGTGCCCTTAGCTGATATATATCCCATTCAATCATATATGAAACTAGTAAACAACATCACAGGATCCAGTTTGCACTCTTGAAAATAATCCCTATCTCTTACCATAGCGTGATCATGGACATGGGTTTTCATGTATATTACATAATTCAGTCAATCTGAAATTAGCATCAATGCAATTCTTCTAGTGCTCTGAGTTGATATATACCCCATGCAATTATTATCCACCAGCTTACACCTTGCCAGGATCAAAATTGTACTCTGAACAATAATCCCTATCTCCTATCATGGCGCACGAATTTTATCTTCGTAGTCATAACGCACTATTTAACAAACGCAAGAAGAATAGCATCACGCTAATGGTTGACTTTAATAAATATCTCGTAAACAAATATCTCTGCTTTCGAAAATCGTTTGATTAATAAATTCATTGTATAAACTGATGTATTTAGTAACTCTGATTATCATTTTGATGCATTTAAAGTACTAAAAACTTCTTTGCAGATCGTCCCGATCGCACCATGTAATGGGCGATAATAGGGAGCACTATTTCGCTGTTTTGGTCGGAGAGGAAAGGCAGCCGCGGGCGTAGAGGGCGATCTCGTGCCCCTGCCCGCACCCGTCGTCGTCGTACAGCTCACAATGCTCATAGTCTAGCTGACATACTACTGCGAGCCCAGGTATAGTGTACAGACCTCAGAGACTCTGTGCTACTCATAGTAGTATGACTCATAGTCATACTCGTCGTATTCGCACTACCCGTTATCGACTCGTCATCATCACCATCATCATACCAGCAGCGATATGCAGGGACGAACGGTAGAAGAGATCAACGCGGATTACAAATGTGACTGTTCATGCTGCAATGTTTATTTGTTGGGGTTCCTGATGATCATGGCTTTGGGCATTCCGATGACCGTCGGTGGCTTTGTCTCAGCGCAATACATTCTTGCCATTTTCGGTGTCCTCGCCATTGTGATAGGGATTGTGATCGTTGTTGTACAGAACAGGAGACTCGCACAACAGGCCATGAGAGCCCCGCCTCCTCATGTATACCCG
The DNA here is from genome assembly GCA_000328365.1 of Capitella teleta. Taxonomy (NCBI): domain Eukaryota; kingdom Metazoa; phylum Annelida; class Polychaeta; family Capitellidae; genus Capitella; species Capitella teleta. Next base: position 28,406 of record KB311194.1, read on the forward strand.
ACCGATGGCTACGTTGAAGAGGACATGCGTCCTCCGGCCACGGTTCCTACCATGCCCACTGCACCAATGCCCGCTGCAATGCCCACTGTGCCAATGGACAATTCAATGCCCACCACTCCTGCTGCCAGCGATGCATTCGCCCCTCCCCCGACTTACGATGCAGTCATGGAAGCAACTTATGACCCTCCGCCAGATTATGTCGCAACGAAATGTTGATGCGACATACTAGGACATACTACATATAGTGCTCTTCCCATTTCGCTGCCTTTGCTATATATAGTGAATATCTAACCCGATTTATTACATACAGCATTTTGTACTCGTGCTGTTCAATGCATTTTCCAGTGCATTGTGCGTATACTCCAACTATCAGACTGTCACCTGGACATCAGTAGAACTACGCCACATGTACATGTAATATATGCTAGTTTTATACTACTGTATCTTTAACATTATACCACGCTATGTACTACACCTGCAGCAAATATGGTGCTTTTCTTTTATTCTTAAATGAGCATTTTTATTCTTTTCTAAGACTAATTATTTTGACAATATAAACAATAATATTCACTTTTACTTGAATTAGTTGAATACTCAGTAGTTTTAGTGTTATTGGAAGCAACATTTTTATTATGCATGTGACAGATCTTTCCATATGATCCAAACTAATATTTTCACTGCTTATGATATATTTATAGCATTAAACGTGATATTACGTTTATGAATTACATATTTTATATTTTGGGTTGTAACACGTTTCATTTTTGAGCTATGAAAACTATGGTATTACCGTATTCATTTCAAGCTACTAGAAATTGGTCTATTAAACTTGTACAAAAGGCGGGATCGAAGCAGAGACCTGGCCAAATTACTAGGTTTCATTCCCTTTAAAGGTAACTTATCATCACAAAAAAATTAAGTGATAAACAAAATAGTGCTTCAATATGCGGTATATCTGTAAACAAGTGAGCAAGTTCTTTAGTCCTAATAACGATGCGCACGCATCATATTACGAATATCTTATTAAATATTCTGAGATCTACAGGCATTATCATTGAATCTTGGCCAGAGGTGAGATTGATCAGGAGAACTTTGTGTTCATAATGTGCGATGCTTCGTCAACAGAACAATGAAAACGACGCATTACATCATTGAGATGCGATTATTAGAACACTTTGTATTCAACAGACGCACTTCTCCAGGTCATGAAAAGGGGCCTGTCAGTCGAGGTTATTGTTGCAATATGCCGTAAGCCGTTTTTCGGTCAAACGCCATTATTTCTACATAAACAAAACGATTTGAATGTGACCTGCAAGTACAACTTACGGTTTTGACGTGGAATAATATAATATACACTGACATATGCACACATTATACTAACTTACTTGCTATGTGGGTCGCATGGCTTTGGCTACATGAAAAGCATGGCAAAGTCGACAAGCACCTGTTCGAAATGCACCGCCATGGGAATTGCCCGTTATGATGGTGCAAGAATACCCTCACACTACCAGTCAATAATCAAGGAAAGAAAATTGGAAGTCATTTCTCGTTCCAAGTGAGCACGACATGTATCCCAATGGACCATATTTGCAGGACTCATCTTGACAGATGAGCGGAATACCAGTTGTGGTAGCAACATTAATTAGCTAGCAAACCAAAAGTGGGCAGTTTAACTAGATGTGTATGCACATCGTCCGTACAAAAGAGGTGGGGAAAAAATCCAATCACAAGAAATATAAAATAACAAATTTATTTGCATACAAATAATGGAGCTCCTATCTGTTCACCTCTTCAATCTTTGCTTGAATTTTGCCAAAAAGGGACATGTAAAGTTCATCCCTAAATATAGAAGAAGTAAAGTGATTATTTTATTAAAATAAAATCTGACAGTCATACTTGGCCTCATCAGTCCATGATGACACATCATTTGGTGCCATGAAATTCATCAACTTCGAATGAATGTCATATCTGGAAAGAAAATTAACAGAAAGTAAGTCTGGAGTGTCAATGTACAAGACCCTCTATTCAAGCAGCTGTAATATATTCAATTCAACAATAAACTAATCAAACAAAAACATTCCTCCAAACTTGAATGCACGGGACTTACTTTACTTTCCGATCCTTGCTATTTCTAGAATCCACTTGCTTCTTTGCTTTGTTTCGCATTTTACGGATCTCACTGTAATGACTGGAGAGAGCAGAGAAACATAAGTACACAGCAACATATACATGATACAGTTTTACGGCTCCACCCAACCCATTCGGATGATACGGACCCCAGAACAGAAGGCTTCCCCCTACTCTAACCAATAAATCCCAAGGGTTCTTTATCCTGCATACCACCATAGAAAGTAGTACGGCCTTGTTACGCAGTTGGGCAGCACTGCAGAGTCACCGAAGAATTACAATTATAACGAATTACAATTATAATTCACAATCATAACACCTGTGGCTTGATTGGGTCTTGAACCCAGGACCTCAACCTACACAGTCGACATAGGATTGCAGTCAGCCAGTTAAACTAACTGAGCTATTCGGTGCCCATAAGTACACAGCAACAAAAAACAGCAATAGTAAACCCACTTGGCAATCGCAAGAGGATCGTTCAAATCCATTGATTTCCTCTGAATAAGTTCTCTCAATAACAAATGATAGAAATCGTCATCATCAAAGATCTCTGCATTGTAATTCTTCTGTCGCTCACGGTTGTTGGGGATTCTGCCCTGTAAAAGAAAATAACCAATGCAATCCATGTTCATCATGATGCAAGTGTGTACCTCAATAATGGCCTCATCATCCTCAGGCTCATTGTTGTCAATGTCTGCCTCTTCGGCCTGTTCTGGCATCCCCAGAATATGATAAGCAGAACGTCGCAACTGAGTGCGTAAAACCAGCCGCTTCTTGTCGGACAGAATCTGTGGATAATACAAAAATGAGTGCACACTGATGGCAGACAGAACTCAAACCGCACCTGTTCAATCTGCTTCAGTGTGGACTGATCAAAAGCACTGAATCCTTTGCTGAGCTTCCCTGATGCCACTCGTGTTTTGTCAAACCACTTCTGAATAGTTTCATTTCTAAATTTCTGGAAGCTGTGATGTCTGTCAGAGATAAGATGAGGATACTCCTTCAGTTTCCTCTTCTTCTTGGGTTGCTCCTCCTCCTGTTCCTCCTCCTCCTCTTCTGCATCCTCATCACTCGCAATAGATTCGTCATCACTACCGCGTGATTTTGTTCTTTTCCTTCCTGATGATTTCACAATGTATGATGTCTGTGGATTTTGCGACAGCAAAGCGGCCTGAAGATCAACCAACTGCTCCAGAAGTCCGTTCACTGCAGCTTGTCCTGAAAAATATCAAAATGCATCCTGGCAATCACTCAGGCCCTCCCTTACCTTGCTTCATGGCTTTTAGATAGGGCTTTCCTCCGGCCTCTTCTAACTTGCTCCAATCGGTTGGTAGTGGCATTTGATTCGTGCAAGTCAGCAATTTCTGTAGTTTTATTCTGAGCTCTAGAAAACTGTCAAACAATGCTGCAAGAAGACTTATAATGCCACTCAGCCATATTGAACAACAATGCTAACCAAGCTGTTTCTTTGTAGCTTCTCCTTTGGCAACTTCCTCTGCAACATTTCTCTCAGAAAAACTCCTCATTTTCTCTTGGTGCGATCCTCCAGAGGTCTCCTCATCTTTCTCGTTATCCTCATCATCCTCTTCATCATTATCATCATCCTCTTCATCATCATCATCATCATCATCATCATCATCGTCCCCGAACTGGCTGAAGTCTCCTCCAGCATTGAAACTAAAAATAGAACATATTATCATACCAGCAAAACAACTTGCTTCATTAATCTTACCTGAACCCTTTTTTAACGGGCTCTGCAAACCTCACTTCACCTGATCTATCGTCCTCCCCCTCCTCCTCTTCCTCCTCCTCCTCCACACTGATCTTATCTTCATCATCTCCATCTTCTTCAACATCATACATGTTTTCATCTTCACTCACGTCATCTTCCTCGTCATCTACAAAAATAAACATTAACCTCTCTCGAGTCTCTTTCCTCTTCAGTTGTACCTAGCAGAGTATCACTGCGGGAGGTTTTCTTCCCAGCATATTTCTTATCACTGTCGGAGAGAAGTCCTGTTGTCTTTCGACGAATGCTTTTACCGAGTGGTGCCCCCCAATCTTCCTCATCAATATCATCTTCTGTGAATTTGTCCGTTAACTTGGCTGCTGAGGCTGTGAAAGGAAAAATAAATTAGATAATATTATTTCATTTGCTCATGAAGAATCCCAAAATTCTGGATTACTTAATGATTTCAACTTTCAAGGCGCAACATTGATAACAGATAAAGACCAAGATCTGTCATCACTTTTCAAGGCCTTGCATGCCAACGATGCCGTCTTCATTATTGGGAACCGATGGTGGCTGGTACCATCAGCATCATACCAGGGCTGCTGAAACCAGCTAGGACCCTCCTCCAGCAGCCAATGACCAAAAATTCCATTTTCTCCAAACGGCAAGCATGAAGACGGGTATCGGTTGCCTGAACCCGAGCCTTGCGCCTCGAGCTGCACCTGGGACCTCCTGCTTCCAAGCGTTCGGAAGCTTGACTTTCCTCCATTCTTGCTATTCTCCCTTTATCCGTGCTATGCCAGCCTTCTCATCTCTTCCCCCAAATTCCCCCGTGCCTTCCTGGTTTAAAGCTTGAGTTGAAATTCCACTCTACACCACATGAAATGGTGGCTACACACACTGGAGACGGACACACGGCTTTCAGATCACACGCCCATAGCATTGCAACAATCCAAGGGCACTGAGCTAGAGTGATGCTCCTACTACCATCATACCAGCAGCCTTGCATTTAGCTTGTGACTATATCCCAGGCGACCTTGTACGTAGACATCAACCCACCACACCAGGCGGCCTGGTACGTAGCTCACGGCTATATCCCAGGCGGCCTTGTACGTAGACCTCAACCCACTACACACCCGGCGGCCTGGTACGTAGCTCACGGCTATATCCCAGGCGGCCTGGTACGTAGACACTCCGTTCCCCAAAATAGGCGGCCGTTAATACAAGTTAATATAACGGAGGTGGCAAATCACCCCTGGTCTTAAATGTTATACCCACTCGACCGTCGGGAGAAAAAATGTAATTATCATGTATTCAGGTATTAATCATCATATTCATAATAAATAATTATCATTAATAATGTCATTGTGATGATTATGCATCATCCCAAAACCCGACAGTATACGCCATTTATCGCCCACTAATACAGCTTTGTTTGAGAAAAACGATCAACCCACAGCACCGAAATTTCAACAAACCATAAGCTTACACTCATCAGCTAATTCTGGGTCGCCAAAATCAGGAGTCGGGTTAGCAAGGGTGGCGAGCTGCTCTGATAAGCTGGCCATGATCCACTAAGTTTAGCTGACCACTTCGGAAGCACCGGAAGTGAGGACCACGCTGTCTTTGGTGGCAAAAATCATAACGCATCAAAATAAACGCACTTGGCAGATTTGGTAAATATAAAGAGGCCTCAGACCCCTAGGATTTTGGTCTTCCAGATATTGAATACACGTACTAGTAGTATTCATACTTCATAAGATTTCGGATTGCGGTATTCATGATAGCCTTCGCGGTATAACTTAATAGCGCTGTTGGAGATGAAATATTTCTAAAACATATCATTACGGGCTCTGAGAATCATAAAAAAAATAAACAAGAATCAATCCGAGATGTGACCAAGGAAAATTTTTAATAATTAAGCTAATGATGAACATTGATCAAGGAAACATGAACGTAATCGCAGCAATATTAGTTCATGATGCTAAACTATAGTATATGCTTCAATTTATGATTTACAGCTGAATTGCGCAACCAATGAGCTACAAAGATATGCATTTCCTCCTGAAATGACTTTACATTATCATTTAATAAATGAGGAAAACCAATGCAATCCAACAATTACAAAGATTGTTAATACTACAGCATACAGGCTGTGCAGAACAGTCCAATGCGGCACATGTTCAAACTCAATCTGCATGTTGACAGAAGTTGACATATTTATGGCTTTATCAAAGGTCAGCTGGGCTCAGCCCAGTAGACTTGCTATGTGCTGTGGACTTATATTGAAATAAGCTATGCCAATTATCATTGCAGTATACCACCAGACCGTCAATTAAAGAACGTCATATTTGGTCAAATTTGACCTTTGAAATTTGACCTTAAAACTTTCAGTGGTCATCTAAAATAACTTGCCTCATTAATAAGTGTAACTTTCTCATTGACAAACATAAGCGAATTAAAAATATTCAGTACCAAACTTTGATCATTGGAATACCAAAGCGACGAAATTGGCTAAGTGTTGCCTGAAATGCATTTTAACAAAAAACATACAAATATTCTGAAACATCAAACTTCCTTTGAAAAATCGATAGCACACGGTTTATTCAACTCAAAAAGTTGTAAACATTTATTAATTTGATAATAATCAATAATTTATGCAATTAAATGCTTTAATTACTGCTATGACCTTGACCTTAGTGCAACTTCATTCAAACTCATACTTTCGTAAGAGGTTTATACTAGTAATATACTGCAAATTTAATGCCACAACCTGCTTAACAACCGAGTGTTGCCTAATAATTTAATAACCTAAGAACGGTGTATCTAGAAGCAGAAATACTTCTGAGCTTTATTTCACATATTGATGAACTGAATCATTTAATGCCAGTTACAAGTCGCTAGCATTACTATTCGAAGAGTTATTGGCGATCCAGTTTTCAACTTTCAAAAATCACTGCGACGTTGACCTTTAACCTTTGACCTTCAAACTTTCAGAGTTAATCCAAAATAACTTGCTCCATTAATAAATGCAACTTACTAATTGACAGACATGAGCGAATTCAAAATATTTAGTACCAAACTTTGTTCAACGGAACACCGAAGCAATGAAATTAGCGGCTGAGTGTTGCCTAATAATTTGTGTTCCGACGGAAAACACACAAATATTCTGAATAAGCACATTTTTTTCCAAGACTCGACAACACACGTTGTATGCAACTCAGAAAAGTTATAAAATTAACAAAATTCGAAATAATAATCAATTTATACAATTAAATGCTTTAATTACCACAATGACCTTGACCTTGGTGCAACCTCATTTAAACTTATAATTTCATAGGATGGCTATACTAGCAATATACTCTGCAATTTTCAATGCCACAACCCGCTTAAC
>KB311194.1:35708-47380 GCA_000328365.1 Capitella teleta
CAAAATAATCAATTTGGCAATTAAATGCTTTAATGACCACAATGATCTTGAACTTCAAGCAACTTCATGTAAAATCAGGATTTCGTAAGAGGTGTATGCGTGGCATATAGTCTGCGAATTTCAAGTGCACAACTTACATAACCATAGAGATATCGGCATTTGAAAAAGTCATAATTGCTATTTCGCAAGATTACGCAAGAACGGTGCATCTAGGAGCAGAAATACTTCCGAGCTTTATTTTACATATTGATGCACTGAATCATTTGATGCCAGTTACAAGTCGTTAGCATTACTAGTCAATGAGGTTTTAGCGATCGCGTTTTCAACTTTGAAAAATCACTGCGACCTTGACCTTTAACCTTTGACCTTCAAACTTTCAGTGTTAATCCGAAATAACTTGCTTCATTAATAAGTGCAACTTAATAATTGACAGACATGAGCGAATTCAAAATATTCAGTACCAAACTTTGTTCAACAGAATACCGAAGCAATGAAATTGCCTAAGTGTTGCCTAATATGTGTTTCGATCGACAACACACAAATATTCTGAATTATCACATTTCCTTATAAGACTCGACAGCACACGTAGTATGCAACTCAGAAAAGTTACAAAAATTACGAAATTCGAAATAATCATCAATTTATGCAATTAAATGCTTTAATTTCCACAATGACCTTGACCTTTATGCAACCTTAATTAAACTTATAATTACATAAGATGGCTATGCTAGCAATATACTCTGCAAATTCCAATGCCACAACCCGCTTAACAACCGAGATATTTGCATTTAAAAAAGTTGTAATTACTATTATGCAAGATTACGCAAGAACGGTGCATCTGAGAGCAGTAACAGCGCCATGCATTGTTGTACATATTAACGCGCTGGATCGATTGATGTATGTTGCAAGACTCCAGCTCAATTAATGAGTGAGCTAGAAGCGATCAAATTTGAGACTTTGAAAAATCGCTGTGACCTTGATCTTTGACCTTTAACCTTCAAATTTGAATCAGACCCGCAGAATGACATGTACTATCAATGTGTGAAATTTGCTGAATTACACTTTACGGAGTTCCGCGCAACGGCGCATAAAAAATCGTTCACAGACTTACAAAAAAAAAAAAAAAAAAAAACACGTAAAGTAACATAAGGAAAATTTTTAATTTAAAATTTTCCTTAAAAATCACTTTTCAACTTTTTGTACGACGCCAGCCCGATTTCCAAGAAAGGCGCGAAATTTCAATCGGAGCGACGCGCTGCTGGCGGATGTTTACATTGCGCGAGGTTCGCGGCTGCCAGCATTTTTCTCAGTAAAAGTAGGGCGTTGGTGATCTGAAAAGAGTTCAGCAGTAAATCTAAAACCCGGATCGATTGTAGTGACCCTTTGCAAAATTGCAAATACTCAATTCAGATCAAATCAGATACCAAGTACTCAATATTATAATATGAATATTTATTTGTCTGAATATCGGTAACCGGAAAAAGAGTCTTAGGCCTCATTTCATTAGTCGAAACTACCGCCTGCGCTCATTTCCGAGCAGATGATCTTCTGTTTATCGACAAAGGAGGAGGCACACCGGTAAGTTGCCAGTGATAATTCGGCGAAGAACAACCATTAATGCATTAATTCTACTTATACAAGACTTCAACATGGCGAGTGAGTCACCCGAACAGCAAAAGGAGCTTCTGGATCCAGAAGAAAAGGCAGAAGAGCCAAAAGTTGACGAGTCATCCGGCTGTCCGATGAAACACAGTCTCCTGCCACAGGGGCCTGGAAAACACGGCGCCAATGGCAAACCGATGTGCAAATATGCCCATAGTGAAATGATGAAAGCGTCCACTCACAACCCCAATGGCAGCACCGTCTCCCTTGGCATCTGTGAAGAGGACTTGAATGGCCAGTGTGAGGTATCATTCCAATCAGTTGGCTACACCATCCAAGAAAGTATACCCACCCCAGGCAAGAGATGCTGCTCACGAACCAAGCAGCCTAAACACATTCTTCACAACGTCAGGTAATCGTCCCTGTCTTCTACCTCTGTTAGTGCTTCTCATTTCAAGTGGTCATTAGCCATTTCATTATATGTAATATTTTATAATGCATTAATTAGTCACATGAAAAAATAACAATTAAAACTTTATTTGAAATATGAAATAAAGTATCAAAGATAAGATATACATATAAATAAAATAAAAATATTATCAAAAATTACCTAGATACTCCACACCCTGTACAATTTAAGCGTCGTCGTCAACGTTGTCGAACGCAATATTCTCGTTGTTGGCGTGGGGTTCTGAATCCAGTTTTCAAACTCAAAAGTTTCAAATGATACAATCAACATTCAAAAATAAAAATTGCCATAAATGGAAATCAAAGACAGCTGAAAGGTCTCCAATGATTGTCTGTCGGAGTTAAGACTACTGACTTACAGCGACGGTATGAATGCCTGAATTTCGATCATTTTGGCAAGGAAATGCATCTCAATGCCATCAACATATTCATTATACTGCTCATTGCGATTCAGTTATCAATGTTTGGAAGGGATATCTGCTTGAAATAATAAGAAGTGATGACCATGCATACATGCTTGGTCCAATTTAGCACAATGTCTTTATTCGTTGTTTGCTTACGCCAGGGGTCCCCACACGTTTTAGTGAGAGGGCCAGATAGTAAACCTCAGGGTAGCCCACGGGCCAAGGAAAGTACCGAACGGAGGGCAAAAGGAGAGCGCTTGTTGGAAGCAAACCCAAACAAGCGCCAAAGGAGCGCAGCCACTCTAGGTGGTCCGGGGGCATGCCCCCCTTCCTCCCGGGCTTAATGTTGCTAAAACATGCAAATTTTACACTCTCAGAATGATTTAAACATTAAAAAAATATAATCATAGGTAGATCAATTTTGAGAAAGCACTGCTATAAAGCTCTGGTGATCAAGAACTTTAGGGCCATTAAAACATAATATTGCTAAATGCTAATGCTTATCAAAAACTAAGGAGATGACTGGCTTCATTGAACACAAAGAGAGCTTAATCAGGTCCATGAGGTTGGAGCCATTTTGGCTGTGAACAGAGGTGACCTCTGGCCAGCTTCATCCAGGATAATGCTGCTTCTTCATTTGCTGACATCTTTATCTTCGATGAAATGGCCATCTGCCTGGTTTTATGAGGAGATTCTTGATCTTTTCTTGACATTGTCATTGGGGCAATCAGGGTGTTGCAAATCAAGCAAACTGGGTGCTATTTCGTTCAATGAAGATTTATTATAACACTTTAATATATCAGTCAGTCTGCAATGAATGCCTCAGCGAGCCAATCAGCGTCATTCAGCAAGACCCCACTGAATAACCAAATCACCAAAACTTTTTCATTTTAACACAGTATTATATCGATTGAATCCAGCCAGTTGGAATAGCAATAAAATTTGAAGGGAAATAAAGTTTAATATTTATATTTTCACTTACAGAAAGCTGTGGCTGTGGGCCAGATTTATTTAATATGAAAGCATTGGAGAGGCCACAGGCCACTTTGAGGAGCCTCGCGGACCGGAGTTTGGTGTTACTTGTTTTAGGGCTTTTATCGGGTGAATAATCAATATCAAAGTGTCCACTTTTGTAAAATTTGTTGAAATTATTGGCTTGGAAAAATGCAGGGCATCTATGCACGTGAGTGACGTGACTGAACTTGGCCAATCACGAATCGAGCTGTTCTTAATTGGTCAGCTGGCTGAAATGGCGTTACTTGATTGAGCTCACAAGCCTACATAACGTAGGTACTAGTATTGCTGCATTAGAGCGGGTATATATTCGGCTCCTATTCGGCTTCAACGAATATCAGCTGCCCGAAGCTTCGGCTTCAAATGTTCGAACAAATTCAATATTCACCCATCACTAAATGCGCTATAAGCGCGCAACTCATTTCTTGGAGCAACGAAAGTGTTGACGGTTGAATCAATTCCTACATTTCACGGGAATCGCCTTTGAGCTCCCAGGCCAACTACTCTTGCTCGATATTTTGATTTTTCGGGGCAATATTACGAGCGCCAGTTGCCTTGTGGAGCCCAACCCTAGCTCAACATAAGTGTCCCCTTGGCTGCACACTATTCAGTTTTGTCCTGGAATTCTTAATCCAGAACAGGCTTGAACTCTGCATGTGATTGTGCCTGGGTTAATTCATCTTTGACCTCATTTATATTAATCAAGCAGTGTCAGTGAACTTTGTAAAGTGCAAAGCTCTTATCAGTCTGATGCATTCACTTATCAGATAATCCGGGTCATCTGTCTGCTGGCTTGAGGACATTTCTCAATTCGAAGTTTTAAACAGCAGATAATATTATAAGATACATTTACATATTTATAACTTAAAGAAACCAGGCAAGAGTGTGAGCATTGCCCTTTGCTCTCCGTGCTTTGTTTGAATTGAAAAGTGAAAGGAAATCATGTTGCAAGTCATGTCGAGAAGCAATCAGCTGATATCAGCAGAATTTTTCCTTTGTGGTTTTGCTTTCCAGGACCCTGTGGCTGCGTGCGTAAACGTGTGTAGGCAACGAACTCTTCTTGATTAAAGTTGAATGTTGACTTTGTCTTCTCCATTATGATTGATCTGTCTGCAGAACTTTTATTATTTAGTAGTTGAGTAAACTTTGATTTGAATGGAAGATATTGTGAGGAGACAAATAACTCACTTTGCTGAATCATCAAGAATTTGAAAGAGGAATGGAATTATTTAATTCTTTTGAACTTGTATATAATATTCCTGGATTCACCTGTATGATAAAAAATTTATGTTCTGTTTCTATTACGGTTTAAGCAGGGAAATTAATTTTTGTGGGCGTAAGCTTCTGATATGTATTGAAAACCTCAAAATATTGTTGTTTGTCTGGGCACTGTGCTCTGGCATTGTACATATCTATTGTTGATAATTCAATAGCTCTCAGTTCAACTCAGGACTATGTTATAAAATGTTATTGTAGTAATAATTGTACACATAGAAATAGAATGCTGTTGTGCTACTTGTGAACTGTAAATATGTTTAAATTTTAGACAAAGAATTAATAATGGTCGCTTGAGTTCAGAGCATGTCACAACAAACTTAGTGACTCAGTGTGTTTTGATAATTAAGCGAATAATGTTTTCAGCACTTGAAATTATCGCATTCTGCTGGTATATAGCTATTTATTTGTGTAGATGATTTATCACTGTGACCTACATTTCCAGGACCCTGGGCCTTTAGTGATCAATGCTGGTTATACAGATGAAAAGGCTGACCGGCTTGCTGGCTTCATTTCAAACCTGAACCATAAAATCTGAATAGTTGATTAAATGAAGAATTAAGATTAGAAATAAATGAATAGTGTTCTGTTATTGAATAAATTCAAAAAGTTCCCAGGGAGATGTGATCATCATATCATTAGTTTATTACCGTGCACTTTTGATTGAAAATTTAGAACACAATGCCTGCTACCGCCGTGCGGACTAAGTTGCTGTATAGTTTCGGTTTCATTGGAGTGTTGCTTGTGTGTATTTCAAATATTAAATTTTGTATAGGAACACAAATGGCTTTATACTTTGAGAGTTTGAAATGTCTTTATGAAGTTTAAGAATTGAAAATGATAATACTGATTGCAAAAAAATGCAAACCTCTGTTTCATATTGTTTTGTGATGTACTCGCATGTTTCTTCCCCCAGTGGAGTATGTGGTCCAGGAATGAACGCCATCCTCGGACCAACAGGCAGTGGCAAAACATCGTAAGTGGCTTTGACCTAAGGTCATCCTGTTATGCAATCCTCACATTCCTCAGTCTGATGGATATCCTGGCGGCCAGAAAAGACCCGAGTGGTCAAACGGGAGACGTGCTCATCAACGGATCCCCACGACCCTCCAACTTCAAAAGCATGGCTGGTTACGTGATTCAGGTGAGAGGACAACAGGCAGCAGAAGGGTGGCATAGTCTGCTCTTCTCCAGGATGACATCGTTGCTGGCATGCTGACGGTTCGAGAGAACATCGCATTCAGCGCTGCCCTCAGACTGCCCTCGTCCATGCCGTTCAAAGAGAAGAGCGCACGCGTCGAAGATGTGATCAATGAACTTGGTCTCGGCAAATGTGCAGAAACAAGGGTATGTGCAGTGGTGATGGCGCAGGAGCATCCTCCATTCTTGTGTTGCTGTAGGTGGGCACTGAATTGATCCGTGGAGTATCTGGAGGCGAACGCAAACGAACCAATATTGCCATGGAGCTGATTACGTCTCCGCAGATTCTCTTCCTTGATGAACCTACCACAGGACTTGATGCGAACACAGCCTACTCAGTCATGCACCTCCTCAAACGGTAACTGCATGAATCAGGAATTAATCAAGCATCTGGTTCACTTGTTTTTTGTTTGTCTTTTCAGGTTATCACGTCGTGGCAAAACGGTCATCTTCTCAGTGCACCAACCGCGTTTCTCGATCTACAAACTCTTTGATCACGTGATGCTTCTCTCCGTGGGTGAGATGGTCTACCATGGACCTGCGAAGGAGGCCCTTGGCCATTTCTCTGATCTGGGTTTTGTGTGCGAAGAGCACAATAATCCTCCGGATTTCTTCCTGGACGTCCTCAATGGAGGAGTTCTTCCGGTCTCTTGTCCGGCAAAACTTCATACTGAGACTGTTGCTAACGGTGACGCAAGTGCGACTGAGACCAACGAGATGGTTGATCTTGTGATTGACATTGAGGAGGACGAAGATGCCATGTCGCTCCGGCAGAAAGTTCTGGTTGAGCGATACAAACAGTCCAAGCACTACTTGAGGTATTTCTTGCTGAATTTTTAATTTAATTTCTTTTCAATGTTTTGTAGTTTGCAAGAGAAACTGCTGCCTATTGAGGGTCATGAGGCACCCTCCACCAGTGTTGTCAATGGCACACAGTACGCAACTTCATTCCTCAGGCAATTAGGCGTCGTTGGCAAGCGGACTTGGCAGAACATGATTCGGAACCACCACACTATGATGACACAGGTCAGCAGCAGTGTTTGATGCTGGCTCAGAAAGAGAACTCTGTTTCATTGCAGCTCATCTCTGCCGTGATCCTTGGTCTTCTAATTGGTTCGCTGTATTTCCAAGTCGATCTGTCGCTCACTTCAGGCATTCAGAACAGGTAGATCACACAAAAGAGAAGACCACATCGCTCATGTATATGTTCTACTTTCTTCAGAGCTGGAGCTTTCCTCTTCATTGTCATGAACTACATTTTCGGAAACATGTCTGCGGTTGACATGTTCATCAAAGATCGAGCCATCTTCATGTGAGATCCCTCTATCTCAGCAGCAGTTTTCATTCTAATACTTTGGTTTTTCAGTCACGAAAACATCAGCGGTTTTTACCGCGTTTCAACGTACTTCTTTGCAAAAATGCTGTGTGACGTGATGCCCCAACGCTTCATCCCCATCACTGTCTTCTCTCTCATCTCGTACTGGATGATTGGTAAAATCAGCACAATTCATATCGTTCTCCCCCTAAAGCAAAATAACGCAGGTTTGCAGAATGACTTCATGCATTTCTTCTTCTTCTGCCTGAACACCATTTTGACGTGCATGGCTGGAACGAGCGTGGCGTTGCTGTTCAGTGCCACCATGTCCACTCACACTGTGGGAACCATCCTCACCGCTCTAGTCTGGGTTTTCATGCTCGTTTTCAATGGACTTCTGGTCAACATCGAAACCGTTCCCCGGTTCCTCCGCTGGGGAAAACACTTCAGTATTTTCCGATACAGCATGAACGTTAGTGTTGAGTGCACGGCTTTGTTTGGTCATGTATTTACTTTTTTTTTTCTCTTAGGGATTTCTCGTAAATGAACTCAAAGGTCTTGAATTCTGTGGTGAAATTGAGAATGGGAATTCCTCCATCCGCTCATGGTGGGTGTTATTCACAGATGATCTCATTACATGTATATATATATATTTTAGTTTTTTTTTCTCAGTATCCTGGTTCATATGTCTTAACAATGTGGCCTGTGACCACACTTTGATGATTAATATTATTATATATAAATATTCCTTGTTGATGGTCATTTCACAGATTCCATTTTTGCCGTCCAAGTTGGGCTGATAAATGTCATCCTTTGATGACTCCTCTGTTCTACCTAAGAAATCAAAGTTTTCTCAAATGGCTCTCTTTGCATGAGGATATGCTAGAATAAACAAATGCAGGAAAATGGCAGTTTCGTTTAATTGTAATGATATCAGGTCTTTTTTTTTTCTGAATAATTCATTTTTTTTTAGCTTGACTACTGCAACCTCAAAGCAGTATTCTACAGTAGTCTTCATAGCCTCTCTTACTACTGAAATCAACCTTAAAGATAATACATTATATTAGTCGTATAATCAGTTCTATAAATGGCAAAGTAATGGGCAATAATTGATGATCATTCCATCATTTATGTACATTCAGAATCCATAAAATCTCCTAACATATTAATTATTTTCAGCACGACTGGAGATGCGTACATGAAGGGTCAGGGCATTGCACATGACAGTGCGTGGGACCTGTGGCTGAATCCGTTTGGCCTGGCCATGCTTTCCCTCTTCTTCCTCTCCGTCACATACGTGCAGCTGCGCAGAATGAAGAAACTCAGATAGACGTTGAAATACTGCGCTTGAATCTGTGCCTTGTTTTTTGAAATGTCATTTTTGGCATGGGTTCCATCAGTCCCGATTAGTTGTATTAGCTCTTTATCACTTTTTTCAGTGTATCTTCTGATCTTCTGACTTTTGACTAGATGTACAGTGTCTACTCTTGATGTTCACTGCTGAGGGTATGGTTTACATACACTATTTTCTGTCATAATTCAGTGTATACTTTTACATGTGTATATTTTTCTGTGTTTGTCTTGTTGAGCGCATAGCAAGCAAAGCCAAATACTTTATGCTAATGGAAAATGTATTCATTTGCCGGGTAGCTGGAATGTATTGTGTGACTGACACACTTTGAAATTCTCGTATTCATGATATAAATCTTATGTATTTTGAAGATGTATTTATTAATGATTGAGGAACTACGCTCTCTACATTATTTTTAAATACGACTACTCAATACATGTATACCAAAATTTCTGAATGAGATCTCTGCTAATTTGTATTATACTAGTACAATGTCAGCTTGAATGTTACACATATTTATATTTTTACTGAAGATCTTGACTTTAAACTTCATTTCCAAAAACAGTAAGATAGTTAGTCATATTACTGAGTTATGATTGCAATGTTTTGGTTCAGAACTTTGACATATTGTTATCTGTTCATATGGTGGTTTTATAACACAAACCCTCCAACTTGCATTAAAGATTCTTTTATTTTGTATTTATATTGTAACATGTCTCCTGTGTTTCCTCAACCTTTTTTATATCGCAGTTTTATTTTACTTAATGTACAAGCACATTAGGGGCATGGCAAAATAAGCGAGCCTGTCAAAAATCAACTCTGTTATTTGTACAATTTGACAAAAGTAGAATGATGGGACTCACTACGGAATTGCCGCGCTTCGCTCCTATTCCAGGGACGATTTGCGCAGTTCGTCTGTGGGCCTATAATTCATCCATCCTACCATAGGATCTGCCTGCAGCCCAGAGGTAGGCTCAAGAGTAGTTCCACAAGATGTAACCGACGATCATCCTGAATCCTCGGTCTTATTAGCTCCCTTGGCGAAATTTAAAAATGGCCAGTGCTCCGAATCTAGAAGACTGAGCATAACGATTGAAATTGAGAGAAATGAATAACGGCTCAAGAAAGTCGCCATTTCTTTGTTTCATCGCCTCATTAAATATGTACTAATATAACAGTAGATATCGCCTAAATTAAGTTAAAACAGGTTGTTCAGGGTGGAATTGATCGTAATATTGATTTATGCTTCTTAAACAAGAATCATAACGCTCAGTCTTCTAGATCCGGAGCACTGGCCATTTTAAGGTTTCGCCCAGGGAGCCAATGAGATCGAACCGTATCATAGCATTTGAGCTCGGATACGGCCGGGTTTAGCTCAAGAGCAACCACAGTGTATAGTTAAGTGAGAACAGAGTCCAACTGGCCTTGAAGCTTAGCTAGAGAATTAGCTGTCAAAATTAAGTGACATTCTACCACACCAACATTCACGTGACAACCAGCTCCAACGGTTACACAATATTATGTACTCTCAAACGTTTATTAAAGGTCACAGTGGAGTGAAACAGTTCTCGTATCCTTTTTGGGAAATTCTTCTCTCTGCCACTTCAGCACGCTTTTCAATCATCCACAGAAGGCGTCTTCGTCCACACCCGCCATGACGGAAAACTGATCAATTTCGCACGATTTCGAGACCATTATGTATCAGTCCCTGACGGGTTTCTTTTCGCTTAACTCAATCAGGATTTCAACGGTGTTTGATAGCACTTATATCATAATTCTTAATAAGTGTATCAAAACTTTAGTGCCATTATTTATCTTAATCATTAATGAAAGGGATGGAAATGATCTAATAATTATGTTCTGCTTCTTCTTCTAGAGAGCTTATTCATAAAATACATATTTTAAATAATATACTGTGGAACCCCCCCTAACTCGAACTTGAAGGGACCAGCGAAAACGCAGGGTTTTCGACGAATCAGGAGGGTTTTCGAATTCACAACATTTTGGCGACGTTATAATCTATGCGATGACATATTATATATATATATATATCATTTATTTCGTAACAGTAACATTACAGTAATTAAATGAAGAGGAAAAAAAATTAAAAAATTAAAAAAAAATATAGCAACTAGGCAAAATCTAGGCTATACATAAATGTATAATAAGCAGTTCTAATTCATGTGATGTAAAAAAACTATAATCACGATTGTCTCTAGCATTGCACAGTTCCACAATTGCCTGGGCAGAGCAGGAAGCTTCAATGTTCGCATCATTTGATGACAGCAAAAAATCTTTACAATTAATTTCAAGTAAATCATGTAAGGTAGGAATATTCAGAGAATGACAAAGAGACCTTATATTACAGCCTGATATGGAAAAACTCTTTTGTGCAATTGAGGTGAGGAGGGTCAGGATGGGGTTGGTACTAATCATACAACTTTTAATGAATGTGCAGAAACGTAATAGGAATTGAATCTTGAGCGGTGCACAGTTATTTATAAGGGGAATCAGGACAGAATGTGTGAGAGGGCTCACTCGCCACACGCGTTTGAGGGACCTTCTCCAAGCTATGCTCAACCTGCCTAACGATACATCATCCAGGGGCCAGAGAGGCGAGCCGTAGAAACTTGTACAGTACGAGCGGAAGAGAAAGGACAGGGTGGAACTGCTGCAAGTATGGAACCTAGCCAGAAGCAGATTAGTTCGATAGTACATGTCGCCAATTGCTTTTGAAAAATTATTACCAACTTGCCTGGGACCGAAGCAAGTGCCCAACAGAGAAGCGTCCTCAACTATGGGAATCATAATGCCATTCAATTTCAAGCTACCAGCAGCCAGGGGATCGCTCGGAGCGTTATGAAATACTAGATGGGCGCTCTTACTGGCATTGAATAGGACATTATACTCCTCAGAAAAGACCTCACAGACCAACAGCATGGACTCGGCAGCGAAGATTGACGGCGCCAGAAGGGTTAAATCGTCGGCATATCCAAATGCTCCTACAAACTGATCACCAACGTGGCAACCAACACCAATTGAT
>KB311194.1:50523-80582 GCA_000328365.1 Capitella teleta
GCGGGACCCCCCCCCCCCCCCCCCCAAAAAAAAAAAAAAAAAACAAACAAACAAACAAACAAAAAACAAACAAACAAACAAACAAACAAACAAACAAACAAAACAAACAAAAAAACAACAACTCGAACTCGAACTCTCGAAACATTGCGAATCTATGCCATACTTTGGTAAATATTAGACGCATCGTACTGCCTTCATAACACAGGTGGGCCTTGCTTCCTCAGCAGTGTGATCTACTCAATTTCTTTGGTTAATTTTCACAGCTTTGTTTTCTTCTATATTTTCTTCTATAGGTGCATATATGATAGTCTTTCATGGTGCCTTTTACAAATCAAATCTGATCCATATCTGAAATTTGGGATCTGATTCCTACGACTCAAGAAATATTATTGTTGGACGTGAATGTGATAAGACTAATGTAAACTTTTATGAATGTAATAAATAGTGATGATTATGATAACAGATAGCATCTTCCTGTGTGTTTGATGATAAAGTGGTTTGAGAAACAATCGTAAAAGTTTATGAGAATAATATAGCATGTACTCCCTGTTGGCCAATTATACACAGCATGCATATGTATACTGCATAATTCTGTTCGTTCGAGATACATTGCATATTGGATTGAAGATTTTCTAGATTTCACCGAGGCGCTGTTCTTGCTTATGAAATCATGCCAACCTGTAGACCGAATTTAAAAAGCGTTCTGCGGAATCGTTCATTAATTTTATTCATTGAAATTCATAATTATATATATATGAATTATATATATATGAATAAACATTATGTGTGGCTGTTCCATTAACACTGTAAATGTCTACTACGCATACACAGCATATTTATTTCAATTATCCCAGTATCGCTGGCACCCGTTTCACCAAAGAAGGTTGAACTTCGAATGAGTCGATGAAAATCGTAAGACCGAATCATTCTTATGCCCGTACACGATTGATTTCTTTCTCGCCTGAATAATTATGTCTCAATTGAAACTGGAGTATATCAATTATTAATGGTCAAATCCATCAGTCTTTAGTGCAGATTTTTTTTTCACTGCGTATAGCTCCGTTCACCAATCTCTCTTTTTTTCCCGGATGCTAATTACAAGTTTTTGATAATTAATACGTGCGTTGCTTTGATGGATGACGTGACAAGTCACTCACTGTATGTGAGCAATACCAATATAAAGGCTGCGTCGTAATCTGCAGAATCAAAATGAGTAGTCGGCCATGCATTGAATAGTTTGCTCAAGTAATATTGGCTATCATATCTCATTCTGTTTCCATGGAATCAGTTGGCTTGTTTGTGGCCAAAATATTAACATAATCATGTGGAACCAGTTTGCGTTGTTTAAGATCAGCCGTCTGGATATCTTGAAACCCAAGCCCTAATTGATGCGTCTGTTGTCTGGTGTGGTGCCAGCTTCAATGATTGCGTTGTCGATCATTATTCAGTTTTTTGCCTCCTGACTTCAACCAAGTAAGTCTTGATTTAATACACATGTTCGTATGCACTGTAAGTCTATGCAAGTACCCCCGACTGCATATGCATCACTACGACTTGGTACAAGATTGGGCGGAGACTTCTCGCCGACAGAAACACTCCTGTGTATTTCGTATACACAGCTCCGTGCAAATCCTGTACGTAATTGTGTATTATAATTGTAATTCGTTATAGTTTGTCGGGGACTCTGCATTGCTGTCCAAATGCCTTATATGGTAGTATGCAGGGCGATGAACCATAGGGATTTATCGATAACTCATAAGAGCAGAGCCCTGGTCCCGTGTTTTTGGTCTGGTGCTCGTATCACCTGGGCGGGTTGGGGGAGCCGTAAAACCTTATCTTGATTCATGCGGTTATGTTTCATAACCAAGCGATACCTGTATCAATATGAGGTTAATTCATTATGTTGCTGTATGCCTGTTGAACGAACACCAAAAGAGCAATCAATGGTCTGTCGCACTGTTAATCAACGCAATCGTAATCACACAGCACTAGAAATTAAATTCGTACTTATTACAACCCACATTTAGCCAAAGCAGGGAGGCATTTATAAGGAGGACCTTCATGCTGGATAAGCTCTGTAGAATCTCGCTGTGTCAACTCCGCACCGAGCCGTTGTGGTCGAGGCGGTGATCAAGCGCATGCAGCGAGGCGGCAGCAGTCGATCACCCGCGATGGAGGGTGAAGGGTTTCACTCGGCAAAATGGGACGCCAACAATGTGACGCATGCTGGCAACTGCAGAGTGTACTACCTTGTGATACGTGTGTGTCTTGGAGGATTATTATCATTGGCAGGAATAATCGGGAATATCCTCACGATATTGATCATGAACCGAACGACAAGACCCTCTGCCACAACCCGCGCACTGCTTCTTCTGGCTCTTACCGATCTGACGGTGGTGGTCATCTATGGCACAATGGCGGTGTCCATACCAGTGCTCAACGCCATCCACAAAGCGGAACTCGCACACACATTACAGCTGCATTTCCTCGTGTATCTGTTACCCTTTGGACAAATGGCTAGTTTAATCTGTGTGTTCATCACCGTCGTTGTCACTCGCCAACGCCACTTAAGCGTCTGCCATCCACACCAGTTGAGGACCAAGAATCAAATACGTGCCGTTTATATCCGCATTGCATTTGCGAGTGTATTTTCCGTTATCTTTCACATTCCCATGTTCTTTCAAGATAGAATTGATGGTCATGTGCTCGTACGTAGAGACTTTGCCAACAGCAAAGCTTACACCGTCTTCTATGCTATCGTGGCCGTCCAACTCTTTCGCTATGTGCTGCCCGTCTCAGCTCTTATCTTCATGACCACGGGATTGATCCGTGCCCTCCGCAAACAATCGCGAACTAAAGACGCTGCCCTCCGACGTAACAGCGGGCGAGCAGGCTTAACCATGTCCCTGGTCGTAGTTGTTTTGGTTTTCATCGTGTGTCAGTCATTCGCACCCGCGAGGCAGATCCTCATGTGGACGCACAGACCGTACAGTGAAGCCATACTCTGCGGTGCATCGCTCTTCTATTTTGGACCGTTGGATCTGATTTCTCTCCTGGTCAACTCGTCTTCAAACTTTATCGTTTTTGTTCTATGTGCAAAGGGATTCAGGAGAATACTTATTGCTATGTTGACGAAGAGAACGACAAATGGAAGCCATTCTACGTTGCCTCGCGCGGACGCTTATTCCTTGGAATAATGCATTACTCATATTTTAATAAAGCTTCAGACCAGCCTTGTATTAAATTTGCAAAGAAATATATACACATGCATTAAAGCCACACAGAGTCATTCTGAATAAATGTCAAAGGTCAAGATAAGAAAAATCTGGGTCTCTCTAATTGTAGACCTACATAATTATAAACAATAATTAACCGTTGTGCTTTTAATTTTCGGTCTTCTCTGCGGTACTATAGTCTAATGTCAATACCACACTTCGAGATTTACACAAAGAAGAAAAAACTTCATATTAATAAAAACAATCCCATTTTAAGGTGTTATCCCATTATATACATGATTATAGATAAAAGATAAAAATGCAATAATTTATTTATAAAGTGCAGAATATACACTCAAGGTTCTATGGCTACATGCATAATTATTTCCTCAAATCCACCGAATGCCCATTATTCTGTCTGCAAAATTTGTCATAATTACTATATAATCTATAGACGCACTTTCTGCACTCGACAGGAACTCGATGTTTATGTGTATATACATATATCGATACATGATTCCTTCCACATACGGGCTCACCCTTATATTCATACTCATGTAGTGTACCAACCATACACGCGATCCATTGTGTTTTTTTTTTCTCCTTCCACAGAACATATAGATCAATGGACATTTCCCGGAATCAGATAATACATCAAAGGATATTTTGTCAAAGACAATTGATCGCATTTTGGAGAGAGTGAACGGACCACGGGTACGTGAACATCCGGTGCTATTAGCCCCCGTGTCATTGACACTTCGTCCTGCATCAGTGCACTGCATGTCAGCAAATTTTCTCTAGCTCCCTCTGGGAAATCTAATTCAGGAAGAGAATTCAATTGTGCGAACACATTCCAATCTTTTTCCTGCATGCCGAGCAGTAATGCGTATCATCTTACGGGTTTCCAGGAAATCGTTGCCCAAGGACAAACTATCATGAGAATAATCGATTGTTCCTAGAATTGGCATCACATGGAGTCATGCACAGAAGTAGCAGATCCCATGCTTCCATAATATCTCACTCATTCATGGCGATTGATGCATTCATATCATTCATTCCCGCATCAGCTTTGATCAAAACGAGATGCATTGAATGCAACACGCCTCTTTTCGATGTTTTTCATTCTGTGAATGTTCCCAATAATCCCAGGTGCTCAAGGCGCGGCGGCCTCTTAGCGAATTAGCTCATTCGCACATCTCATGGGCCCATCGCCTCCTGAGAAGGCTATTTTGGACTTCGTTTTTGGGCAAGTCTATCTGAATTCGGGAATCGATATTTGTGATCGGTCCAGCTCTAGGAAATGGTGCTCATCCAACAGCCGAGTCTGATTTTTATTTTTCAAACCCACGCCTGCTCTTTTCCAATAATTTATATAATTGAATATAATAAATGGAACGCCTTTACGAACGTATTTCCTCTCTGCGGTTTTCAATATGAAAATTCTTCCAAGTAGTTTGCATTAGTAAACTCTCCTCCCTTTTCCTCGTATTCTTCGTCAAATCTCACTTACCTATCTCACGCATTCTCCTCTTCCCGTACCCACCCCCCCCCCCCTACCATTACCCTGTGGTCAATTGTTCCCTACCCAAAGCCCAAACATGCGAGAACAGGTGAATGCCTCTCGACATGATTAATGCTGATTGCGATAGCCAGGACCTCTAATTCGGAACTATTGTATTGTCCGCTTTTACGAGTGCTTGTCCGACATGGCAAGGGGATATTCATTCATCTCCCGTCAATTATTCATTTGATCAACTCACGTGAATTCAAGGGGTGACGGGTTACCCGTAAGCTTCGTTCTTTTCTGCTCTTGATGCCTGTCACTTATGCATGAACTGTGTTGCATTAAACGACATGGAAAGGCGAAGATGTTGCCCTTATGGGGAATGAGGGGCTGAGCTGGACATCGTGCTATGTAAGCAATATTGCCATAGCCTATAGACCCAGTGCTACATTGCGAACTGAGACGTATTTCTAATACAAATATTGGCAACATGAACCCCTATGAAAGTTTTTTCTTCTGCTGAATGGCACTTAATTCGACCTACTTTATAATTGCAATCCGTCGGGCATACAGCAATAACAACAATTGCGACAATACACAGAATCATATGTAGGCGAATCCGAATCCGAATCCGAATCCGCAATGTTTTACAGGATTTAAAATAGTTGTATTGCATTGTGTTTGCCATAGAAATGGCTATATTTATTGTCAATCGGGGCCCTTGAAAACCATTGTTTCGCATCAGCGGTTCTCATTAGCATGCAAAGGCGATGTCATGGTGGAATGATTTGATCCTCTTATATGTGGATTATTTGAATATATTTACTACCTATCATAACCACCTTAGCATTAAGATGGCGTCCTTGGTTTGGTAGATGTTCCTCGGAAATACTTGAGAGGAAATACTCAACATGTTGGTTATGTTGTGACATAACACGCAAGGTCTCGTGGAATAAGCCCCATGTTCTGCAATCCATGAGGTAAGATTGAAAAATTCATCATTACTTGTATGTAAAGCTCTAACACCTAATTGTAGATGGATCAGCTGTAAATCGAAACACCTAAATATCCTCCCTTTCTTCATATTTTCATTAGTAAATTTTACTTTTCCAATTTTTTATGAGGTGCCTCACTCGATCGGGCTGGCATATGATCTTTTCGATATTATGTAAATAAATGTACAAACAGCCAAATGAAAATCAATCAATCTCATTTGCATAAGGTTATAATCTATCCCTTACAAGCAATTTTATTCAAATGACACTCAACTGGACGACCACGTTATTATTATGTGGTCGTCCAATATTGATTTAGTGCACCTACCGATATCCACAAACCTAAGGCCTATGATCTAATCTACATCAATTTCGCCCCTAGTCAATTTCGCCCTCTGGTGTGAATTAGAAACATGGACCCAATTCTCGTGACATTTATTACCACATAAGTTAATTAGGCCCAGATATAATTATGATATATTATTCTCACACCTCCGTTTATGACTAGGCCAATGAGTTAGTTAGTACATTATTAAAGGAACTAATTCATGGGCTTAATCATAGTCATATAAAAAATAATCACGCAGTTCTGGGGATGATGAATGCCTCCTTAGATCTGATGAAAAGGTGTTCTCTTGTCTCACATGCCAGTCATACAAGAAAGGCCCATAGACGAGAATTTATTTTCTCGACATTGCGTGGAATTTATTGCAGAATGGCCTTGCATAAAAAGTCCTCGGGAGATCTATGAAGCGAGAAATGGAAGGCAATGGTGAAAAGTGATAGCATCATAAGTATAATATGCCTCGATTATCATTTATTATGTTCCTCTGATCTCACATTTAAATTAGAGACCAAGTTTCCAACAAAGTGGCCGTGGCATTCAGCTTCCGCCCACGTGTGCGAAGACAATCGATTGTCAGGAATCTCTTGCAAGCGGAAGTGGGCAACCATAAGGGGCAAGACGTGTGCTGCAGATTGATGGGGCGATAGATGATACCCTGAGTCCGTGGCAGACGCCAGCCGTGCCCTCAAAATGACCGAGAGACACACTCAAAAAAGTCTATAATAAAAACGAAAGGAGACCCCGGTACAATTAGTGAAGACCTCTATTCATTTCGTAACCTCTTCAAATCGAGTATATTGGGTTTCATTAATGCAATGAGAATGAATTTGAAATGGTTGGTCGAGTATGAATACAATTCATGATCAATCAAAACAGGATTTTCTTACTCAGGCAGAATAGCTAGAATCAAGAAGAGTATTTACGAGAGTTTTAATAATCACATGTATCAGGGCTGCTGAAAGATGGGAGCTTTCGTTGGTGTCTACCAAAGGATAATTGTTTACATGTACCACAAACGCATAAAAGCGAACGCAATCTCGAAACAATCAGAGCTCTTTTCGAAAAGTTAATTAAGGCGTTGAAATAATTGTCAATTAATATCAGTTTAATGACATTGATCGCGTACACTGATGTCAATTTCAAGAGTAAAAGCCAAAAGAGAACACAATAAGTAAATAAGTGAAGTGAAGCTGAGTAAGGAGACATAAAAGAACCGAAAAGTGGGTTCATTAAACGATTAATTTTCAAATATTAACCTTATCAATTATAAACTATTAATTTCTAGTAATAAATGAAATATTTAAACTGTACGTCATCATTCAACCCATCAGAAAGCAATACAGTCTCGGCTGTATATATTTTATGGTATAGTACGTGGCTTCAAGACGGGCATCAATTGAAATAACAGGTACATGTACTCTACACTACAGTATTAGAGGCTATTGCATACTCTTGTATAAATAGCGTCTTAGGAGGCGTCTATGTTATATTATGTAATCTTGTTTTATCCTGCGTATAAAATCGTAAACAGCCGACACAGAAATCGTGAAGAGTAAGTGAATGTCGTATTTGTCACTTGCATCAGCGGAGAGAGAATGATTGCTTTGGTGGTCTCATCGAGGAAGACAGCATGCGTGCACATGCAGGCAATCGAAGTATCTATCACCACTCGTAGTTTCATTTTACCTTACCTGCAATATGGTATTACATTATGGGAAGCGTCTATACAATACCTCTCTCAACACTCTTTTTAATGAACAAAGGAAGCTCTAAAGGTTGCCCTAAACTTGTCAATGCGAACCAGTACTTTAATAGTATTTCAAGATGCAAAAGTTATCCCAATGAATGAGCTTTACAAACTAAATGTGGCCACTTTTATGTACAAACACGAAACCGGTCTACTGCCTCGATGTTTTAATGAGTATTTCTAACGTAACTCCCACCGTCACTCATTTAATACACGATCAGCTGCCCTCTATTCACTACCTCTCTTCACCACAATAAATTGCCTATTCTATATCAAGGCCCCAAACCATGGAGTGTTATTCCACAAGATGCGAGGCAATGTGCTAGTTTACGCACGCTTAAAGTTCGGATGAAGGTCTACCTATCTGGCCTGTGGATTGCGAATTAAATGACAATCATTATTGCGTTGTTGCGCTTGTTGTGTCTGTTTATTTATTTGTGTGGCTCAATGTTTACAGAAAGAAACGAAAAGTATAATTATGTGTTCACTTCATAATATATTATTGCGTGTACATGTCTATATATACATTTGACTTTTTTTATTTTATTTTCTTTCCTTATAATATACTATTAAATATACTTAAAAATTAAAAATAATTTTGCTCACATACAAGATCATCTAAGCCCCTCGGGGTTTCCAGCTCTTCTTATTTATACTGTTTATCTTCACTTGTTTATTATAGCTATATCAATAAAATTGAAATTGAATTGAATACTGCTATACAATATATCTTATGCAGCCTCTTTGTGTAACCATTGCAATAATAGTGTTGACACCGACACTGTATGGATTTCTCTTTGGGCATGATTGATCATATAAGCCCTTATGAATTGTGCTTTATATTTAAAGCGTTTTGGCAATATCTATGAAAATGGTATTCGTACAGGTAATTAACGCCTATTGATATACACTCACGTGTTGACTTATGCTATTTATGAGACAATGTGTATACAATATGACACAATTATGACTCATGAGTTTACGACTTATAGCTATATATAAAGCTGAGCTCGGCTATAAACCAGTCAGAAAATTGGGTCAGAGAAAACTGAGCAGAACTATCTGTACCCTTGACAACGAAATAGTTGATTATCTAGGCCAACGTGACCAAGACATTTGATTTGGTCTCTGGAGGGGAGGGAACACGATTCGTGTCTTGGAAATTAGGGATCAAACAGGGAAGATGTCAAGAGAAGGTGCTTGCCACTTAATTCTTCTCTTTTTGGTGAATAGATGCTGGGATTCAGATGATAATAAATCAATTGAGATGCTGCGATTGGAAGCAGGGGATGACAGGCACCAACCACTGTACGCATAGACACCACACATGTGGTGCCTCAACAATTACAACCAAATAGTACAAATACCGAATACTGTGATAGCTGCTATACCCAGGGCGTTGGTAACCGTTCCCCGAAAATAACCACAATTTCATCGTACGTGGGTTGTGGATAATTCGTAGCTTACACACATGTATAGCATCACAAACATAGACGTATAATGTTTATTGCTCTAGGGCAGCATATGTGATATAGATCGTAAGCATTATTTTTCCAAGAATGTCCCGTGACTTCGACGCACGTTAATCTATGTGAAGCCAGGGTCAATAACTAATCTGCTAAACTCGACGGATTCATCTCACACTCCTCAGCCTTGCGATGATTGAATAGCAATATTAAAGGGAGGGAGAACTGGTTAAAAATGAACTTTGAGTCGTTATTTGATGCACCAAAAATGATTCCTATGCCTGGCCCACACAAGGAATATCATCCCTAACGATTTCGCGGGAGATATATTGCTAATTAGGCGTGACGTCAGGAGCTGTGATGAAACACCGAGTTCCCCATCTTTTACAATGGGCCTCGTCATAACAGCGTGTCCTGCGACTAAACCCCTGGATATTTTTTTTTATTTTCTTTTCGGAAATAGATAGAATAATCATTTTGCCACAAGTCAGGCGCAAAAAAATAATTATTTTTCGCTATTTTTCTTATTTTAACAAGCGATTTTCTAGGACACCTACCATGTTTCTCATCCTGAAACAGTAAAAAGGTCAGCCAGAGTGCACCACGCATGCGCTTTCGTTTCGTAAACAACAAAGATGTCCTTTTTTTGGCGAAGATGCTCTGCTCTGATTGGCTGAAATCGATAGCTTCACGAGGGGAACGGGACCAATCACGGCAAGCCTTCAGCTGACGTTTGCCTCCTATACTTCGTAATGGAAGCCATTCTCCCATAGGGCCAATGTTAACCCCGATATTCGAAATGCATTATTTCCTTACGCTTGCATCCAGGCATGGTGTTTTTGGTACGGAATGCTATCAATTGGTGCTATGAGTCAATAGAACATCACTTAAAATTCAGTTCCCCATCCCTTTAAGATGTTTATCACTGAGCAGAATTTCGGAAATTGTAGACCTATCGCCTACATAAACACATAAATATTAGATACCAATGGAACAAAGTATATGATCGAATGCTACTTAGGCGTAGAAAACAGCACCTGTCATGAACCGCTTTTCCACTCTTCAATCGTCATAAATAATTTGCTGAATAGAATGAAAGAAATAAAATATAATATTGTTGCTTGGAGCTAGTTCCAAATATTTCTTTTTCCTAATGAGCAATAACACACCACGCGCAGAACCCACCTTGTCGACGCCTTTAAAGAGGGCCTCTGATTGTTTTGAATGAATAAAGGATGCATCCCCAAAGACAATTACGTCTTTTGACTGACATATTTTTAGACAATACACTTGCTGTTGGGCTAATTCTTTGCTACATCGAATTTGAGAGGTTCAAAATCTCGCTTTCTTCTCCCGTTCGATTTCAGACTGTGGTGACGTGACAAAAGTAATTCTCCTATTGTTAACAAAGGGAGCCATGGAGTGAGCAGATTTTTCAGCGGTTCTCATAAAAGCTATTCTGCCTGAGGAGGAAATTCGTATTTTAATTTGTATTGAATATCATTCACAGTTAATCTTTTTTTACAAAAATGGTCTCTCGTCACTCCAAAAAGCCCATAGAACGAACTAAAAATGTTCCGAGATGAACAGAGGTCCCCTTTAAGCAGATTTCTATATGAATTTGCGCTTACGATTATCGCAATTGATAAAAGGTTAATAAAGAGCCACGTTGTCCTGGAAAAGTGATCGGAACTATTTTGCCCAGTTTCCGCATAAGACAAATGTGCGAGACAAATGTAACTGAGTAATTTCCTGGTACGATTGAGTTCCTTTTTTCAAGAGTGCACAACCACTCCATTCGCGATCCTATTACTCATAAGACAATCCTACTACTTACTTTGACACTCATGCAGAGAGTAGGATTTTGTTTTCATTATGCTTGAATCAATGGAAATTATGCCCAAAGATTCGATGGACACCACATCTTACGCAGTAAAGAACCAACAAAAGCGTGTGCCCTTTACCGGAAGCGCCGCTTGCGCAGTCCGCGGAGGACGCGTGGTCCTACAACAAGGGAAAACCCCCACACCGCCCAGCCTTCCGCATCCCTTGGGGAAGAAAAGGTTGGCGCCTCTGCTCACGAGCGAACACTCATGATTGTGGGATGATGCACCACATGTAGTGACCGGTAAGTGAGGCCCCCTGATTCATCTACACGATGAATGACCCCATGTAAATGGAAAAATAGCGTTTCGGAAATCAAAAACAATTGTTCAACTAATAATTTCCATGCAATTTGATCAATTGCACCAACCCATCACTGAAGTGCAGGGTTGACATACAGCCCATTTGTCAACCCACACTTGCGCCCTTTTATGTGGGCCTCGAAGGTGCGGTGGTAGCGCGCACGCCTAGCGTACACTAGGGTCACAGGTTTCATTTCCGGTTAGGCAACTCGCGGGTTCAATCTTCGCGTCCTGATAACCCTCATGTTCACCACAACATGACACATTATATAGAGTTTCAACTCGTGGTACCTGGTTGGACGAAAATTGTATAAAGTGTTAGCTGCTTTTAAATAGTTTTTGCACTGCTTAATTGTGATTACAGCTCGCGAGGGCTGGTAATTACGTGTCACCTTGGGAGAGGGGGTGTCCTATAACCAGGAGAATTAAGACAATTCTATAAATTATATATTTGTTTTGTAAACTAAAGTATTTATTACTTATAGGCATTGTGAACCATCTCAATATATCAAATACCCATAGCAGTTTCAATCAAAAGGCACTCAAATGAACGTCAAATAACTCAACGTGGTCATTGCAATTCACGAGCATTAAGCCCACGTCTCACATGCATTTCAGGGCAAAATTGCATCGCCTGTAAGTCTGCTCCCTTTGAGTGGCACAATCCGGGGCCAAAAATCTATATCCGTGGCATCTTTATGGCCCATCGCTGCCAGTATTGCATTTTAAGTATACAGCTCTGGGCCTGATACATGTGAACGACCCAATAAACGCAATTAGCTTGCTTACAAGGAAGCATTTTATATGAGTGCTTCAGGTCGATTGAATGTCTCCCACTTGTACCAATTGGGGATCAATGACGGACTGAATTGAAACGATTCATTTTGCCTCACCAATCATTCCAGTCGGATGAGTGCATGATTCCGTTCCGACTATATAGAGAATCTAGTTCTGGCCCTGATTACATTAAATTGTGTATGTTATACAATGAAGATTATCATTATCATCTTAATTATTGGTTCCAAGATAAGATTATAATAATAACGAATGCAGAACATGGTATATTTTTCTGTCGAAACGATGATGTAGTGATATGCTATCTGTAACTTGCGCGTAGGAATACAATCTTCTATATAATTATACCCAAATCTCACGTATCGCGTTTTTTATACTTTCCTGCTTACTTCACTTATTATTACAGGTAACATGTGACATTTACCTTCCAAAATAATGATCGCTACAGTCGTTACAAGGAATCACGACAATCACACTAACAGAAACGTAGCACATGCATTGAAGGGTCAGCTATAAATAGTTGAAACGATGCATAGCTCGTCGATTGATGGATACATGTATTTCCAATTGATGTCCACGACACTCAATTGGGGAGATGTCAACAGGGCTATAGGGAACATATTGCCTTCGGAGCTCTATTTGCTTCGTGAAAACCACCCTTTCCGACTGAAACAGGGGATCATTGAAGAAAATACAGCGACGAATCTCGGTTCACGGATATTTCCCTGAAAGGGGGTGTCGTTAGGGTTACCTCTTTCAACAATGTTGCTCCTCATTTTCCTCTCCCTGAAATTCTCTGTAGCGAATGGGGCGGTTGAAGAAAACCCCTCACTCAATCGCATCTCTGTGTGGCAACCGTAAGAGCCTTGAAGGGACCTTACTGCGTTGTCGAATACATATAATTGATTTCAGGATTCCTCGATTCGGCGTGATCTAATCCATGTCCTGATCGATTCGATCTTCCAATCAGCCGGTGCAGTGAGCAGCTAGTGAAGATCGTGTTCTATGTTAAAAAGAATGCAAATCGGATGATGTACATCTTTTCATGGAAAACCACGACGTATACTGGAAATATGTGTGGTGAACACACTATAAAATGAGCGACTCTCAACCATGTCACGCGCAACCGAGATTATTATGGCTCAGACGCCCATGAAAATGTACTTTGCCGGTACGTCATGCCAGAGGGTGCCATGATTTCATGGTCCACGAGACCATAAAATGAGGTAAGCAATAAAAATATAATACTATCAGAGACATCTGAAAGCTTTGATCTCTACGAACACTCCATTCTGATCCTCTTTCCCTTGCAAATAGGGAAATAAATAATGCTTGTACTCATCAATACTGACAACTTGCCCATTCTGAAAACTATTCAAAAGATACCCAAACATTCTGAGTGGTCGGAACGCATTCCGCATTTTCAGGGGTGGTGATCAGGGGCGAAAGACTGAAAGAGGTCTGACTCACAAACCCAAAATTTATTTGTACTTCTGTCTTTGTCGATATGCGTGGTAGTGGGCCTTATTACCAAACTCTTTACAACCAGCATTCTTACTTTTCCAAGCCACAAAATGCAAAGTAACGCAGTTCATATCAATCTACATGTAAGTAAGTGTTTGGCATCAAGCAGATATAGGCAACAGACATATATTTTGGATCTGCAGCCCGTTGGATTTGAATACCCCGTTCGCATTGAATATTGACACTAATTACTATGAGTGCGATATTACACGTATAATTTTACAGAGTGATTTAAAAGAATATTAATTTTACAAGTAATGGGGATTTTTCAACCTTGCGTATGTTGTTACAAAAATGCCCTTTTCTCTTAAACCGCGCTAGGTAACCCAATATAATTATGATTTATAGTTGCAGTAGCCACTTATCAAATAAATTAGGCCTTTTATAGGGTCATTTTATAGCAAATAAATATTCTAGAAATGCTGCAATAGCGACATTATCTTAATTCTAGAAGTTTAGAACACGATAAAAATAATAAAAACACGAAGGTGTTATATACAACAGAAGGTCTTCTCAATTCAGTGATGCTATAATCTCTTCTGCGCGACCATAACAGTATTTGATGCAAATTTCAATTAATATTGTTTTATGTGATCAGTTGCTAATTAAAACAAGTGACCCATAGAAAATATCTAATGATTGAATATACATGCAATATACATACGTAGTTTATACCGTGCAAAACGATGAGGACTCGTCACGTTCATTTCCGCTCAGGGAAGCAGAAGCTACAAACGAACAAGCGTGTGCACACACACAAAAATAATAATAATAATAAAAATAAAAATAAAAATAAAACAACTATCACGGAATCTGCAACTTCATATAAAACCCTTTCTGTAATACATGTACTCTATATTAATATTTAGTAAATATAACCACAAATCATTCCATGAGAGGAAAATAAGTCATGAGAGTTATTCACCACAGATGGTCTTCGCATTTCAACGATGTTAATGTTATTAACTCATTATGTGAATTTCCTTCTGCATATGCTCGTAGGAGCCTGTGCTGTGTCAGCAATCTTGCATTGCATGCCATGCTAATGTGACAAATACATTCATGCATGAATTACTTAGTAATGCTACTGTAGTGTAAACAATGCTTTGCCGTGGTATTCTGTTCATTGTATTTAGCATGCATGTGCCGTAATTAATTTCTTCAACGCTAGTCCTAGATGTTTGTGTTACGAGGGTCGGAAATGTAAATAACAAATGTGAAATTCTCTAACTTGTGATACTAGCAAACTATCCAAACATCTCATTTTTAGAGTAATACTGAATACAGATAATTGAATCAAATTGAACATGATTTAATAATGATAAAATATGATAATGGGCATCTCGCGCGCTCACCAAAAATTCTTTCCGCGATGATGCTTTGTTATTTCAAACAAAGTTTTGCGCAGTTAAAAATATTACGAATGCCTTGGAATATAATGGAAATTAAGTAATTTACGACGCAATGTCGAAATTTCGTATAATCATCAAATTGTTTGAAAAAAAAAACCAAAATAAAAGATATAATTGTCAAAATAAGAGGCTGCTGTAACTATAAATTATAATTATATTTGGGTACATAGCGCGATTTTATAGAAAAGAGCCTTTTTGTAACACATTACAAAAGCCTGAAAAATTCCCCTCCCCCCATTACTTGTAGAATAACATGCTTTTGAATCACCCTGTTTATGCAATGCAACTACTGGCTGGGTCCTGGCATTCACAATACAATGTTGGACAAACACAACTTCTAAATTGACAAGTGATTCATGACCCCAGAGGCTGACACATCAAGTCTACTGTCACATTACACAGAATGTGATGAATCAGTCCCTTGGTGATTGAAGATGCATAGTTCATTGGGTATAATGGGCTATTGCGGCCCCACAAAAAAAAAAAATAAATAAATAAAAAACAAAAAACAAAAACAAAAAAACAGCGTGTTTGGCAATTACGTATGAAGGCGTGACTGCGGCCCTGAACGATGTATTGATATTCGGAAAGAGAAAAACTTACGTAAAATCGAAGAACTTGAAGGAACAAGTGAGGCATAGCCATTTGACTCATTACATGCAATATATCTTCATGCCGTCATGGAAAATGGACATAATTCAATCAAACCAATACACTATTGTTACATCTATTATCTATGCAACAATTTCTATTGTGTCTTATTGCGAAGGAACATTATCAACGCTGCCCAAGGACGACTGCCATTCCAATAATCGAATGGATCGACCAGCTGTAATTGCCACACTGGGGCGATGTATTGAATTATTATGTAATCATAGATCCTAATTCTTAAAATAGGGTCTGTAATTACATACAGAGTTGCCGAAAAGTAGTCTATGTCTACAACATGCTAAAAGGAAAACTTTTAAATTCGCTGAAAGTTACATATTATTAAAAAAATAACAACTTGTATGGGTTGAATAATTTATTCTGAGTCCATTTATGCAATATAGATATAATATAAAAAGTCGATTTTGAATGAGAGAGGAACATTTATATGCGAGTAGTGCGTAATTATGACAGTTAAGCATAACGTAGTGCCTTTGAAAAGCATTGGAGTCGTTAAAATGGAGGAGATGGTAATATGTTGGCCCACTCTATATATAAAACATATATAGGATATAAATTATAGAAATCAGCTAGCGCATTGTGGGTGGACGATAATCATAGATGATATATTAAATTACGCAATTGTGTCTTTCATTCTTCTTTTCTTTCCGGGTGATCCCTATAGCCTCTAATTTCCAAGACATGGATCACATCTCCTTCCCATCATTTGAGACCCGATGAAATTCCATGGTCACGTGGAGAATTAGCTCTGCATTCGTTGCCCATGGCATTTCTCCCCCAATGAAGTATGCTAATTAAAGGTCATTCAACCACACATATTGCTGCATGGATAATTATTCACTTCATTCATTCGTTATGTGGCTATAGAAGGGATATTTAATTTTGTGCTGTAGCCATCGACATTTGCAGCGAATTCCATTCGTTCGGTGGGACACACAATGCTGAACTAATTTTGTGCCAAATAATATAAAGTCGACATCGCTCTATCGATCTACTTACGTTGAAAACTCAACTCTACGTGTACCTACTTTAGAGGTGCGTATAGGCATAAACATCTCGCCGTGAGCACAGGACGTCAGGAACATCATGCGATTCTTACAGAGCGCACTTCTCAGCAGTCAGCAATGTTTAAGATATGGCTGATTACGTCATCCTTTGCCTTCAACAAATAATAAACTACGTGTTGCAGCACACCCTTATTGTGCTGCACACCCTTATTGTGCTGCACACCCTTATTGCTGCCCACATTTATTTCTGCCCCTCGTGGGTGAAAGCCGGCGATCATTGCTATATTTTTATGAGACGATCCACCTTCTCCCACTGCCAGACTCAAGAAACCTTTATAGAAGAGGCCCAAACGGGTAAATGGGAATGTTAATATCACGTTATTTTGTGGCATTCACAATTTCTATAGTTCCATTCTTGGAATGGCCATATTCCCTTGGGTCTCTTCATTTGGATCTACCGGGCAGTGAATCTTCATTCTCGTGTACGCTTCCTTTATGCGTGTGTGACTCACGAGGCAGAAGAGAGTACTCCAGTCCTCTGATCACGTCACCGGTCTTTAGTGAGGGGATTAATTGAATTGGGTTAAGTACTAATGAAGCCTTGCAAGGAGCCTATTAGCGTGTAATCATTCTAATAATTGTCTATCAGGAACATAACTGCACAACTACTTTAATTATATATTTATAGTTACTGATAAAGTCAATTGTGGTTTATCACAACATGTATGATGTACATGCATTATACTGAGCAACAAAGGGAATTATAGAGTTTAATTTTTTATTGTATTATGAGCTCAAAATCCTGTTGCTTGTCTCCTAAATGGGCACTCAATGAATTCATAATAAGAGCAGAGGCGCGGCAGCATTGCCCGCATTGAGGCAATGGGGGCGGGGTCACCTGCTATGTTGATGACGAGATCTTTCATGCATTTTTTCTAATCAGATACTCATTCGATCTAAAGACTAAAGAGTGATTTTGCGTTGTGACCCCCAACCTTGCATTCAACATCATTGTTCATTCCACGTAGCCGCCAGAAACTCCAAATTCCCAATATTCGCATGAATAATATTGGATGGATATTCAATGCAGCCATGTGATTTATATTCACGGTAAATTTATTTTGCACTAGTCGATGGTCTTTTCAAAGCGTGTATGTATATATTTTCTCAGTATCGTACACACCACGCTCACAATTGCCTTGGGAATATCAAACAATATTCCTTCCTGGATCACGCACTATGCTATAAATACTCGGTGTTTGAATAATCATTTAAGACAACAACAGAAGCAGCCCTTAGCTTTAAGATCCACTAGTTCTACAGTAAAGCGGATTCACTCGTCGGAAGAAGCCGCTGCGAGCTGCCTCTAAGTAGGAGAATCCTCATTTCACTGAAGAGTCCATTATCGCATTTGCGAACATTATTCTTCTTCTTCCTGGGTACAAAATACAAATTGACAAACAGAGAGAGTAAGCACTGCATAACATTTGTAACGGGAACAGTGAGGCCATGTATAATAGACAATAAAAGCGTTCACGACAAGGGTAATAACTCAAACAAAGTTGTCCAATAAACAAAATTGCTTCGTTTCCCGAGAACAATCAGCAATTGAAATCAGTGTGCATGCAATGAAGCCCTGGACCTAAACAAAGTCACGCATACTCACAGTTCTCAGTTTAGCAGGCTATCCAGCTCATTTTAATGGTTTGTGATTTTCAAGTGCTACAAAGGGAGGGCAGGAAAACAATCACAATGTTCAAGGAATAAATTGTGTACAATAGTCCTAAAGATCAGTTATTCAACTCATGTGACTTATATAACATCCACTTTGTGAAATATACTAGTACAGGCCATTTCAACACGAAACAGCAATTTCCTGGCTGGAGTATTCAGGAAGACGTAAACAGTTGAAAAACCGTAAAAATAATTCATTATAATAATCATTATTCGGTGACTCTGTAGTGCTGATCAACTGCGTTACAAGGCCGGTATAACAGCATGTATAGTCCTACTGAAAAGACAGTCCTAGGACTATACAAACCAGGACTTAAGAGTCCACAGGACTACCTTTTCGAGGGACTATAGAAACTGTTACACCGGGCACTGTGTTCTAGGTAAGGTATAGTATCAAAGAGCGTGGGTAGAGGGTTGGATGAGGCCAAGTCTTTTCATCAGTTGTGTCTGAGAACACAGCCGACGACATCGACCTATATATATTAAATGACCGCACATATGAAAGTATTGTAAAGGACCTAACAAAGCTATACCTGTGTATTAAATAGCTCAAAAGTAATCTTTGCATATGTTTTGATGAAACCTCGTTGTGATCAAGACCTGATAACATAACCGTTAAACACAATTATACCACTTGGTGGGTCTGCCAGCCAATCAGCCTAGTGTATTTGAGTACATAATCCGTGCATAGTGAACGCGTATAAATAGACAAATAGCATAGATCACTCTCGTCATTCACCTAATGTAAATGTCTCAAAATGCAATTTCATAACGCCTCCGCTCATTGGTGGCCGTTATAATATTCTTACAAATCCGGATTCGCGGTGGATTAAACCCTGATTCGGGATTTCATCAATATCTCAGGGAATGCATGTTGACTACGCACGTCTATCTTCGTTGTTTAGCGATCCGGCATGTGATCCGAAATCAGCAAGAGGTTTCATTGTTATAATTGCGAATTTCAATCGATTTTGGTGGAAATTCACATTGTTTTAGAAGGGAATACATCTTAGGTTACTATTCATTGATACTGGAAATCAAATTCTCGTTTTATCGGGTTCTGAGAAGGATGTGTAGTGCTATCCGACAACGGAATCATTAATCTGGGTTAACTCATAAATTAGAAATAGCTATTCAAAATGGCGCATTTGAATATCATTTCGATCATCGTCTCGATTAATTAAGTTATTTTTCGTGGCATAATCTGGTCGTTCCCTTGATAAATATGCGATAAATCGCATTAAGTTAGTGTAGCTCGGTACGCAAGGTGTTTTGGACGCGAAACTAAAATTAATTTTCATGAACTTTATTTTAATGGAATGAATTGAGCATCAACAAAACTTAATATGAGCGGCTAAGGCCTCGTAGTTGTAGGGGTCATAATATGGTAATACATGTATCGGGCACTTGCTTAATTAGCGCGGGTACCCACAGAAAAAAATCATTAGAAATAATGATAGTCTATAGGATTAATAATGCTAAGGATTTTACTTTGCGGGTACCCTTATGAAATTAAATTGTTGATTTTACATAGCGTAATAGCCATCAAAAAAGGAGAAAAGTCCCGACCCGAGAGAAAAATGAGCGTATACATGTAGTCTACACGCTATAAACTACCAAAGGCTGCTTATATAAAGGTCTGTTTACCGTCTGGTTCGAGATGAAGAGAGGGTGAGTACACTGTAAATTGTAAAACATTCGGAGTGATACATGGGACGACGTTCAACACCCTTGTGTGTATCGCGACACCCGCACTTATCTGGATGTGATTTAGGAGTTGGGGCAAACTGCCAATGTCAATATTACCAGAGGAATGCCCATCATCATTGACCCTGCATGAATAACACTTGGGCAAAGATGAGGAAGTCCGACTGATCCCTTGGGTCATCACCGCCGATAACATTTTGCGATCTCTAGCTGGCTTGTTGAGCGTCTGTGGAATCCATGCGGGACGCCATTTTGTCAATAAACGTATATATTTCCGTACATTTAATTGACGTGGACCTCTGTCAAGACTTATGCCAACTGTTACTGACATCCTATTGGCAGTCATTGGCGTTCGTACTACTTACTTGTGAGAATTAATGTAGATTGGGAAATTTTTGACACGATAATTAATATTCTGATTTTAGTGGGATTAAATTATTTTCCTGGTCAGAAATAGGATAACGATTCAGCCAATACTTATAGAACAGAAATCCTTGAAAGCAGTCTAATTAAGGGGTTAATTAAATCACGGAAAGGAGATTGTTATGCTCGGATAAATTATGTTCAAGAGAATCTGGAGCCAAATAACCGATGAGACTAAGTCGAGTTCGGTCGGCTGCAGAATCATGAGAACATAATCTATCCGGGCATTACCATCGACTTCAGAGTGACTTAACCGGATTATACCACGAAAAATCTAACTTAATTAATCGAGACGACGATCGAAATGATATGCAATTGCTCCATCTTGAATAGCTATTTCTATGCTATGAGTAAACCCGGATTGATGGTTCCGATGTCGGATAGCACTTCAAATACTTCTCAGAACCCGATAAAACGATAGTTCGACTTCCGGTATCAATGAATAGTAACATAAGATTTTGTCATTCTAAAACAATGTGAATTTCCATTTAACATTAGGTGAATGACGAGAGTGATCTATGCTATTTGTTTATTTATACGCGTTTGCTATGCACGAATTATGCACTCAATTGCACAGGACCAATTGGCTGGGAGACTCACTGAGTGGTATACTATTTGATTATGCCTTCTAAATTAATGTATATCAATAAAATTGAAATTGAAATGCAGCTTCAATAGATTCACTTGTTTTATGGTGTGATGGCTTAATTAAGTTGAGACAATCGACCTGGGTGTTTGGTCTATGCGGTTCAAATACCCAATCAGACAGCTGTTTGAGGCCTGTAGATGATGGAGAGGAATGTTGTGTGCTATGCAACCAGGTATATCTGACAGCTTTTATGTCTACAAGCACTCTGTTTGATCCTCCCTCCTGAAAGTGACATGAAAGCAAACTCGCATTAATCCATGAAACGTAAAAACCCTCACGCGTGTCCACATCACTGCCGGCAAATTGCCCGTCAAAGATCTACCTACATGTGCCTGTCTTTATGCCACCTGCGGCCCGGTGTATAATAATGCTCAAGGACTCTGTAAAGCACACAAAGGGCAGCAAATATTCCTCTAAAATAATGCAATGGTACGTGCATGGATTAGTATGACATAAGCTCACCTTGTAAACAAAGGTGAGATATAGTTGCATGTTTTTTTTTGTAAACACCATCTATTGCATGCACAGAAGCTAACAATGGATATTTGAACGGAAAATCCCCCGAGAAATCTGCCGAATGAGTACTCCATAATCTCCATTGCCAAATTAGATCAGAGACAGACGCTGACATGGCTTATGTCACAATTCGCAAAGTATGATGAATATGTTTCTAATTGAAGACGCAGATAGGGTTTTGTTTTGTTTTGTTTTGTTTTGTTTTGTTGTTTTGTTGTTTTTTGTTTTTTGTTTTTCCTAATCATCTTAGCATCAGTGCCTTCTAAAAATTGTGTGTAGTTGGTTTTCACAAAGTAATGAAAATAGCGCTCTTGTTGAGTTGCGGAAACATAGTGTCCATCAGTTTATGCTTCATTGCATTCAGGTGTATCTAGCCCTAAAATTGATAAGCGTGCATGTCTTGGAACAGTGTTGAAGACATGGCTCATAATGTCAAGCCAAAGCCAGACCAATCGATCAGCAGCCCACTTGTTTCTGCCTTTCGATTGCTATATTTTCCGGAAGACGGTGTCATATCAGAGGAACCTAGTAATAGAGGCATACAATATTTATGACATCGCCAATTTCCATAGAATCTCCCATCATCTTCCATTTTTGTTCTTCGAATCGCTGTCCCATGAGGTTTTCCCATTTAGGTCGGCTGTGCAATAAAAGTGAAGCTTTTATCTTAAATTTTGTTATAGGCCTGAAGTGGCCATATAACACACGTCCTTGTTAGTAGTAGCAAAATTGCTCGCAGTGGCCGGTCATTTCTCAGGCCCAAAACGGCACATTTAACAGGCATTACTGGTAATACATCGGTCTCATGGGTGCATAAGATTGAGATGCCAAGAATAATAAGCCGTGCACCCGATATCACCACCCCGAAGATGTGTGATCTACTAGTCAATTTGGCCCTCAGATAATTGTCCCCTTTCGGACATAATTCAAGAGCAGAGCAAAATTGCATAAAAATCAGTGGTTTATATACTGCAGGTCTAGCTATAATAATATTATGTTATATGAGTATGTAATTATGTATTAGACCCCGAAGCCAGAAAGTCGATTGCTTTGTGGTTGGTTGAGGCATTTTTCGGTCAGCCGACCTCTTTGTGACTGACTAACTGTGATTTTTTTCGGCTGGCTCAGATCAGCTGCATTGCTATTACATGTTGCATGCATTATCTAAATTCATACACGTAGCCCCAGCTCCAGCGGAGGGGAGGGGGCTGGTGTGGGAGTGAAATAGAAATAATTATGATTACCGTTAAAAAAAAGAAATAGAAATTAAGATAATAAACACTTTTATTACCAAAAAACGACTATACTATCGCTCAATTTTCTTTGAGAAACACCGGAAATTTGAAACGAAATTTCACTTATGCAAACATAAATAAATGAGATGCAGCGTAATTTTAGATAAAGTCTTAATGAGATTCCACGCATACAAGTACAAAGAAAAACTAATATAGATCAAAATTCAGTGGAGAATGAAACGTATTCGAATAATCTCATCATAAATCGAAACATAATAGGTCATAGATTAAACAATAAACATTCCTAATAGAGAATGTTCTTTTTATTTCGTAATTTTTATGAAATGCGCGGATTATTATTCATTGTATTTCATCTTTCATCTTTCATTTCCAAATTATTATTTATTGTATTTATTTTACATGTACATTGTTCTCATGGATGGGTGGGCAAATAAGCGAAACAGTATATTGTAGTATTATTATGACACAACGCAAATACGGTAATATCGCTGACATGTGGCTCATCATACTTGAAACTCTTTAGCTTTTATGTTTAAGTGCCTTCGATTGGAATAAGTATATGATGTCGATTGCTGAATATTGCACCATGATATCGGGTTCCACTTGAATTTGTTTTTCAATTTTCGGCGGAGACGGCGGAGACGGCGGAGCCAACAATGAAATGTGGCGGTAGGAGTTTGAACAATGGCCTTTGTGTATCATTGTACTTTGGTATTTGATCGAAGCTACTAGCTAAGAAGGGCATGGCGTTGCCTTGACAAAGGATGGATGGATGGGTGTTTTTTTACGCACTCTCATGCTAAAAGTATTATAATTTATTATGAGTTTATTTTCAT
The DNA here is from genome assembly GCA_000328365.1 of Capitella teleta. NCBI lineage: Eukaryota > Metazoa > Annelida > Polychaeta > Capitellidae > Capitella > Capitella teleta. The sequence goes on from KB311194.1 coordinate 74,511, forward strand.
GATATAATTAATTATATGTACAAGTGAGGTATACTAGTACAAAATAGTCATAGGAAAAGGAAATTAAGATATAAAAAACCAACAGAAAACAGAAGGGGAGAGATTAGTGCCTCCAGCGGTGAATATGAAACGTAAGAATTGTAATCTCCAATTTGCAGCAGTAAAATCCTAAGAGTAAAAATTTGTAATCGTTGACATCTAAAAAATGTAAGGTCCGGTAAGTTAACTAAACGAGGACAACACTTCTATACAAGTTGAGGAGCGTTGCGGGGTTTTAAGGGAATTGGTGAGCTTGAAATGCCCTTAACCTTTTTATGCAATTTCTGGAAGATGATAGCACCGAACGGTACCAAATAAGCGCATAATTATATTCAGTATTTAAGGAAACAACAGGCAACCAATAAATACAAATGTAATGCTTGTAGATTTTTGGGTCGAGCGGGTATCCTAATTATATGTACATGTACCTCAAATTCAGATTCTCCCTCGACCCAAAAATCTACATGACTCTATATATTGTATTTTATATTAACATGTATATTTACTGTTATTTATTCATTTGTTAATTTACCGGAGTACAAACCACCTCCACCTGGGTGCTATCTCATAAGGCCCGCCCTGACTACGCCACTCTTCAAATTTCTTCTGGTAACATTTGTTTCTGACCCCTTGTTTACGTCTTCCTCTGTGGTAGGGTTCCCATGCGTTACATCCAGTGCAGATTTTGGAATGGCGTTCAAATTATTGTCTGGCTCATGTGGTGTAGAATTTCAGGCATATGGGATATCGCAAACCCTCCCAATATTCTTGAAGTAATAAGTATAATAATTATTTTGTGTGATTCCTATTGATTTTGATACTATATTGCATGTGTGGGGATAATTTCAGAGAAATTGAGTTTGTTATCTATTTTTAACCCAAGAACATGACATGACATGACATGATGGGATTTTACGGCTCCACCCAAACCATTCGGATGATACGGGCGCCAGAACATAAGGCCCGGGACCGGGGTTTCTCCCTACTCTTATCGATAAATTCCAAGGATTCTTTATCCTGCATACCACCATAGACAGTAGTACACAGCGGCCGGCCTTGCTACGCAGCACTGCAGAGTCACCGAAGAATTACAATTAGAACAAATTACAATTATAATCCACAATCATAACACCCGTGGCCTGGGTCTCGAACCCGGGACCTCGACCCCCACGGTCGGCATAGGATTGCAGTCAGCCGGTCAAACCGACTGAGCTATTCGGTGCCCCCTTTTTAACACAAGAAAGTTTATGCGTTTAATCATAACAGAACAATTGAAAGACAAGAAAAGAGAAATATCACGAATGGGACCACTAAAAGTAAACAACATCGAGTGTGTTTTTGAACACATCAAGGGAAAGTTGACTAAGAGTAAAAGGAAAGTATAATATAGTAGATTGCAGTTTGAATATTAAGTCAGTTGGCGTTTATTAATTTTAGTGTCGGCGTTCTGTTCTCCACGAGAAGCAGAAAATTTAGAATTTGGGTTGTATCATATATATGGGAAAGCACATCGGGAAATAGCTTCCCAGGCTCCAATAGGCTAAAGTTGTATCAAGTGTTACGTGATAAACCGGCAATATACTGCAGTAATGTGGCTACAATCGTGTTTACAGCATCATTGGTGGTTATTCTTTATGGGCGAAAAGATCAACGGCTTGGCTCGACCATCGATCTTTGGCTTACGTTCATTATGGGATAACTGAGTTGAATCCAGATCAGCGATCAGTCTTTCTGGGGGCGTGTTGCATTTTTCTGATAGTGCCATGCAGTATATGGCTTGTATGTGTAATACTCTATATGGCTTACTCAGAATATAAAGCGGAAAATTGGCCTGATTTTGAAATCGGGTTACAATACTTTACATGCTAGATTAGTGCATGGGATCCTATTTCAAGCGAATAATTGCCTATTTGAACCAATTCAATTGTAAACTAGTTTTTCCCTTAAAAGTATTCGTGTATAGAAAGTGAACTCCGTCGCTTAGCGCAATGAAATACACGGTTCTTCGCGGAGAAGGGAATAAAATAGAGGCAATAAACATAACAGAGAAGCACAGCATAGGCTGAACTCAATCATAATGGTTCTAATTCATATTTCAAGACCGCTTACAGGCGCTGACATAGGAAGGCTGTTGAGGGGATCTTTTGTCACGATTTTATTATTCTTTAGAATTTCACTAAATGTAGAGCTGAAACCAAATGACTTATGAGGCGTCGTGCCACCATTGGTGACGCCTTCGCCTTTCTTTCCTCTCGACAAACTGCCGCTATCATGAGACAACTTCCCGGATGTAGGTGAAAATGAGCATAGCTTCATTTCGAAATGGAACATCGATGTGACTGTAATGCAGAGAATGCATTGAGAATGCGCAAACGTTTGATTGCATTACCTTCAACGTGATTGTGGGTGGCGAAAATATTCTTCTGTGGTTTCCTGATAACCGTTATCAAGGCTACCCAAGGAGGACTATCACACATGTAATCAACAGGACAGTTAAACGTGTGTGTGTATAATGGCTGAGATGTTTGTATAGCAGCCATCAACCTACTTTCGTTCCTTTATCTCGATTGGTTTATTCGCTGAATCCATTGATCAAGGCGACTTGCTTTAAGTGGATCCCGCCTCCTATCAACACGTCTCATTTCTTGGTGGATCTAAAATAAATCTAGAATTCTCAAGACATCGATTTTATCACACCTTCAAATTATAATCTCAAAGACCAGATCAAAGGCAATGACCATTTACGTAACGAATTAATCCTCATGCTGCCCAGGGCACATCCCATGAGAAACAATGTAAGCTTATTTGAAATTCGCTTCCTGACAAGTCTATCCGAATTCAGACTCAGATGTCGGTGTCCTTGATGTTTTGTTCTTTCATATACGGACAATACGGTAGGCTACCAAAGTATACGGACTTTATACCATCATTTGTATGACAGTTTTCTGTGCCTGTATGCATTTTCTAGACATATGATTCTACATAATTATACTCTAGCCTCTGGGCAATATACTCGATCAACCAACATCACACAAAGCTGCTGTATTGTGAGAATCAGGGTACAAACCGTTAATTCAATAACCATATAGTTCGAAACGATAATAGGTTATTATGCGTCATGACCGTAAATTCACTAATCATCTTTCAAAACGACATTGAGTTATGGGTCATGACGCATTCACATGTGTTCAATTCTTCTCGTACAAATGGGTTATTGGAATATTGCTCCAATTTCTGATTCAATTTCCATGTTTCATGGCGACCAAGATTTAAATTTTCATGTCAGCTTAATCGATATTTAAGTATAGGAGAAGGGGCGTAGCGCCTTAGCAATTGAGAACCAGCCAATCACAGTAGAGTTCGATATAATTATGCCGTTTGAGGACATGGCCTGACTCGACATTTATATGTAATGAACACTTCTCATGAAATCTCACAAGGCAATAGATTATTTTGATTATACTGCTTTATTTCGGCGCTTACAATCTTTCACACACTTTGACGTTCCAGTTCCTCAATTACATATAGTCGCAAGAATGATATAATTTTAATGACAATGTTATAATAGTATTAAAATGTACATGCAATCAACTGATAACACGACAAGGTCACACAGTGAGACAATCATTGATGACCTCGGAGGCCAAGTTCATGCAGGTAACCACGCCCTATGCCACCCATCTCATACATATTCATGAATGCACCTCAGAACACTGATCGGTTGCGTTTAGAAAAATGAAGTGTGTTTTTTTTTTTTTTTTGTTTTTGTTTTGGTTTTTTCATAACCCTCTTGCACCAGATAGAAGAATTGAACACATGAAAATGCGTTATGACCCATGCTACCGGTAATTCATTATCGTTTCGAAACATGGTTATTGAGCATTAATCCAATAACCCACTTGCACGAGACGAATTGAACACATGAGAATGCGTCATGACCCTATATCCCATAGTCGTTCCGAAAGATGGTTGATTTGTGAAGAGCCGTAAAACCTAATCATGCTGCGATGCCCGTCAAGTCTCTTTTGGCGAGATACCACGTGTTTTAATCTCAACGCCGCTCTGGATTATTATTCTCGGTTATAACTGAGTGAATAAGTTGACGTAACCTGACAGCTACTTCGAATTTCGCGGTCTGAAAAACCCTCAGGTTCACCCCGGCATGACACATTGCATCGTGTCGGAAAGTGGTACCTGGTTGGACAAAGATGGTAAATTTGTGTTCGATTAAGCAGGCTGCACTTTCGATCCTGAGCCTCCTATGTTGCACTTGGTTGTACACGCACCCCGCCGAGTTGAAAGTATTGTGAAGTCAGAGGGACGGACATTTTCTGGGATCAAGACTATATTCTGTAATCTACTTTATTTCATTTTTACTTATAGTGATCTTGTTAGAAAGGAGTTTTCTGCTTCAAAGAAGGTAATTTTGGGTAATTGAAAACATATTAGGAGAACACATTACTTAGAATGAATTATTTTTTTAATGGATTTCGGTAAGATTCACATCCATCTTCCATTCTCATTCTTATAGCTAGAATTCTAGTACTCATCTCTCAAAGTTTTACTCATAATGATTAAGATTCTTATATGATGGCTCTATCATTACAGGGCATATTGACATATATGGCAGCCTTTAGCACTTCATTGTTTTAATTATTGGCGTTTTATAATTGGTCATGTGTTATATTATACCAAGAGAAAGTTATTCGTTGAATGGACCTGGAGCATCCGAGTATTCCATAAATCATACACCCTTGTAAGCGGACTTATTACGTCTCAGAAGCAGTTTATCATGCCCCGAAATGCCCATTTCCAAAGCATTACCGGTAATACATTGGGTTTGGTGCCACTGGCGGACCCATATACAGACATAATGTCAAGAGTCCTGAACCTCTGCACCCGGTATCACGACCCAAAAGACCCAAGAGCAGAGCTAAAGATCAGCAACAAATCAATGCATGGCTTATGCACAGGGTTTGACATCCGGCCAAGTGCCCTTAGAATAAATTTGCTGAGATTTGGTAGCATATGATCCCATAAGGCTGAGATGCAAATGCAACACAGGGAAGATTGTGTCTCATTTGGGTTGCTCTATAGGCCTATGCTAGAAATTCTTAGAATCAGTGCCAGTAAAACGTCGATACGTCTTCTGATTCAGAGTGTTCAAATGCATCAGGCAACCAACAAGCATTGCACGTGTCCATGATTTTTTGTTACTGCATGCTAAATCCCCAGCTCCAGCCAACGATGGGCAACGTTAAAGTAGGAAAACCTTATTTTCACGGAAGAATCCATTATAGCATTTATAAAACTATCTGTGTGTGTCCAATGAACTATCTTGGCTGCCGGCGTTGTATTTGTCGCGGAAGCGTCGAGACTCACCTTATGATATATAATAGTACGTGAGTATCAAAGAGTGTGGAGAAGATGTCTCCATGATATTAAATTTTTGTGAGTATATATACTAAGAAGGAATAGTAAATCTTCATACAGAATGTAGACCGGAATTGTATATTTGTACATGAGTACATGTACAGTAATCTACCAGTAATTGATTTGGGTGCCTGCCAGCTCTTATCTAACGCCCGTCAAACGCGTAAATTAGCCGTGAAAGACTGAACAGAAGCAATCACAATAGCAAATTCGTAAAAATCTGTGAATAAGACCCAAAAAATGGAACAGTTTTAAACTGAAACGTATTGACATCTATATTATAGAAATATCTTAGGGTATATCCATAGAGTGTTGTACTGAGATATTTCTCCTTGTTATAAATGACGTGTTTGTCCTTTTGCATCAAAAACACACCTCAAATGTCAAAGAGCCTCCTTCAATTTTATTTCCTGTTCGTGAAAAAATGGTACCCTGTTGTGCAAACGTCGTTAAACACAATGCGAGTTTAGGGGCAATTAACGTTTCCCTGTCGTTATACATAGATTCACAGGATGTCTGGCTCGACGTCGATAGCAAGAAAAAAAAAATGCCTGGACTACTATACAGCTTTAGAGGATTCGAAAGTTTATTCACAAATAA
>KB311202.1:12743-62840 GCA_000328365.1 Capitella teleta
TGTGCCAATTTGCCCTACACATGCAATCTCTCACCAGAGATTACGATACCACACTCAGTGGGATATTAGCTCCATTTCAGCTCACCATCACCACTAAGCACCTCTGCACCCCACGCCATCACCACTTTGTTTTCAATCGGATTCTTCAGCTGCATGGAGTGTAATAAACTATGTTTAAGTGTGAAAACGGCAAGGAAGATCGATTCATCAGCCGAATAGGAAAGTCTACCAGATGTGGTGGCAAGTTGTTGCAATCAATGCATCAAGTCTAAAGCAAGATGTAATCATAATCTTCTTTTAATGCGCTTCTGCTTAGAGATTAGAGCTTTTCGTTAAATGCACCCGATTGTTTATTAAATCTTGATTGAATTGAGAAAGTAACGTGATGTTATTTTGAAATTGAATTTCAAAATGAAAACCTTCCTTGTTAAAAGCAAGCGATAATTTCCGACTTATTAAATTTCAGTGTGGAGTGCTTTGCGTGTACCAACAGAATTCAATTCATTTCACAAGCGAAGACGACATCATACAGATTAACCATGAATTCCGTGAGTTCGAGAGCTGTTTACAATCGTTCTTGACTTAACATAGAAAATGTTGAAGTGGGAAGGCGAAACTTATAGGGCATCTTCACGGTAGATGCATGGTAGATGCGAGGGAACATGGCATATTGTAGGGCTCTACGCGTGTCCCTGAAATGAGGGTTCGATTGGTGAAAGGGTACTCAGTCAAACAGTAGCAATGCTAGAATAATAAACGCATCCATCTGTGACCTCGTGAATAATTGTACCCCCTCGGTATCTACAAATTTTCTTGTGTCAGGCTTTCTATGTAAATCCGAGGAAAGTTTTTCCAGATTGTTCCAATGTTGGCTGCCTTTCTCTTCGCCTGCGCCAACGCCATCCCGTTGGGAGATGTGGATCTGGATGCCCTGGACATGGGGTGTGTGAACAAGTGTAAACCACTTACTGCAAGCTGCGCTGGGTTTGACTTGAGCGACGCCGACGCCGAAGTCCCACAGGCATGCTTGGACGACGCTGAACCTTGCTATAATGAATGCCTCGATGAGAAATGATCGACGAGTCTACTGTACAATAAAAATATTCAATGAGCAGCAAATACATTTTTTGTGGCGCTTTTCAATTTGAGTCAGATGAAAGATTCGATCACACCAGAAAACATGCACAGACAGACTAATGCCTCAATTACATCGCATCATAATTAATATAAGTCTTACCGCAAGACAGCCCACGAGCGAATGCGGCTGACGATTGGTCATCTGGCAATTGATAAGCATTGAGCACGCGACCTTTGCAAATCTTTGCAAATCTGCGATGTGACTGCTATACATGCATGGACATTGTAAACACAAAAGCTCAAGGTTAGCTTCGGTGAAAGCGACAATGCTGGAGACCCTCGCGATCTTGAACCCTGGAGCGCAATTCTGCTCTGCATTTTAACAACAACTGAACGGTTCCTCTTAAGTCAGCGCCGAACATACTAGTATCTGGCAGCCATTCTTTATTTCAATATTTGGTCCTTGGGGACATAATCATAGCAAGCCATATCACAACTGAATATTCCTGTGTAAGGAGTTTTCTCAGAAAGTTGACAAACCCTGTTGCATTTTTCTCGATTTATCGGAGACCTAGGTAGCTTTGAAAATGACGCCCTCCCCTTTAAAAGTGACGATATCGTCGTGGGTGTTTCAAATAATATAAATTTAAAATATTAAAAATTAAAAATTCATTTTCTGAATCTCGAATAGTTATGCTTTTTTTAACTTTTTGTTTATGCCATGTAATTGATTTATTCATGCGAAGAAAATCAAGTTACAGAGGCCGTCATTAAATTCAGGATTAGGTCCACTCAGTCCAACACTTTAGGCGGTGTCACTCGCTACCCATGCTCAGCTGCACACTTGATACATGCACCTATTGCTTCGCTTGTAACAGGCATGCATGCTACCCTTATACACCCCATATGACGACAATAGCGGCCGCGAGTGCAGCTTTAACGAGGAGATGAAATGAATTTACGGACACATGAAATGCACACGCCAATTGCTCGGGATCCGGTTTTATGCCGCGCAGCGATTTGATTTCCACTGATTCGGATGCATTGTGTGGCTGCGTGGACCTGTGATCTAAAGGGCCACGTGACGCAGGTGACGTTTGTAGACCATTATGTGGGTTGCAATATTGCCCGAATTAAAAGGGTTACTGTGCTGAAGGATGCGGAACTCCGCTGCGATGCATCAAAGCACTGCTTCTCGATGCCGATGGGTGCCTAGGCACTATACAGCAAAGGCATATTTGACGAAATAATGATGTGAGTCATTGTCTAGGGGTAGTTATCAGAAGGCAACATAGATGTTATCGCTCACATGCATTACTTTTTATCTTGAATGTAGACGTTTTGATTGGTCAGTGCACCTGATTTTGGGGCAGATATTTTTCCTTTTCTGCATCTTATTTTGTCCATTTGGTATTCAAACAGCTGTAATAATCACATGATGCCTGCGCAAAGTACTCTAGATCGTCCCTAATAACACCGAAATAGCAGAAGGACATGGGAGATCTTCAACCGCTGATTGCCTTCTCCGCGTTGCGAACTCGGCCTTGAAGTTCACATGCATCCAAAGTTACTCAGTCATAATGCGGGGACAGAATGGACCCAAGTCATGGGCAATTGTGCTATTTCTACGGTCACATTGCTGTCCTGCCACAATAAAGTCCGTGGGCTTATAAAAGCAGGTTCATGATTTGAAAGTAAGTTGAGTAAAGTGAGTTGTTTTATATATTTATTGTTCAATTGCAGAAAATTTATCCATTTCACTAAGCGTTGTTTTGATCCAATCGAAGTGGTAGCTGATGCGATCGTATAGACGGAAGGACGTCCAACAAGACAGCGTCCTGCCAAAACGGATACCCAAGATGCCACGCCCACTCGCTTGTATAGAGAACTGGCATTGTCTCTGCAGTGGATCGGACCAGCACTGTCGCCCTGGCAACAGATAAACTTGAAAATTAAAATTCAAAATATGTGCTGAAATCTTAGAATGTGTACCATGTAGAATTATTAGCATAATTTAAAATGCTTTGTATTATCGTATAAGTATATACATGTACATGTACTTGCACTGCAAGCGCCAAACCGGCTGTTACGGTCCAGGATGCAGAAGTGGGAATCGCGGATGAAGGATGTTTTTTTCTTACACTTTGAATTGGTCAGAACAGCAACTTTGCCTTCACGGAGTTGATTAGGAATGTGATTACTGTAATCTTGAATCCAATATCATTGAACATCATGCTGTACACGTAATAGGTGTCCCCTATCTGCTCTTCCCCAACCCAAGATGGAACACTTAGCTGTCGAAATCTTCGTTCTTCTCAGGCAGCACCTTGTCATTCAAGCGAATTGGGATCTTAAATTTCAGCACTGCGATGTCATTTGGGTAACCAAACATCGTGGAATAATCCTCGTGCTGCAAGAGTAACAGGTATTTTAATAAATCTATGATAACGGTAAGAACAACAAACCATAATGATGGTTGACAGTTGAACAATCTGGCCATTTGAATCATCTCTTTTGTTGACACCGGCTTGGATTTGTTGTTCGGAGGTAGCGCTAAAGAAACAACAACACCAGAGATTGCGTTGTTGTTAAACTATGACGCTCTGTCAACGCAGTGGGCAGCGGTCAGTACTCGTTGAGCAGCATAGCTCCACATGTGTGACGTCATCCGATATCACGGAGGCGGCGCAGGGAAAGCTGAGACGTCCAAACCCGCCTCACCTGCGACTTCACCGTTGATGACGCAAGGAACTTCATAGCATGGTGCTTCGTGTGCCATGGCGGCACTGAAGCCGCAAATCCAACTAAATTATCAGAATTAAAGATTCATCACACTTGGCATGTAAATAAACATCGTATATGAACTCACCACACAGAAGAAGAGCGCAAGAGATCATGTTGGCTATTGGCTAGGGATCAACCGACGACCTTTGAAAAGGGAGTACTGTGCATCGCGGTCAGGTTCTACTTACATACTGACCATTGTGCAACATATGTTTGATTCTCATGCCCACCCACAAAAGAGCGAACTTTTGTTTTCTGATAAGAAGTGAGATCCGAGGCAGATGTACCATCTTATCAGGATCTCCACCTTACCTGATCGACAGACTCCAGCACATACAGAACTGTGCAGCCCGCCTAGTGAAATGTGCAGATAGACACTCGCCATCCCTCCCTCTGCTGAAAGAACAACATTGGCTACCCATTGAGTTTCGAATAATGTTCAAAATTAATGTCATTACCTTTTAAAGCCCTGCGTGGCTTAGCACCACCATATATCTGCTCCCTCATGTTTATACACCTGCTCGCTCCCTTCGATCATCAAACTTCACATTGTTGTCTGTACCTAAATTTCATCTTCAATCATATGGCTACCGAACATTCGCCCATCAAGCACCCATCCTTTGGAACCGATTACCTTCCAACCTACAGAACCAGCAATCGCTTGATGCTTTTAAAGCCCAACTTAAGACTTACTATTTTAACATTGCATTTTCTAGTATTTAATGATTTTCCTTTTTACCTCTGTTTGTACAGCGCATTTGAATGTTCTTTGATATTGCTGAAAATGCTTTTTAAATGTAATAAATGAAATGAAATGAAATGTACCATATTATTGAGCTGTGTCTTACTTCATTAGTTGTATGCCTACGTCGTGTGATATGGAGGCAACTAAATGTTGATATCAGCCAATAATAAATATTACCACCCCGTGCTGATATTATGAGCTTATATCAAACACCAGTGTTGTATACATCTGTGCAGGAAGGCTTCTGTGCTTCATCGTGTTGATATAATGTAAATATGATATACTTATATCTATATTAGTATACTGAGTGCTCGCTTAATAATGGTATAGCAATATTACTCTTATCATGTGACCAACTCAGAACGCCCTCCCGTGCAATTACTTCTAATATCAATTTAATTACAATTGGATATTCCTAATCGAATTCGATTCTTTTAAGATGAGACTTTTGAGTCAAAGAAGGATTACATTGTTTTAATTTGTCGTTTTCTTCCCGCTTCCACTGCCAGTCCGCATCAATGTTAATCATAAAACGAAACAATGCATCACCGCATCACAATCATCGCATTTCTACTGCGCCTGGCAGGTGTGCTCCCTGGCAGTCGACATGCAAGACGCAGTATGATTATTCAAAAGATGTTTTGTAATTACGCCTACTCACAAATCAACGTAGAATTTTGTATCGACACTGAGGCCGCAATTAGTGAACCTAATATTTAGTCTGCACCTGCATAAAACCAATAATTACACAAAAATCTAAAGACAAATAATTATTCCTTGACGAGGCTTTTTTTTTATGGATTTTGTTTGCTTTTGCTTTGTATTGCGGGAATTCCTTATCACGTGACCAAGTTCTTTTTCTAAATATAGAACAAGCGGAATGAGGCAAGAAAGGATTTTTATACCGTTTCCAAGAAACGATTTGCATGCCAACTAAAAGTATAAGTTTCACTCAGAAGAAAATAACAATGTCATAATATTTGTGGGTGTAACTCAATTACCATGTCCTCTATTGAGTGCATTCCCTTACTTAGTAACTGTGATTATATCAATCAAAAGAGTGCTAGCACGGAAAGGCTCAATGAATGAGCTTCCTACGGGAGAGTCCAGAATCAGGGTAGAGGAGACCTTATGTAAAGGCCACGTGGATTCACGCTGTTTCATTAGCTTTCATTAGTTCAATAGGCGCCTGCTTCGTGGTTCTTTTTCTTTTCAGAGCATGTGTGTCCTTCTATATGGCCCATGGAGTTTCTCTTTGGATGAGACAACTGAAAGATAGAGACATCCTTGGAGGAATCTCTAAGTGTGTTCTAAGGGGACAGCCCCGTGAAAGGGAGCTGAGGGGATCCTGATTGCTGATAAAGTGTTCTTACGCCACAAACATCTTTCTTTCTCGCCGAATAATGAGAGTTTTGCGCTGTGTACGGATCGATGTACTAGTCTGATATTAATGCCTAATTTGTCAATAGGTCGAGTCATGCATCAACTGTTAATGACGCCCATCAACACTTTCCCATCATGGGCTATTTGCAAGTGCTTGGTTTGTTCATGTCGCTTGATCTTCTCTGAAGGATTCCTCGCTCGAAGCATCAAGATGGCTGCCCAGAATTAGCAAGAGCGTGCCCTGGAAAAATCATCGATGGGTTGGTTATTCAGAAAGCACAATGAGTTGATATGCAAATCGGTCGGTCGGTCTTGGCGTTAACTGTGACTAATGGTCGTCCTTTGCTCTTTTGGGCAACGGTGGTGATGTATCATTAACTCACCGATCGTTGTCGCTCATTGGAGATTTCTGCTGAAGTTGCTCCAAGGCATGTTAAGTGAAATTGCTTCCCGCAAAGTTGATCACAGGGATAAAGCATCGTCTGTTGAAATGACACATTCTTCTCAGCTCAGTTTAGCGCAGTGCGGTTACATAAGCATTAAGATCCTAACTTTTCTCCATAATTATATCATATCAATCCAGGTGGAAAAAAAATAAAAATAAAAATCATCCGTGATAACAAGACAGAGTTAAAATTAAGTCTATCTCATTTGGCATCAAAGATATATTACATGCTAGGTTTCGGATGAGAGTTATGAGGCAAGTAATTTGTTCAAGACACCTGCTGTCGAATGGTATCAAACTGATGCATGGTTTGTTGGCGTGATTTCATCACAATCACATTAGTGATGGGACTCCAACGTTGTCATCATTACAAGAGATGGATGAAAACGATGTGGCGGTGTTACCATTGTGATTGTGATGAATCGCCCCAACAATCTATTAATTAATTAATTAATTAATTTCGTCGTGATGTAATAAGTATCATACCATCACCACACGCATCTCAATTAATTATTACATAATGATACACAATACTGCTACATTGATGAAATTCGTGCATATTCAAGCAATATAATTATAAATTAGTAACTTAAATGACGATTGGGTCACGATATTGGTCAGAATTTAGTATTGAGTAAGGGGAAGGTTTTTCATGTCGTGAATCCCTGATTCTTGATTACAAGCTCGTCAGAGCCATATCAAGACGTCTACACGATATTGTTCTCTGACGTCAATCAATAATATGCAATATAATGCTGTATCTCATTATTATTATATTCTATATATTATTTTCCATATTTTTTATTCTTGGGGGAAATATTACATCCTGATTTATTTTCTCCTGCAGAAGAGAAAGAATTTCCACTAAATTCCAGTGAAATTAACAACGGTGTACACAGTGGTAGGCCCCAACAGCTATGATAAAGCAATACCCAGTTATTCACATTTAACAGCAAATTCGGTTTGTTTCGCTTTCTCGGGAAGAGCAGTGGAAATATAGCTTATTGAAACATTATGTAGAAAAAGCTAGCCCCACGGGAATGCATAGCATGTAAGGAGGATTTATATGCATGATAATATAAACAATACAATGTTTTTTTCTTTATAAGGATGCCATCTTCACAGTATCATCAGCTGCTGAAGCCTATAGGTCGAATTTTTTATGTGGATGCCGAGATAGTCATTCACAATTAGCGGTTGTAGCCCTACTAACGAGCTGACCTTCAATCCAATATAAGGGTTACAACTCTCGTATGGGCAACAAACAAGGAGGCATCACAGCGTTGGCATTTTACATGATATACGCCCCTGATTAACGTGAATTGTCTGCAACAGAAGACGGCACTGCTATTTTCACCGCGTGGTGCAATCGGGGACATTATTTTTGGTTGTGTTTCCCAAGAAGCATGCCAAAAAAGAACTCGTAAAAAATTCATAAGGAAATTATATTGTGATTGCTTATAGCAGAAGCAAGAAGCTATACAGCAATGTTGCGGTGTATATTAACATTATTACACATCAGCTGAAATCGAGTGACTGCTCTGCACAAACCGCTGGTCTTGGGCCAAGCGTATCTCCGGCGACGGTTGAGGGGACGAGTAGCGAACGGTTGCGTAACATGGGGTCGATTGAGTCACAACATGGAAATGGTCTCCGTATGAGCTGGTTCGCGGCTCGTGTTTCCGCCTAGTTGGCAGAGAATACGCTCCTTCGTATGTTTCTTCGGCCACATTGCGCTCTAAATACTTGCGGTGAACAGGGCTCGAATAGACGTTGTGGTAGCGTCCGTGGTGACTGCTATACGACGACACACTCGCACGCTTCGCGAGGATTGGGCTGGTGTCCATTTTGACCAAGTTGACCGCTCCTTGGGTGTCGTTCTTGTTTTTCTTTCGCTGTTCATTGTTGCCTTGTTTACTTCTTCTCTTGTATCTGATCGTCGCGTATGCACAGGCGATGATTCCAGCGAACGGCACCACTGCAGCGAGTATGAAGAGGGAAATCTTCAGTACACCTAAAGGAAAGAATAGAACTAAGATAATAGATAGATGTTACGAGTCCTTCGCATAACGTACACCCATCTTCATCACTGCTGTCGCCGGCTCCACAGTTCGGAACCCCGTTACAGCGTAGAGATTCAGCTATGCAATAACGGACCATTGGGTGACAAATTACCCGCGAGGAGTCAATGCAGTTCTCGCCGCCTTCGCAGTAAAATCCGTGACATGGATCTGAAAACATCACTGGTCAAAAAGAGAAGCTACACTGCTCTGCATATATTACCGATAATGCGTCCAGATATGTCAATTTTAGGCATTTGTACTGCCGTCCACGATAAGCGAAATCGGCGGTTCGGACTGCTGGCTGTAGATGTTCCGTCAGCACCAGAGATAAACCTGAATATACGACATCGAATTACCTGTGAATTACCTGCGAAACATACCTGACAACAGCGCGGTGAGAACTGATGGTAAATCCGGTTTCTTTGCCGTAGAAATACAACTGACCGCATTTTTTATCCAACGGTTCTCGGAACGGACTCCCAAATCCCTCGTACCACGAGACGTGCGTGTGAGAACACGTCACTGAAAAATCATATTGATGAAATCAAAATAAGATCTAGCAATCGTCATCACCTCTTGTACCAAGGTCTAGCTCCATGAAGTTTAGAATGATCATTTTGTCGCGTTCAACCCGAATCATCCAGGTACATTGAATGCCTGCTTCATAAGGCCCTGGATAACCAGGGGACGTGATTACACCACCGACCCCTGTTATGTAATAGCCACCACAGCTGGGACTGGAAGGTGGGAACTCTTGCCATTCTATATAATCAGTGATATTATACCACCTTATATTCTTATCTCTTGCTCAGACTTACTTTCGTCTACAAATTCGTAAATTCCGAGGAATCCCTTGTGATTTTCGAGGTAATCGGATTTGAAGACAATTTCTACTCTTTGATGTTCTGAAACAACTGCCGACGGAGTTTCTCGACCACACAGACGCTTCACGAGGTCTTTTTGGTTGTTCATGTTGATGGTGAAGTAATCTACGTAATCTTTATTGCACCTGGTGAATTACGTATGCAAATTAGTGAATCCGAAGGCAATCAACTGACCCGCCGTGACCTGTGCCATTCTCCAGGTGGAATTCTTTGAAGGTGAGTCGGATGCGTTCGTCAGAATTCCCTTGAAAGACGTAGTGACAAACGATATTGTTGGGATAATTATTGGGAAATCCAGGACTGGAGAACGTGCCATTGGTGTTCTTACCACTGACGTAAACATGACTACAAGTGGTGGCGCCTGGAAAGGTATACACGTACATCAGTTCAAGCAGCGTAATAATTATAGAGGTGAAGAAAAGAAGCATCGGTATCACAAGAGAATGATCAATCATTCCGAGTACATTTCAACGTTTCGGTCAATTCCACACGGACTGCCAATGTTATTGTCGAGGCAGTCCCCGAGTGCCTTCCATATGCGAACAAGGGAGATTCCACGTGATAAGTCCTGTTCATTGAAAGCCAGCTCATTCTTTGTTATTGCCAGTAATCTGTGATATATTCACCGCAATCCGTGATCGAGTGTCGTCATTTCGTGAGAATTTCACAAAGGAAATCGATGGAAAGGAAATCAAATGCATTAAAAACAATGCTCGATTCTTTGTTATAATTCACAGAATCTCTCCATCTCAGTTCACTCCGCTGCTGTTTCTTCTCCAGTTACAAGACGAGGTGTTTGGGATTATGAGATTATCCTCCTGTGGGATTTCTGCCCTCTTCCCACGCGAGGATTCCATCACGGTTCTGGGACTATTTACAGAAATTGCTCCGCGCGTAGAATCGAGAACTCTTTATGAAATATACAAACCTGATGATTTATACAAAAATGATAATTCATGATCAGCGTTTGTTGGTTGATTATAAAATTGGTAAAACATATTTGTGATCGAACTTACATTCAATGCTTTGCAGCAGGGTTTGGAAGACAATTAGGTTGAGTGCATGTTGCAGACCACTGAGCCTCGTAAACAGCATCTGAATAATAACAGTGAGAAAACAACAAGAAAATATTAAATACCATGTGAATATACCAGCATTGTATAATGTAATGAACGAGTGAAACTAGAGTTGTATCAATACAACCAAAGATGAAACACAAAGCAAACGACACCACCCAAAGCAATATGCTGATTACTCCGCACATTAAATCACGTGACAATTGCTTCATTGTTATCTCTCTTTAAATAGAATCAGGGCAAAACGACGGAGCTGTCATCATCAGATTGTTTGTTCGATCTGAAACTATGAGAAATCATTTCAGCTTTATCAATTGATATGAAAAGTGTGTTTGATGGAGGGAGACGCTTCACTTCCGTTGTTCCATTTGCACAAAAATCATTAATTCATTCCGCCCCTACCCCAAAAGAAGAAAAGTGGTCTGCAGGCCTATTTATTCCTTTTCATCATCTCGGTAAATATTGTGCGCGCCTTTCGCATTATGCCTATAATGCAATTCAACCCCACCACCATTTTGAAATGTAATATTCAATTATGACATATTAATAATTGCCATATTTTGTTAGAAATACGAAACGACGATAAGGTTTTGCATGCGTCTAAAGAAAAAAAAAGATTATAAAAGGAAAAAAGAAGAAAAAAAAAATATATATATATATAAAAAATAAAATCGAACTCAGAATCAAGATCGAAATATCGGTGTTTTCGAATACACGTAAATATGGACAATTTAGTGCTCTTTGAAAGACAAAGTCGCCTCACTAATAGCCATCTACGAGTTAGTGGTGCGGAGATAATGTGTAACGTTAAGTGAGCGATGGAGGGGTCAAACACGAAAAAATAACAAAAAAAAAAAAAAAAAAAAAAATCAGCGACCTCAGAGCGAATTATGTCATTTCTGAATCGCCATTGCGCCCACTGCGACCGAGAAGAGGTCTTGGGGTTGAATCCACCTTGACATTCATTGAAAGTGCACGGACACGAATAGAAGAGCCTCCTTTGTAGGGTTGCCTCGTGAGTTGCTTGACCCCAGCTGACCCATGGGCATTTGGTTTCATCCCCAATTTGTCTCCGAGGGCTGACCACGAACCCTTCACCCTCCCATAGCACCTTCATTTCCTGTCGCATTTTCCCTCGGAGCTACGTATGTCTTCTGCTTATTCGGCATTCAGAACAGGTGTTGACCAACAGGAATTATTTCATCCTATTTTGGACACAATTGGGTTCGAGGAGAACACGCTATGATGTATGTACTGTAATTTGTAAATACTGTTGACCACACCTGAATGAACACGAGGTAATCAATCTTGCATGGTCCATTACAGAGCACCATTTATTTCCAGGGCTTTACAAATTGGTTGGCCATGTCATTCACGAATCGTACTGAACCGTAAAACTCCAGTTGGTGTTAATTGATATCTTTGTTTATTGAATTACATGCATATTAACATAGCAACCGATGCGATTGGGCTCATAACAATTACAGAGCCTCTGAAAGACCATTCACGAACCGACAAAGCGAACATGTACAATAAACTTTCGGAATAAAAAAAATCCAATTATTCGTCAAGTCAGTGTGCCTTGAAGCAGAGAAATTCCAGAGAAATCCTGTTTGATATTCTCTTCGAATCCACGGAAAGCGCTTTCAGGCTGTGGTGCAGGGCGGAGTGCATAAGTTCCAGGAATTCGCTTATTTGCTAGCGTCACCACGTGCACCACGAATAAAGATAACGCATAGAGTGACTGGTTTTATTGCTAAGCTCTGCACTCGGAGGTATGCCGCGTGTGTATCATATCGCCAAGAGAGGAGGGTTGGGAGTGCTTGATGAACCCTAAACACAGAGCAGATGCTCTTCAAAGGAAGCTTACTCATATAGTCATATACTCAATCATAGATGAAGGCAAACAAGCAGATCAGTAGCAAGCATTCGTTGGCCTGAGAACAGCGAGTGGGTGGATGTATAATTGAATGATCGTGTATTTGAGGGTTTTGTTCGTGTCTGGTTATGGCGCTGTTTCAAGTACATGTACATGACACGCGAAATATTTGGTTTGAGAGAAATAAATAATAACTGCGAGTATGACAAGAGAAAAAAAAAACACTTTGAAATAGTTTTTATCAACATCTCACAGGAGCATCAAGGGGAGTCTGGTGGAGGATGAAACAGTCGGCCCAAAGCACGTGGAACATCAGCAGACAACTATCTCAGCACGTCAATGGAAAGCGTTGACGCCGAGGTGACACTGGAATGTCCTGTCTTTTTTTCATTAATGGGCCTACGCACCTAGAAAGGGAGGCAGGACAGAGCGAGAGTTTTCATATTGCGTCGACAATAGGAATGGATTGTAGACGAGTCTGGGCCCCAGGCCGTCCATCAGCGGTGGTGGGATGCTGTTGCTTCGACCTCCTGTGTCGATGTCCTTTTTCTCCGTGTCTTCACTTCTCTCAGCACGCAGCAATGATCAAACACACCCTCTCCCTGAGTGCAACGTGTAATATTCATTTACGATCCTTGCACAAATATCGTCCCATGATTGATACATGCAGTGACCGGATGCCAGGCGTACAGCATCTGTCGATGTACATTGCAGGCACTAGGCCGCCCAGGTGCCTTACTGAATCGTATAACTGTGTGACATGAACATAAGCCACTGAAATGGACACAATGTAGTGATCCCAACCCACCTGATCACAATTTCGATATAATATGATGCTACACGGTTATAATCAAAGACATAGTGATTATGAATTCCCTATAACTAAATCTCACCTCAGCAGAGGTAAATCCCAAACGCTTGGCTCTCGGTCCTCACGGGAAATGCGACAAATCGTCCCGGTGTGTCCTCGTGCGGGCTGTCGGTGATTGAATGCGCTGCGAGATGGGGCGCCCCCACACGGCTAGAGTGTCTGTCGCCGGGGAGCATGCGCATTGCATGCCAATCCCGCTGGGATTCACTTTCGGATGGCATTACTTTTTTTCTCTCTTGTTATTATTATTATTTTTAAAATTCTTAGTCAGTGAAAAATTCAGATCAAGGGCTTATTGCGGCAAGAGGGTTGCGTGGTCTGTATCGGTTGAGATCTGCTTTTCGGGCACTTTACTTCGGGGAACTTACTTCCTGTCAAAGATTCGTGCTTCCGGAGTGGTTATATGCTTTCTGAGAGCACTGTAAACGAACTGAGTGAGCAACCATATTTGATCAGGATGCAAGAGACAAATGTTGTGCTCTGTGTTCACGTCTGAATCGCAGAGTCTGCTCTCTCTCTCTCTCATCTCGCTTGATGGATATGCATTGAGATATTGAAATACTCCAGAGATGCCTGAGAGACAAAAGGCTTGGGTGGTTAAATGGTCGATGATGTTCAGGGTGGCCCACAGTCGGGTGATAAACGGAGAGGAGTCGTTCATGTGTCGCCTCAGAGCATGTATTGTGATTATGGTTCTTCAATATTCATTAGTTAAGGTTATAGAAATAATTCATCGGATATATTTTGACGGCAAACAGGAGGCGCATGCCCCAAGGGAATTGTCACATTACGTCAGCGGGATAATGACGCAACTCACCTTTGATGCAACTCACTTTTGATGCAGCACAACATGCATATATTTTTTTCTGTGGTCTATATCCAGGACTAAGTAGCATTAAGGGATAGTTCATGCATTATATAGGCCTCTAAGTGGTAGAAAGTCGAGTGTTTCAAAAGAAATAAAAGGCAGCCATTTGAAGAATTTGTTTGTACAAATTATGGTATTGATTTTTGCAAAAGAAATTTAATATTAGAGATAAAAATTTCAGAGATTATTATTTTTTATCTCTGATATTAAATTGCATCTTCTTTTTTATTAGAAATGAAGAAAAAATAAAACGATAGTTATTGCATCCAAAGTTAATTGGGTACATATAGACTTATATTGAAAAATAGAAGTGCTGTAATATACATGATAGGCCTATATAAGCAGCTCTGCATGCAAGTGGGGAAGATCATTCGGTGTCGTAGCCTTTGCTGTCTTTTAAAAGCATTTAGACATAATAAATGGCGTTCCCCACAAAGAAGCTATTCTCCACGGGATATTGAAAGCATCGGCATCAAATTTAGACAATAAAAGCTCGCATTGTGGCCTAAATAATGGATATGAGGCGGCAGAAATTGACCTTTCCCTTGCGTAAGATTGGGTGATGGAAAACATGCGGGATTGGCTTGGCCCGGGGTTGTAATCGAAAGTTAATAGCTTTGATAAAGGCAATCTCTCTAGCCCAACGACCAATTTTCAGGTCTTTTGCATTTATTCGGTGAGGATTTGTTGCTATGACAACGGCGTGCTTGATGCCATGGCAACAGGGTGTGATGCCGCGCGAGGGGTTTTCTTTCCCTCGTCGAGGTCGTCTCCTGACCACAAAGAGACGGCGGCTACCTTTGTTCATCGGGATGATGCACAATGATCTCATTTATAGCGACGACCGGGTTTTATGACGTCACAATACGTTGCATCTTCTGTTGGTGCGGCGTTGGTCATCGGTGACCACAGATGACCAGCGCTAAGTCGTAACATAAAACTCCCACGTTTACCGCCAGAGCGAATCGACTTGTCATCCTGATGTGAATCAGAGCAAGAAATTCTCGCATCGTTGATGGAATAAGTGAATCCGAGGTTAGGCTGCGGGTTTAATGTTGCTGATGTTTGTTTTGGAGAAATTGTATGTTGCAATTTCACTAACTCGTCGAGCAAACGCGGATGCGAGTAGATTAAAAGAGTGCGCCCAAGACAAAATAATAATTATTATTATTATTGAAAGGTGCGTTTAAAATACCATTGTGCGCATTTGTAATTCCTTTATAAATAGCGCATCGGCAAAATTATGTGTAATTATAATTATTAATTTTGCCATTAAGTTCTGAGTTACTGCGTGCGTCTATGGTCAATCATGAAAAAGACATGAGAGCATTAAGCAGAAAAAACGAGGAAAAGACAGGAGTGCTACAGTATGCACTGACCCGTGCTAGACCGCGAAAAAGAGATGCTGCAAACACGGCATAAATATGTCCTCTAATCCCAAGAATCGTAAAAAAACTGCGACGAGATGTTTGCAATGGTTATATAAGCAAACTACACCAAAGTGATCGAAGGAGTTGAAACCTGGAAGCCTTCAAGGGAAACATTTCCAACAGGAATAGGAAGTAAACACAAAAGGGAAACACGTAACTATGGGACGTTGTGAGATGACTATCAGCTGTCTTTATTGTGGACACAGGACAGATGTATGACCGCAATGCATGGAATGTTTGGCCGGTTACTCTGTTGACTTGCAAGAGGTTGTTGACTGCCGCAAAGGATCAAACGCTGACAAGAATTGCATTCGCAAGAGTAATTTAAGGCTACACACAGTGTTAAGGGTCGTTTACCTGAATGGAATGGTTTTGGAAAACCGGCACACTCTTGTAGTCAGACACCACGGAATCTGAGGCGATCGACGATCGCGACGTCAATCCCAGCAGTGTCAATAAAATCATGAATAAATTCGTACTTCACGTGTCTGTCCTGGTAACTTTTCTTGTGTCTGTCCTGGTAACTTTTCTTGCTTCCAGCGCAGTGGCCGATAGTAAAAGAGTGTTTCATCAATTCGTATTGGTATTGCACGAGAAGTTATTTTTCCTAGTAATAAAAACAGACTGTGTAAGCTGCAACAATTTTTGGCTAATGTAGGTCTATACACGCTCCCCTTCCCCGCCAGTCCTCAACTTTCACCTTATCAAGCCTTCGCCATTCACTTATCACTGAAGCATCAAAGTTTTATCGTTCAGGGCTAACCACGTGAGCGCTGAGAGCCAGTTTGAGGCGCACGTCATTATCACGTGTGTTGTTTTCCATTTGTTTCTAAATCGAGTTGGAGGCTTCATTGGGCGAATCACTCCTCAGAGCCCATCTGAGAAAGCAGACTTAAAAGGCCTCAGACGAAGCCAAAGAGATTGAATGGATGTTAGTAGAGCGCTGAAGAGCACAAGTAAGCACAGGTCATGCGATTCTACACACGCCGATTAATGGCGCAGCGCCGACAACGGAAATGCTCCCACAGCCAGAAAGGAATTCCCGTAGATTACTTTTATTACTTACATTGAAGATGACACATATTTATACAATAGTATTTTCAGAGTTGTAACAAGTTTGCACTAGTCGTATATGAATGATTGTCACAGATTATTGAGAATTGAGAACATACATATTTGACACGTGATCATTTGTGATTTGTGATGACGTATGTGATGGCCGTGTGATGTTATCAGCTAAGAGTGTTGGCAGCGAGGTATCTGATCGTCCCATAATTGAGCTGACACTGCACATCCACAATGATGGACAGTCGTTTGGTCGAAATGGAACTCAAATTAGCTCGCACAATCTTGGCTCGTATCCCTACATATTTCCACGCAGCACACGTGCCTTAAGACTTTGTCTGAATCCATCGAGTCTCGAGTCTTTGAATTTTGTGTTTGCTAATTCCTCTGTGATTGACAGGAGGAGAAGCGCTTGTGCATGTAAAAAAGGTAGAGGGTAATCTCCGCTATTGGGGCAAATGTGAGGAGGCCTCATTGGCGTGGATGCCCTGATATGCAACGCAGAACGAGTAGGTCCTTATATCCATTGGATCACACAAGGATGTGATCCATGGCGTCACGTGATGAATTATTGATACAAAGGAGAGTTTATGGAGAACCAAATGTATTCGATTACAGACCTTGTTATTTCATAGACCAAGGTCAATGTCCGTGCGATGAACACTCGCCTCTCCGGCTGCGGCCTTACGCGATGTCATTTAATGGAAACACCACGACAGCAATCACTTACTCTGCTTGTCTCATCCAATCCATCTGAGCGAATTTCCATGTTTCAGTCGTGGCGTGCGTGCCATTGGTGATGTAACGCAGAGGAGTTTCCTGTTTATGGGTGGGGATGGGGGGGCATCATTGACTAAAGGGGGGGGGGGAATCATTAACTTGGATCTTTTCGCAAGCGTGAGTGTTGCTGGTTGAGGTTATCACTCAATTGTCAATGATTCGTGCATCACATTTGGATTTCGCATGTCGATCGAGGAATTTTAAAAGGGTGCATATTATTTCAATTTGGGAATCACTAAAATATGAATAATATGAAATTTAAACTTTGGAGGCGTACGATTTGACACGTGGGGTTCAGTAGTAGGCTTAGAAGTACATTCGCTGATAAATGCAAGCAAGGTGAAACATTATGATGGGAAATCTGTAACATTGTGTTAAGATAGATAGATCCATGTATATAAATACATTTTATTTCGAACATGACCCATCAAAAATATGCACGATAAAAAAAAAACAACGAAAACAAAATCAACTAAACATTAAATCGTGTATAAACGTTGTAAAAAGACATTTTCGTCAATAGATATGAACATTTGATTGTTTAAAGCATCAGAATTAAAAAATACAGTTGTTATTAAAACTTTACAAGGCACAGTAACTTCCTTATTTAAAGAAAAAAAAATCCCCATTGATTTATATATCCGTCTAGATAAATTGTGGTTAATGAATTAACGCACGTAAATCAACAAACGAGGTTTGATATCAATTTCTTTGCTGAAATTTAGTTGCAATTCATGCTGTCGGATTTTGTGGACACTTGGCTCGCAACAAAGCATCAGTGGGCCAGGTATACTAGAAGACACCCGCAGTTGATACGGACGTTGGAGGCCCTGAGGCGAAGGGCTTCCTCCTCCAACTGTTTCAGTGTCTTGTTACTGGTGCTATTGTTGGAATTCTTTTGGGTTTTTATTTTGTCTTTTTATTATTATTATTATTATTATTTTTTTTTTTTTGGGGGGGGGACCAATTGAATATGCTTCATTGCTATTGAATGAATAGCATATAGTGACATGATTGGGCATTCAATTTTCTTGGAAGTCAATTCAATGAGTAGATTGGCATGCAAGCACAGGCAGCAAACTTGAGATCAGTGATTGATTGATAGTGACAGTATTGTCAAGGCATTAGCTGAATAAGATAATATATACGTGTGAGATTGAGCGGTAAAATTGGTTTACATAAAGTTCAGTGCAGGGCAATGTCATAGAGTAATTTGAATAAAATGCGAAAGACCGAATTCTCACAAGTCTGAATGCTCTCAAGTCCGACTTGTGAGCATTCGGATCACATGCAAGCACAGGTCATGCGATTCTATATACACCGACTAATGGCGCAGTGCCGACAGCGGAAATGCTCCTAAAGCCAGAAATGAATCCTCAAAAATGAGGATTCGCGGAGTGGAAATGTCAAATGAGCCACGCAAGCCGAAACCCGCAAAGCAACCCGATCAATTAAGCTAGTCCTGCAAATCGTCGCTCGATAAAGTTATATATATAAAAAATAAAAAAGTTCGAACCGAAAAACATTGAAACGAACCGTTTCCGCCACCGGCCAATATTTTGAATGCCAAGTTTCGGCTCCTGTACTCGGATCGTCGTTTTATCTACGGCCAGGAAATCTTTGATAATCATTCAGAAAATATACTACCTTGTGTAATTCTCTTAACCGCTGCTTTTGCGCATACGTACAGTGGCCTGTATTTATATCAATAACAACTTTAAGCGCCAAATGCATTGCATTATGATATTAAAGGGTGATTAGAGCTGTATGTAAATTAGACATATAGGCACCTGGATTGTGGCACCACCATCTTAATTTTCTTTTCACTCCGTGCCCGATAATAAGCATTATATACAGGAAATAAAGAAATGAAGAATTAGTTCATTTTGTATTAGAAGCTTTCTCAATGCGCTGCTCACAAAGAACGAATGCTGCTTCCTTCGGTGATCCATGATACGAAATAAAAAAAATAAAAGAAATGAGAGAGGCAGGCGGCTGGTACGGTGACATCAACGAAATTGATAATCACAAAAGCGCCTCAAGAAGAAGAAAAAACGAGGAAATGGATGTGGAAAAGTCGAAATGGAAAGGTAAAGTATTACATCCTGAAAGGAACTGACAAATAACCAACGGCTGATGCCCACAGAATCATGTTGCAATGGGGTTCGTTATATTAAAAAAAATTAGAAAGGAAATCGACACAGTGACCTGTGTTAAACTAGAAAATAAATAAACTTAACAACAAAATACGATAGAAAAAACATTCAATTATAATTAAAAACAAAACATCAGTATGATCAAATTCATTGGATACGCTCAAAATATCGTCTCTTTATTGCATTCTTTGATAATAATAAAAAAAATTCTTTTGCGGTTGCAATAATTTCATCAGATGTGGTGTAACAATTGAGATATGACTGACTCGATCAGCATGATTCGACAATTAAAACCAACAGAAGATGGACTAAAGGGAAGAGAGTGAATAAATGACAGAACTAGTCTATTATTGCTGACAGAACAGCTGAATGAAAAGTTTTAAACCGGAGTAATAACCGAAGGGAAATTTCAAGAACATTCATGTCATAATGCAGTTTTAATGTCGGGGTGATCCAGATACTCAACGATGGATTAAGTGACCCCTGAATGATCAGGGACAATGATTAGACTGAGATGGCGAGAAATAAAAAAGCTGAACTGAAGGGGCCCTGGTGCTTAAGAAAGATGAGTTCCAAGTAGACCTTCAAAGGTTGAAGCACATTTGTTGGAGGAGGAAGAAGGTGTCCTGAAATCGTGCTCTGGGAGCAGCATGAACAAAAGAGCAGAATAATTGAAAACCATAAGAGAGAAAAAATGAATTCTCTTTGACCATCTGAGCTGGAAGATGACGCAATACGGCATGAGGCATCATACAACAACATTATGATCAATGAATCTATGGATCATGGGAGAGGATTCCAGGTGCTGCACTGATTGACTCAACACCATTAAAGTAGAGGCGGAGGTTGTACACCAATCCTCGACAGTGAAATTTAAAATGCCACCAAAAATACGAAGAGGCAATTGGGATTCAACTGCAAAATGTGGAAAGAGAAATCACTTAGAGGAAGACGAAAGAGCTCTGCAACAAATCACTGGCTACAATGTGCACCATAAAAATAAAACTGTCCAAAAGGGAAATGAACAGAACATCTATGAAGAATGAACGATGACAAGTGGGCAAAAGAGCGTGATTGGAGGCCAAAAGTGGGGACAAGATGCAAAGGGAAGAAGATCTGGGAAAAAGTGAACAAAAGAAATCAAAGAGAAGGCGAGAAGAATGTGGATGAAATCTACAAACAATTGTGGCAAAATTTTGTCTTTTCATAAATTGTTCATGGTAACATTAGAAAAACAACCATATTTAAAATATAAAAAAATGATGCACATGTATTGAAAGGGTTTTATCTTATAATCGATTATTTTGAGTCTCTGAAACTTTGAATTCTTAACTCTGAGAGGCTTAAATCAGGGGGACTCTCATGTCCGAATTCTTTCCGTTTGTGACGATGTCGCTCGTCACTGTCCATTGCCGTCGATCTCTTTGAAGTGGTCAAGCTATATTTCAGTGGCTACAATCGAGAATTCGGGCATACTAATAAATAAGTTATAATTGATTCATTCATATAACGCAAAATGTACAATTATGAGATAAAGTTTATATGCGCTCAACATAAAATAAAATGACACGAATGATTAATAATCAAAGATGCACAAGGTTAAGAGAGTCATGGGTGCAAAGTGACATTTCATAAGTGAGAAAGCCATGGCAAGAGCCGTCATCTTCCTGGTCAAAAAACTCAAAAAGAGCCGTAGTATATATAATATAACACCAGAGTTAAGGATAAATGATCAGAGTTGAGAACAAATTTATAAGAATTTACTCTTTATAGCTCTAGAGTGGTCTTAAGACTAAATTATCGGTCTTTATTGGAGGTATAACCCCTGACCCCTGACCCCTGACCCATGAAATGGTAGGTTAAACTCTTATTTGTTATTAGTTTAGAGCTCAGACACATCGTTATGCCATACCAATGTTTCAGTGTTCGTATCGGACTGAGTTGCATTTGCAGTCTTGAAATTGATGAGGAGGAGATTCCAATTTAACTCAGGGAATGTAATCACATGATGCTTGGCTACATTTTGCATCAAGAGGATGAAAACGAAGCAAAGATGATTGACAGATTCTGTGAACATCCCGGAAATGATATCCGCTTCGGAGATACCTCACAGCAAATACATGATCGTGTCGAAAAGCTCATTTGCGTATCAATTCAGCAGAAACGGAACTGCCACCGGGCTCAGTTTTGTCCATCGAGTATTCAGTGATGCTTTGACATATAATTGTCACTGAGTTCAGCTGCGCATTTTTCGTTTACGTTATAGGGTTTATTGCACGGCTGATTCATGTCTTTCTCTGATTTATTCTGTCAGCCTCACCTGTAAATGAATGGCGTGAGTGAAACAACTAATTACGAAGACATGAGAGAGCTACACTTGAGCTTCGGCTTCACTGCTTCTTGACTGCCATTCAACATGACCTCAAATGCCTTTTTACTCAGCTGCCATGTTCTCGTGGTCAAATAACTTGGTCACTTAATGACCTTCAATGCCCACGACTGGCATTTACGATTCTACTTCTATATCTAGAAGAATTAGAGCCTTATCGGCCACTTGCATGACTGTGTCCTTTTCACTCCCTTATTGGCGAATACTACGTAGATCATAGCCACGTCTCTCTGGGATAGTTGCTTGAGACAATGTTTGTGTCAAATGTGTATGCAAGACGATGAGTCGAGTTGAATAATTCGTTACTCGAAACAGCATCTTTTTTGAGATTATGAGATATTTTGTTAGAAATACAAATGTTATCAAAATGCAGTGAAATAATTATAAATACTAAAATAGTTGTACAACAATAGAGCATGTACATACTCCATATTTCGATTCACGTGAGCATTTATGCATACTATTATTGCCCTGTACAAGTGGCCGTTGATGATATCTTGAAACGAGAAGACACAACGACACCTTGCCCCCAAGAATTCGTGTGATCCATCATCTCTGATGGCTTCCTATCACCAAGACTCGTGTTTGCGTTGCTAGCGATGGCTAGCTCAGATAGTCTGTGAGGCCACCGTGCAGAGAGCAGACCCTGGGCTGTTACGCACTGGCAACTATATTGGCCTCACCTGAAATCGACAAGTCATCGAAGCCGATAGAATTTTGCAAACAGGCCCATGTATACCTCCGAAGCACCGCGTCTTCACGCGCAACGTGTGAATCCTTCCTGGCGCTATTGGCTTCTAAATTCAACTTCAGAGTGGCTCTATTCCTCTGCAATCACGGGTGATTGTGTACTGAGGATGCCGTGTATAGCACTCTGCACCAGGCCTCTTTACCTTATCGCTATAGGGGAATACTTGTCTCCTCGCAGCCCACACGTGAACTCGATCGCTGAAGTTACATATTATCCTTTGTACCATCCTCGATCTTCTTCGCTCGTGTTCAATCCCCATACATTATTCACCCAACTCGCCACAAACACAAGATGCAAAACGACCGCAAAACATTATGCTACGGGGTATCACATTGCTGACTGTCCCCATCCGCTCAGCCACTCAGGTTACACGAATCACATGCTCAAACGGCGAGGAAGACGTCTGACCAATCCCATGAGAGCAATTCATTTGCTTCTAAGTTCCTTCACGAAACGATGAAGCAATGGTGATCACGAACAAGCACACTTTATTTGGCAATGATCAAAGGTGGCTGCAAAGCAATGAGTTCATAAAACACTGGATTCATCCACGTGCTCCGTTAATATACCAGCCATGAAATCCAATATGAATGCCATATCTCAGACGATTGATCTCAGCAGTATCCAAACCAGATGTGATTCCTTTGCCGAAAAGGACTTCCCTATGATCTTTGAGATCATAAGCGTCCCCGGGCGTCACATATGCCGCAGACTTGAGTTCTCTCGACCCAAAATTATACATTTATTAATAAATGTCATAATTTTCCACGAGTTTCAATCCATACAGTATGTCTGATTGTTGCTTCTGGCGTTCAGTATGCATGATGTCGAAGATATGTTACGGGAGAATTAAAACATCGAAGCATCTGAACCTCATCGCTGATGGGTCTTTGGACGACCTCTTATCAGAGCGAGTGATAACGCTTATCTTGGAGCATTATGTTCAGAGACGGGTGTTAAACTGCAAAGACAAATTGCTTCCATTATCGCATCCTGTTTTGCATTTCTAACAGATTTGTCACCGCGTGGAGCGCGTGTTCCATCCACATTAGGCAAAAATTCGATTTCATCTTCAGTCTCACAATCGTGTGCAATTTGATTAATCATTTTGTGACGCATTACATGTATTCAAAAGGGGATTCCTTTTATTTGGTTGTCACACTCAATTTGTAGGTGGTAGGATTGGAGAAGACAGAAATTCCGCGGAGCTGGAAGAAGGCCTCAATGGACGACATAGGAGTTGTTTATAAGTATTAATTGTTCTTTAATAAATGATTCACATATCTTTGGGTGTTAAAAACATAAAATGCCACAATACATGTGTGTCTGAATGAATATTTTAGAGAGACAAAATATTGGCTGAACCCATATATTGATGCATAAATGAGGATAATAAGATCACTCTATTTTAATGACTTGATAATATTCGTATTCCTAACACGATACTTCCCAATAAAGGACTAAGTAGTGCTTTTTCAGAATAATAATTTAATATTGAACCCGAATCATCTTGTTGCGTAAAAGTTTGTCAAAACGTAAAAATCCCATATAAGGATTGCGGGACTCGTTTTTACGGGACCGTTTGACTTACTTTGGATTCAATGATTTCAATAAAACTTGACACACACATGCAAATTAACATGAAAATGTGTCTTGACAATAAGTCGTGCAATTCACTTAATGTGTTCTAGTTTTTATTAATGTTTAATTACCTGAAGGGACGACAATTTAGGTCAGTACTAGTGCTCTTTTCTGGGCTCCATTTTACCCTTTTATGATAATTTCATCAAAATATGACAAACACATTTATTTTATATTCCTTTGCTGCGTCTATGCAGAATAACATCGGAGAAATCTGTCGATGAATAAGAGTCTAAAATCGATTTTGTTTTAGCGCGTAAATCAGGAGTTTGCCGAAATTTTGACGAAATGCGACTCCAACTTCACTCAAATTGGCGCCAGAGGTGATCACGTGACTTTCTAGGAAATTCACAGTTTGCAATTTCCGTATAAAAAACTAGCCTATATTCAAGCCAAATTACAACTTTCTGTGTTCACGCGTTCCATGTTAGGCTGAGGACCTTTCGAACAACCCGCGTATATAATCGGCCCTTGCTTCTTCTCTCAAATGATCATCCGTGGTATTCGAGTGACGACAAAGATAAAGCGTTGCTTGCCATCTTCATCAGAATTGCTGACCGTTAGAGAGGACAGATGTCAGCTTCCTTCATCGACGCTTTCTATGTTTGGCGATGTCCTTTCAAATCAACCCTTGCACACATATAAATACGCCGGTATAGGTCTAAATATAATTAGAGTTTCATCGGCGAATTATCAAGGAGAAATTCAGAGTTATCAAAGATAAGAACAATTTCTATCAATATGTCCATATTGAATTTGTAGAAGGTTTTTCTCTGCTTCTTAGCTTGTGCTAGCCTCGGGTCTGGGCCGACCTCCCCATTAGGCGGTAGCTGTTGCGCTATATGTTATTTATTATGATTTATACACACCTCTGTCGTCAAGGAAAACTTGTACTGGTTCTCGTTATGGCTGGTAACACATGCTGACGTTTCAAACCTTAACATCAGGCTTCTTATCATCATCGGTGAAATCCTTTGAGCTATGACACCGACAAATTAATTCGATCGACTACATTTCCCATGTAACTAACACGGTATATTATTTTCCATGTAACACTAACTGATAAATATACTTACAGAATCACGAGGCAGGTGTATAATTATAGCATAATATGAATATATATGTACAAATTATTAGCAATTCAACATTGCAGTCAACCAACTTTATTAGGTTAGTTTTAAATGAATTGATGAATACGATACCAATCCTGAAATCTCAACCAATTACTCCATCGGCTTGCCTGGAGTTTTCAGCGTGTGTGAACGATTCTCACTCCGCGAACTCTCATTTTTGAGGATTCCTTTCTGGCTGTGGGAGCATTTCCGTTGTCGGCGCTGCGCCATTAATCGGCGTGTGTAGAATCGCATGACCTGTGCTTACTTGTGCTCTTCAGCGCTCTACTAACATCCATTCAATCTATTTGGCTTCGTCTGGGGCCTTTTAAGTCTGCTTTCTCAGATGGGCTCTGAGGAGTGATTCGCCCAATGAAGCCTCCAACTCGATTTAGAAACAAATGGAAAACAACACACGTGATAATGACGTGCGCCTCAAACTGGCTCTCAGCGCTCACGTGGTTAGCCCTGAACGATAAAACTTTGATGCCTCAGCGATAAGTGAGAGGCCAAGGCTTGATGGGGGTGTTCACCCAAGGTCGAAGTCCCTTAATAATCATAATTTTACATAGGCCAATTATAGCTGGTATGCTCCCTTGGGAGTTGAGTTTTTCTTGGTTTGATAGCTGTCCAATAACCCGGTATTTTGATAAACAAGCATTGTCTGTGATCTAGACTATGAAATCTAATTTACTTTATAGCTTTCCTGAGACTGGGAATTAATATACCACGATTTAAACTAATTTGATCAGTTGAGCAACATTGTAAACATATATTCGTATGCATACTACATCAATTATAAGGTCTTTGCTTGAACCTAAAGAGTTATCGGTTGATCTTCTCTTGAAATACCCTCATTGGCACAATTCCTTTCTAGCAATCCCGAGTCTTGAAATGGAGTCTTCGCGCCACGTGGGGCTGCAATGACCTTGACTGGGTGACCTTCCTAAGCACCCGATTGCACGTGGATTGGGAATAATCTGTTGCCACTGGGCTGGCAGCATCTCCATTAAACCCAGCTTTGTTCCTGTGCTTGCCTTTCAAAGGCACCATGGTGGAGTTCAATTACTCGCTGGCTTTAATTTGAATTACAATAGTTTTCTATCGGTCGATGTATTTTGGTGGGGCATGAAAGGAGGGATCGAAAGGGGCAGGATAGTGGAGCGCCAGGGGCAAGATGGCCATCATGTAAACATGAAACTTTATGGAATGATCTTTTTGTCATGCGTATGCAGTAACGATTTGCATGAAGCCACCTTCACAAAATCATACACCTGGATGCATGGATTTGACGGTTCCATCCAAACCATTCGGGTGATCCTGGCACCAGTCTGGTCCTAACCTTTATCGATAAAACCCAATGGTTCTTCATCCAGTATACATGCACTACTATAGGCAGCAGTACACAGCACCAGGCCTTGCTAGTTACATGCTATACATTAAAGCAGCAGTGATGAATCATAGTAGGAACGAATGATAACGAATTGCTATTATACCGGTAATTCACAATCATAACATCCATGGCCCATCTGGAACCCGGGACCTCGACGGTCGCTTAGGTTTGCAGTCAGACAGACCTACCTACTCAGTATCATACGGGTTATAGGACCCCCGAAAGGTGACAGGACAGCCCGCAGCGGGCTATGATCACAAGCGGGCACCAACAACGGAGCACACTCTTAGGCAAGGACATGAATCCATTTTTGTCCAACCAGGTACCACAATTCGACATATTGCAATGTGTCATGCTGTGGTGAACATGAGGATTTCCAGGGCGCAAAATTCGACCTCGGCAAAGTTGGGAATCGAATCCACGACCCTCAGCACGCTAGGCGAGCGTGCTACCACTGAGCCATCGCGGCCCCTTCCTTAATTATTCAAGGCACCAATAACTGGCAAAACTACCACTGTCCACTGACCTCATTAAATTGATTGACCTTTCATCAGAGGTCATCACAGGTCACAGTTAGTGATTTCAAAATAAGAAATAAATCATGGTATGAAGATTCATTTAGTTTTATCACGAAGTACAATTAATTACTGTACAATCGATGTACATGAATATTTCTGTTAACTATAACCCCAATACAGAACGTACTGAAAGAAGAGCAGATGACAGTATGCAGACAGGAAAAAAAAAAAAAAAAAAATCCACGCATATAATAACTAATAAACACACATTTCACACTCAACATCAACACACAGATTTATAGCTGCTTCATCAGTTGATTCCGCTGAGATACGGATGTTTCAAGAGTTCATCGATACTAGGACGAAGCTTAGGATCCCTTTGCAGGCAGCGCTGGTAAAGAAAGAGATCATGAATATTCATCAGCTAACTGAAGAACCAATCAGCCACCTGCATAGTGTCCAGAAGATGAGGATCTTCAAGGGGAGGGAATTTGATTTTGCATGAAGGCGAAATAATGGCGTGAAGTTTCAAGCTGTTGGCAACGTCTTGAAAAGGGGTGCGATTGTAAGCCATGTTATAGAGAATGCAGCCCAAAGACCAGACATCGCTCTTCACACCAATCTGATGAAACCACACAGAACGAGAATTTTAAAACCTTAAAAATCATGTGACCCACCTTGAATTTCGGTTTCTTTGCTTCTTCGCCGAGATCTCCGAGGCCTCCGCCACTGACATCGATAATGGCCTCGGGACTCATGTAATTCAGCGACCCTATCTGCTGCTCACGAGTCACGCTCGTGCGATCCTGTTGAATAGCGTGCGCGATGCCAAAGTCAATGAGTGTCAGACCAACGGAACGAACAAAGTTTGCTGGCTTCAAATCAGAATGCACAATTCCTGGGTTAAAAAGCAAAAAAATCAAAACTGAAATGACCAATTTAATCAAGAAAGTACCTTCTTTATGGAGAACTTGCACGGCCAATAGCATCTGATGCCAGTTGAGTTTAACCATCGACCAATTCATTTGACCTTGCTTGCGACACAGGCGCAACTCAGTCATCAAGTCACGCACCCCTTTCTCCATAACAACGTACAGAATTCCTTCTGACTCATTGTACTCGCTAAGAAATAAACCAAAGGTGAACACAGGAGACAAATTGAGACGGCATTAGACGTACAAATCGTGCATTTTGATGATGTGGTTGCTGTACTGCAGTCGTTGAAGCAGGTTGATTTCATTGATGTAGCTCTGAGCTGTGAGTTCGTCTGCGTTATTCAGGTCAACGCATTTGACGGCATATTCATGCTGATCAGCTGACATGACGAGGTAAACCTTGCTGGAACCGCCCCTGCCGATCTGTTTCAGGGCCAGGTACTCTTTGCCATTCACACGTAGCATCGTCATTTTCTGCATGAAAGCTGAAATCAGAGACGGCGCTTCTTGTGGAGTGGCGGCTGGAATGGCGGCTGGAGGTAGCTGCGTCTGGTGGTTGTGAGCAGCATTAAGAGCAGAGAGAGAAGCGGAAATATCGAGATGAGGAGACCTAACAAGAGATATGACAATGGTGTTGGAGTGTGCAAAAGATCGCAGCTCACTGGTCTTTTTCTGGCGTGTTCTTCTCTTGAGCCGATGGCACCTGGGGGTTAATCGGCTCAAGCAGAGGATCTGAGATGACAGCTGCAGAACTTGGCGGCTGATCAAGAGCAGGAGTGTCGACGTGCATTTTCTCTGCTTGCTCTGGAGCAGGTGGCGCAGTAGGCTCATCCAGCTCTTCATCCCACTTTTGCATCCTCAAAGGAATTCTCATCGCTTTCGAAGGCAATCTGGATCAAGGATTGACAAGGAATTCAAATCAGTTGATCAGACCACATCACAAATCTATTGCACAAGCGCTGGTGCAATCCATTCTGGGATAATTGTCAAAGCAACGATGCCAGAAATCCACGAAGTAAAACCAGAATGCATCGCATCCAGCATTTACGAATGACTCACTTTTTAGAAGAATACTTTGAGCTGCTTGACATAGAGAGGAGACTGGCTTGTTTGCAGTCAGGAGTGCTGTGGCATGAACGTAGAGCGCGTGGCTTGGATTGCGTAGACGGAGCGCCTGGTTCCTCAGCCGTGACCCGAGGTGTGTCCGTCACAAGAGTGGACAGGGGAGCCCGAGGTAGCCTCATGGCGGAGCCACGAGAAGACGAGGGCAGCGAGACCTCAGCCAACTTCAAGGAGTCGTCAGATTGAGAACTACCACTGCTAGAATGCCTGCAGGAAAAAGTAGTAGAAACAGGAGTTGCGCACGACAGACTCACCGTTCACTGGAAGAAGTCTTGATGACGTCAGTGTAGAGGGAGCGGACTCGTTTATTCACCCGCTCATCACTGCTGTTCAAAGGAGATCGATTGGCCTTGACGACAGGAGTGTTGAGGTCATGGAAGACCCCGGAAAGATGCTCCTTGGTGTCCACTAATGGACCGGTCAGCATGTTTTCCATGTTCTGTGTGTTGCCAGAACCCTCGGATGGACAGGGGTCATCCAAGGCTCGGCCGGCCACTAAGTTTGACAGAGCATCGGTTATTTTCTCCAAGGGTTCCGCACCTCTTCCTTTGGCTCTCACGAGAATTTGCCTGGCTTTCTGAATGCTCCCTGTTAATCAGTGGATGGTTATAACCAACAAAAGCAGCTCAATTTGCACGCACCGTGATCCAACTCAAACTGGGCGGCCGCCACGTGCACAAATGCAAACTTACGAGCGGCGTTTCTGGCAGAAGAAAAAGCACGCCGTGCATCTGATTCAGAGAAATTGCTGCGGAAATCATAATCATCGTACAAATATACGAGAAAAGTCAAATCCACTTACCCACGCAGCAAAGCATAACGCACGTGAAGATGCCCAAAAGCAGCCGTTTTCTCTTCACTTACAGGAATACACTGGAAAAAACCCCTGCCCTCAGTAAAATGTGCATTTCGGAAATAAAAACTCACTTTCAAAGCTTTGCCAAAGTAGTGCGACAAAGTGATGAGTCGTTGACTTTTGTCCGTGACAGGAAGACAGTCGGCCAAACGCTGCAACGCGTCCAACCACTGCTCAGCCCCACCAAGCCCCGTCTCCAACTCTTCTAAGTGTGTACGCAGAGAAACTAGGAAACAACTCATAGAAATTCAATATCACACAAGTGAATGTTCAACAAAAACCAGGGATGATAATTTTGCGAGCAGTATCAATATTAGCAGTTGGGAAGGTTTGCTGGCCTGCTGTGTTGTCAGTCGTGTTCTGAGTAAGCACAGCACTGTGTTCATTATCGGTTAAATCTGGCCCACCAGCCATCTCCTCCTGCATCCTTAGCCGGTCCAGCCGACTCTTCAAACTCTGAAGGGAACTCATGGCTCAAAGCTGGTGTTTGATCACCTGAAATATGGAGCAGAAATGAGCTTAATGAAAAGGGGTTAATTCTGCAGTGGCTTTATTTCTTTGGCTATGTTCAACTGCGGAATTTAAACTTAACAGAAATATTGCAGGATGCGGCATATAGCCGTGCACCAGATCTGGTATCAACCTCCTGAACAGTTAAGAGGCAGAAATTGAGCACTGTCACTGAGCAACTAAAATAGCTTGGCGCTTGTGGGGGTGTGTGAAAATTAATCAATACCTGGTTTGGTTAGATGTGGTGGGCTGTGTAAGGAGGTGGGCTACTATATTGCCTATTCAGTTACTAACAAGTCTGAAAATTGGGTGAGCTCCTATTGCAGTAATCTTATCTTGTTCCAAGACTATATTGACATCACCCCCACAGATTATGGCTATATGGAGTTACTATCGCAATTATGAGTTACTATTGCAGATAAAATTTTGCTCATGATGGTCATGCGGATAATATAAAGCCTGTTTTGAGAACGACCGAGGGACTGAGTTAGTGAGTGAGAGGTTACTGTCCTCGCTGCAGGGTAATCGTAACGGTAATGAGTGAGAATGACCAGTGACAGAAGTCAGTTTGAGTGTGCGTGTCACAGTGACAGTGAGTCAATGACTGAATGAGGCTGAGAGTGACTCACGCCAGGAACTGACTGAGTTAGTGAGCAGGAGTTTAGTCTCATCTAGCACAGATTCTCGGGCGAGGTCTGGAGACCCATTGGGCTCGCTGTAGTATGTCAGCTAAGTCTCATCAGACTCAATCCCTCATCACACGACATCAGATCAGTGAAAGTAGTCACAGTTAGTGTGACAGTCTCAAGCGCTGATCATGCAGTCAGCGTCGTTAATCAATTCAATGATTATTGATCACTTTTCACGCTAAACGTGCGGTGCTAAACATCGTTTGACAGTTTGTTTTGACACCTGAATTCGACGAAGAGAAGAAAAGTCACGCTTTCGTGATCTGTTGACATTTTCGTGGATCCCACAGTCAAATTTCGAGCCGCGTTCTGATTGGTCAGAATGTAGATGACGTCATGTTGAGTGCGTTATGATACCGTTCTTCAGCGAACGGAAATTTTTGTTGCAAGCATAACGCACTTTTCTACAAAAGCAAGTAGAATAGCGTCACACATAATTACTGTGTTCATAATAGTTGTGTCAGAAATAATATTGGTTTGCCAGGTATAATATTCGGACCGACATCTTGTCTATGATTAATTCTGACAAGAGAGGAATTGAGGAACTGAGAATTCGAATTATTCCTTTCAAACATTTCGTCATAATACTGTTCAACTTCCGCCGAAACAAATACACGTGAATTTTGTTAATCAACTTATTGGATAGTTATTTAAGGTTTTGCTCATTGATTTCGAATAAAGTTGCGATTTTCCTATGAAAAATTCTCGCGATTTATTAATTAGTATCCCCATTTAGTTCCTCCCGTGTCACTTGGCCCCTAGACTCCAATCCTACTTCCCATGTTGGCATGTTGTGTATGATCATGATCATGATGATGATGATCATCATCATGTTTTAATATTATGTAATCATGACAGACCTCACTGAGCCTCTCACCCTCAGACCCACACTCTGGCCTGTAACGACTAATGGCGTGTTACTTAGTAATCCGTACTGTTCCTTGGTTACAACAGTTATGGCGTGTATGTATAATTCATTCATGCACTGACACTAACTTTAGCAGTCTTTAGCTGACATACAACAGCGAGATGATGACGATGTGTCTCGCATTCAAGCCCAGTGTGCGAACAGCAATGTTTAGAATTCTACACTTGTAGTGATATTTATGAAGGTGCCAGGCACTGCAGAACTATTTAACTTCTAAGGTTGAGCCTGGTACGTAATTGCGTCTGAAACCGATACCATAAACCTACTTTGGCGCTTAAAATTAATAATTCAGCAGTTTTCTCCTGGCTAGAAGATTATTGAGTCACATGACCTGCTCTCCACATGTTATAAATGAACCAGAGCACTGCACCTGCGGATTGCGAAGTAAACATTATTAACATACACGCATGCTCATATAATTTTCCACGCTCAGCAGCTCAACTTGCGGCTTATCGTTCTTTGCAGTTGTACGCGTGATTTGGACCAAGTCTTCGCAAAGGAATACGTATGCATGATATCTGCAATATTCTGGTTTAATTATGTAATCAGATAGAGACAAGGTGGACATTTTAGAAATATGTTTTCACTGAGATATGGCTATTTGAAGTCAGATAACCCAAAAATGCATATTCTGAGAAAATCAATCTATAAAACTGTTGCTATGAGTTACGTGGGCAATTTTGACCCTGGATAGTGGTCTTGTTACTTGCTTCGCGATTTGTTAGATTGTTAATACGGTCGAGTCCAAGTTAATATTTTTAGAAAGAAGAGAGGGCAACCTTCACAATGATGTCAAAGTCATTCAGGTGCGATGCAAGACAGTCGGGTTGC
The DNA here is from genome assembly GCA_000328365.1 of Capitella teleta. NCBI lineage: Eukaryota > Metazoa > Annelida > Polychaeta > Capitellidae > Capitella > Capitella teleta. The sequence continues at coordinate 45,925 of KB311202.1, forward strand.
GGACAATTGAAAACAAGGATTAATGGGTTATTTCTCTCGAATAATTGGATTTATTCTACTTAGGGGTGCCTCAATTAAAAAAAAATAATTGATGCATTTATATCGTAATTTGGGTATTGATGCATATACCATCATGATAAAAAATGAATTCTGCTTCTAATAAGCCGAGAATCTCAAAAACGTTAAATATTGCCCCTAGCTATCAAAATCGCCTCTTAGTGCCGTTGTGCACCGTGCGACATATTCGGGGTTTTGCCGAGGAGTCTCACATATGAACGATATAATTTATTGCGCAAGTGCTGAGTGACATCACTCGCAAAATGGCGATTGTTTACTTCTTTTCAATGTAAATTATTTGTGCAGGTTTTGATTAATGTCGATTCGACATGATGCCACGGGTCAATTTTGGTTTTTCTTGGAACATAAATGTACCATGTAGCGTCTGGAGGGCTTAAACATAAGGATTTTTTGGATACTATGTGTAAATTTATCATGCGATCGGATAAGTGTAGAGCCTCGCAGTCAGTATACGGCAAAAGTAGTGGTTTACCGTCAGGCGAGGTACATAAACCTTGCCCGATTTATCTGTGCTACTGTATTTTACTCACTGTATGTACGCTGTTACTGTAACAGACCAACAGTAACGGTAACACGTGAGTGTTCAGTTGGTGGCTGACGCAGCATACGATGCATTTATAACTTTTTACATAGTTTGTTCATAAGTTCATAACGCTGTTTTTGTATGCCTATACCAAACCGACGATGCCAGTAATTAAGCTTTAATGACAACCGCTTTGACTGTTGTACCGATAACTGCCGGTTTTTATCTATCAATACACAGCCCTGATATAATACACCTGATAAAGTATAATTATTCTGAGTGTAGTACCGATAGAAAGATATTTTCAGGCAGAGACTAAAAGTCTTCTGATCAACTGTTATTGTCTTCACTTAATGAGATCTGCTATTTTTTTCTTTCAGTGCAAAATGACGAAAATCAAAGCCGGGGCTGTGGTGACAGGAACTGTCACGACCATTCAAAGTGGACGATGCATCAACGTCTCTCTGACCAAGAATGAGAAAGGTTCTGTGTTTGTGATGGACATATCTGATGATGACCTCTTCAACCCCACTGACCTATATGAGGAAGGTCAAGAAGTGCAATGTTACGTAATTGAATCTATCCCTTCCACAAAGCACATGTGGCGCCTCTCGTTGAAGTCCTCCAGGTGAGTACAACCACAAAAGCGCGTCTGATCACTGGGTGTGCATTTCACAGAATTGAGGGATCTGATGAGCCAGTGCAAGCTGAAATCAGAAGAATAGAAGACCTCGTCAAGGGCTCAATCATGAAGGGCTTTGTGAAACATTTGAGCGACTTGAACATTGTGGTTTGGTGAGATTGCGCTTGTGTTTTTTTCTCAATTTTTGTCTCCTTTTGACTGCGAATTCCTTCGCAGGGTTGGTTATAACATTTGGGGTCACATCTCGAGGAGAACGGTGGAAGTTGAAGATGAGGACGTCCTTGAGGAAGTTTTCTTCCCTGGAAAAATGATCTCAGTCCGGGTTCTTAAGTGAGTCCGAAATGTTTCTTCTTTTTTGGTGAATACTTATTATTTTTGCATTTAAATTTTGAAGGCCGCTGCCTGAGAAGGGAATCGTTAAACTGAAACTGGACGATGCGTTTGACACGAGGATCACGACACAGAAGCAGAAAAGAGAGGCTCAGAAAGAGGAAAAATTGCTGAGCAACGGGAATCACTCAGCGCCCGTTGCGAAGGTGCGTACACTTCAGAGTTGCGTTTGCTCTTCTGATTTCAATTTTCACTTTAGGAACCGAAGAAAATTGCACACTCACTGACGGTGAACGAAGCGTTCTCGTGGGATACAACATTCAGGCTGCCCAAGCGGAAAAGTGATGACATGGAGGATGACGATGAAGAGGACGACGAATCCAGCACACAGGTCTCAAAGCGGAAGAAAAGCAGGTTCCGCAGTGTCACAGAACAACTTCAAGAAGAGAAACGCTTATTCGAGGTGAGTTTATTGCCACTCTGTTTACTTTCTTGGAGACGAATCCAATTTTCCAGACAGAGAACCGATTGATGGAAACAGACAGAGTGCCGCAGTCAGCGGCTGAGTTTGATCGTCTGCTTATGCAATCCCCTGACAGCTCTATGGTGTGGATGGCGTACATGGCTTACCATCTAGAAACAGCGGAGATCGACAAAGCTAGAGGAGTCGCTGAGCGGGCTCTCAGTACCATCTCTTTCCGGTGAGGTTAATCCTACGTTGCCACGTGTCTGTGTTTGATTGAAAAATTTCTCAGGGAAGAGAGAGAGAAATTGAACATGTGGGTGGCGTATCTGAATTTAGAAAACCTCTACGGCACAACTGAGCAGCTGAAGGCTGTCATAGAACGAGCGCTCACGTACAATGACCATAAAAAGGTTTATCAGCAACTAGCAAAAATATATGTGAAGTCTGAGAAAATACAGGTCTGTGCTCTTGTTGTTGTGTGATGTGGGAATGAGCTCTGTTTTCATGGTTAGGCAGCAGAGGAAGTGCACAACACACTGCTGAAGAAGTACAAAGCAGAAGCGGACGTCTGGGTGGACTTTGGCCTCTTCTATTACAACACACAGCAAGCGGAGTCCGCACGTTCTCTCTTGCAACGCAGCTTCAAAAGCCTCGACAAGAAAATTCGTGAGGACCCTTCATGAATTGCACTCTGGGAATTTCTTTTGTTTGATTTTTATTTTGCAGATACGGATGTTATCCTTAAATTTGCTCAAATGGAATTCAAGTATGGAGATGTGGAGAAGGGAAAGACTATGATGGAGGGCCTCCTGTCTAGTTTTCCCAAGCGCACAGACTTGTGGGCGATTTATGTGGATCTATTGGTCAAAATGCAAGACATTGATTGCGCCAGGTGTGTTTTCACTCCCTCAATTTCGCTAAATGTTATGTAACGTGATTTCCCGTCGCAGGCAAATCCTGGACAGAGCCATACACCTGGAACTGAATATCAAGAAAATGAAATTCATGTTCAAGAAATATTTGAGTTTTGAAGAAAAACACGGAAATGAACAGACAGTGAAAGCAGTGAAAGAGAAAGCTATGGAATTCATTGAATCTAAAACCTCATAGGATATCAATAAATTTGTTTATTTCATAATTATGCACTTATCTTTTTTGTGCCATGAATCCATAATGAGCCATGAATACATAATGAGATAGTTAAATGTTCATGTCATTTTACTCAATTTCCTCCTCGTGTTACCGCTTTGGCCGTTGGTGAGCATCCATTATATGATAGTGGGACTTTTTTTTGTAGATAGATAGCAATTTGAAAACACTTTTGCATGAAATTTGTAATATTATAACACCAGTTATCAGGCAGCGCATTGCATGCAACCTTGAATCTCTGGTGTGCAACTAGCTCAGCACAGAACGAGAGTTCAGTTGAAAATATTTATTGGAACCATTCGCTCGATCTCAAAATACACACCAGAGGCAACGACGCAACTGAAATTGAACTGATCCAGCGTCGGTGTGAAAGTTCAGAAGCACTCGCATTCGCTGTTCTTGATCCTCAGCGGCTTCAGCTTTTTCCTTTTGCTTTTCGCGTTCAGTTGCTTGTGACGCTTCGCCTCTCTGGCTGCCTTCGTGCTTCGGGTTCTGTAGCGGACGTATTCGAGGGACACGGCCCCTTCTTCGTCGCTGGAGTCCCCAGGGAGAGGACCAGTGAAGACGCCCTCATCCGGCACCGGAAGCACCCAGTTAGGGTTACTCATGTCCTCTTGCGACAGTTTCCGACCCAAGATGCGAGCAATTTGACGCGTATTGGACACGCAGAGGTTCTGAACGGCCGTGCGCATCAAAAGGGAATATCTGTGAGAGATAAAAAGAAATAATCAGGTTTAATCAATGCTCGTTGTTACTCACCCCATTTTAGGTACGAGTAGAAGTTTTATCTTAGAAGTTGTCTTGTGGTCCTTAGTTGAGTTAACTTGAAGCTTGTATCAGTTTAAGTAATTAAGTTAAAATCGCGATCGTTCAACGAAATAAAAGGTTTAAAAACCCTTCCAATCGAGGGTGCGCCTGTTGCCCGTACGGGGCAGAGCAACGGAATGCTCAGCGAATGAATGCTCAGTCAACGGAAGCGGTGCACTGACCACTGTCCCGAGTTGCCTTTTATGGTTCCATGGTCGAGGCTTCATTCACAGTTTAACGCAATGCTTAAAAGGCAAATGCACATAATTGCTCAGCTAATTTCAGAACGCTCACTTTAATCTGAGATGTTAATAAACGGTGATTCTCAATTTTGCATTGCTCACCTTAGAAAGAAAGTAATTCGGAAGATGGCATCGGAGCAATGAGCAGATCCATATATAATAATGTAATAACATAATAATAATAAAACTATATTCCAGCAGAGTGGGATTTATCTGTGTCGTGAACCTAAAACTTCAAGATAAAGTAATTGAGGATCTGTTGAGCGGAGATTTGCAGCCAAAGTACCACGTGACCGTTGAGAATCGGCACCTGGTGGAATGAACGCACTGAAGAACATGTTAGAGCAACAAATAATGATAGTTCAAAAGAACAGCAAACTCAGGTTAATACGTGCGACGGTGCTTTGATTGAACTTCTGAATGCATAAAATTAACATACACTAATTACTAATACAACAGCATCCAAACATCTTTGATGTTGTTCAGCACAACTTCTTTATACGTAGTTATAGCTTAGGGGCTTATATAGTGGTTTATCAGGGGGAGGAGGGTGTGGGGGGGGGGGGCGTTATCACCGGGTCCAGTATTGTATATTTCGTTGAACCCATTGGAAAAAGGGGGCCTCGATGCACGTGGCAGAACTTGACCAATCACGTGGTGAGCTGTTCCTAATTGGTCAGCTGCCGTGAGGGGCGCTAGCAATAGTACACGTAGGCCAACTAGCATTGCTGCGATCGTGTGGGTTTAGTATTCGGCTCCGTATTCAGCTTCGACGAATATCTACTGCTCGAAGCTTGGGCTTCGAAAAATGGCGACATTCGATCCACAATTAAAGTGTCGTTTTTATTTAAATGCTGGTATACAGTGTACATGTGTTCATATATTTCTTTTGGCTTTCCAACAAACCGCGTCATTTTTCATTTCTTGGTGGACGAAAGTAATTTCCACATTCGATCCAATTCTAATTTTCCTGAGGGAGGCCACTCCCATCATGGAAACAATAATGTGTTCAGATCAATTGTACACACAATAATAATATTATTACTTTTTTATTGTCAAATCAATCCCCAGCGATTGACTATGCGTTTCCTTCGCTAAAAACTCTTCATTCGGTCAATTGTTCCTGGAAAGATTCTGCGACAGTCGATGCGAGTTCTTTGTCGCAATAAACATCTATAGCCACCATGGCAAGAACCTTGGCTTGTTGCATTGCACACCTGTGAGCCTCAATGGTGCCTGGGAGCAAGATAATCAAGTGTCAACAGGTACACACAACACTCACCCGCTGCCTGCGTGAACTCTCTTGTATGGTTCGCAGCTTTGGTTCCAATGGCGAAGAAAGGATGAATGCTCGGAATCAGTTGAGATACGTTGCCCATGTCAGTGGAGCCTACAGGAATTCCTTGCTTCGAATTGTCCATCTCAACACCAAGACTCGCAGCGTTCTTCTCATACAGACCGATAAGAACTGGATTGCTTAATACATTGGCGTAAGGTTTTGGGTTCCAAATCATCTCCAACTGAGGTGTGTGTAACGATACCAAGCCGTGCAACACTATCTGTGATATACTGCTCTTACACTACAACCCGTGGCTGCGGCGGCTCCTTGGAAACACCCCGTGGCTTTCAATTGCAGTTCTTCCAAGTCTTTCATCGAAGATGCGCGGAAGTAGAAGTCGAGCTCTGATAATTCAGGAATTATATTTGGCTTCGTTCCACCGTTCACGATTACCCCTGGAGGAGAGTGCGTTATGATTCATGAGTTATAGTGCGTTATGACTTCCCGCTTACCGTGCATCATGCAAGTAGGTTTGCACTGCTGGCGTAGTGTTGAGATGGCGCTGTACGCCAAAACGGCGGCGTCCAACGCATTGACTCCTTCCCACGGAGATCCAGCCGCGTGACTCGCTTTGCCGTGGTATTTAACAGAGACTCTAAAAGACAACGAAAAAAGAATGACGAGCTATAATTATAGGCTATGAAACTGAGAGCTAGCACTACATCACGAAGACTTTCCGCATGCAATTAAACCAGACCTTAAATTTTTTTTAACTTCCTTTTCCAAAATGAGCAGATTTTTGAGAAAAATAACGATAAATATCAACGCAGCCAAATTGACGTAGGTCATCAGAAAATTTGGAATGCGGAAGTATTGGATCGTACGTGTCATCACGATAACCACCACTGAACCTTTTTTTTGAGTCTAAAAACTACTTTTAAAATTTCAATATATGAATATCATTTACGCTTTTGATCAATTTATGGGTAGTTGCGTTGCGCTTCTTTTGCTTTTCAGTATGCTATACACGCATGCATGCATGTAAGAGGCAATGGTGCATGTGAGAGGCAATGGTGCATGTGAGAGGCCATGGTGAGTGTTTTGTAGCGTTAGCGGGAGCGGAGGTGAACCCCTGTCTAAGAGCTGCATTCCTCCACAGCGTCAATAGGCATAGACTTATATAATTTCTCGATATATGGGATTAAATTAAATTAAATTAAATTACCTGGATCTTGCCAGAAACCCAGACGTATCAGTTGTGTTCATGGCCCAGGGGTGCGCCATTAAAGCAAGGTCGACATCCCGCCAGGCATTTGCGTTGATGAAGTCGATCTTTCCTCCACAGCCCTCTTCGGCGGGAGTGCCCATCACAGTCAACTGATAAACAATATGAAAGGGCTCAAGGCCACAGTGGCTGCAAATACCTGCCCCAAATGATGGCCACCTGTCTTGGCGATGTCCATGGCGGCTTTGATGCCAATGGCTGCCCCTGCGCCAACTTCCGCAATCAGATTGTGGCCACACGCATGTCCGATCCCTGGAAGAGCATCGTATTCACAAACCACGGCAATGTTGCTTCCCCTTTCAGAAGAGCCGTACTCGGCTCGGAAACCGGTGGGAAGGACGTACGACGAACGAACATTGCTGAAGCCCCGGCCTTCGAAGAAGTCAGTTAAAATATGATGAGCATGCACCTCTGCGAAGGCCACCTCCGGATTATTCCAGATATCCCGATTGATCTGTTGATTAATGAATTGATTGATTATTTCATTGAGTATTCATACCTGCAGCAAGGTATCTGCACATTGGTCAATGGCGTCATTAGCAGCCTGCTTCAAAGATTCCTTTGATGTCATAATTAAATCTATAAATAGCACAATATTGCATACGGTGTGGTATCATGAACCAATACAATGACATTTACCTATTCAAATCTTGCACAGCCAGAAGTATATGAAAAAGAAGCACATACATGCGCACCAAAAACGTAACCTTATACTGTATATCTCAAACACGGTTAGCATGGCTAGAAATAAAATCTTGCACTTTGACCTTTGCGTGCACTCCTGTTATTCCCACAGGCCATCTGTTGACAGGAGAGTGTCGCGTGCAAGAAGCAAAATGGATCCCAAATGGTTCTCTTTGAATGAAGCCAAGTGCACCGAACCGACATAGCAAATACCACGTGGTTGCATTATTGCATAAGTCGGCAAAAATTTATTATGTAGGCGTAAATTAACTATTTCATGCAAAGTTCGAAGCCTATCGCTTCATGATTGCACACCTCGGCCTAATTCTGGTAAAATAACCAAAATCTGTAATTATCATTTTCCGACCCTGGCAAACGCACGGATCTAATTAGGGAGTATACACGTAGACATTGAGTATATATAATAAGCACAAACTGTAGGTAATCGGGCATGCACTGGCAATTGCCAATGCTGAAGCAGGTATAAAGTGGGTAGGCCTAACTTGAATTGAAGATCTAAATGCTATTTACAGCCTTCCAATCTTGCCTTACACTCCCCCTCTAAGCCAATTCACAAGACCCTCAGAGCCCAATTCTACCCTCATTCCGCTCTCGTAGCAATAACAAGTTCCTCTATGAAGAAATGTCTCTTGTTGTGATTGCTTCGAGTCGCAATTCCCATCACTTGTGATTGCCAGAGAGGGATTTTTTATGAAGATTGAGCTTCATGCAGAAGCAATCCGAGAATGACAATATTCCTTTCATTTGATTACTCCTTTTGGTGCTGGCCTCCCTCACACATCATCAGGGAAAGCAGCCGACAAGAAGACTTGCTGTGTATGGAATACTACAGTTGTGGGAAGGAATCATGAAACGAGGCGGCTTTATCTTGCTCCTGTGGTCTCTGCTGATTATATGTGTCCAGTGCAAAAGTGGCAACCAGAAGCTGAAAGGTGATCAAACAGACGAGAAATCAGTCAGGCCAACTAATATCAGAAGATCGAACGGAAGTAAGGGCAGAAGGGTGTCGAATGTCTTGGACAGATCGAACACATGTAGCTCATCCAGGGGCCAAGCAATGCAGTGCTGCGGCATCCAAGGACCAATGGGACCTCCAGGGTCACTAGGACAACCCGGTCCACAGGGATTGCAAGGGATACAAGGAGTGCAGGGTATCCAGGGGTCGGCAGGAGTGCCTGGAATTCACGGAACCAATGGAATCAAAGGCCAGAAGGGTGAGTAAATATATTCTTTAATCTTTAATCTAAAGGCGGGCAAATAGGTCGTAGGGAGTGTGAAGAGCCTACACGCAGGTAAGATAAGTCGAGGATCTTTATCTCTTTATCGTGATAAGTGAGCAATATCGTCTGCAAGGTTAAATCAAGTGAGTCATATAGCAAGATGATTGATGCGCGAACGTCAAAACATCCGTGTCTGAAAATGAGACCAAGAAAACCAAAACAAATACCGGATGTTCAACAACTGTTTTATAAGGTTACGTAGTCTGCATAAAAATAATCTCCATTTCAGGTATAGAGAGCCCTAGATATTTGAAGCTATGTCCAATTTATTCTATATGGTACACATATATACTGAGGCAGCTGATTAAGTTAATGGAAGTTACAATTTAATTTGTGTTCTCCCCATAGTCTCTCTACTCGCACCCCTGCCTCTTCTCTCTTTATGGGAAGTCGAATTATTGAACTTCCATGCCAGAATTCCACAATCAATCTTGACCGCTTTATATCATGATAAAATGATAAAAAGCCATGGTAGACAAAATACTAGTAACGCCATTCAGTCTCGCTTAGTCAATATACACCGTGTATGTACGTACATTAAGTAACCCGAATTTCTACAGAATGGCATATTTAGACTTAGTTCCTTGGCATTTATGAATTGTTAGGCACTAATTTCAGCCTTTGATTCATCTCGGTAAGTGTTGTCTATTTAATTGCTTCCTCTGCGTTTTTTTTTTCTTTACACTGCTTTAATACTATATAAAATCATAATTCATGCCCCTTGTATAAACGTTTTGATTAACCTGATCATGAACTCTTATAATTGAACTCACCAGGAAACCGAGGAGCCAAGGGGATGCGTGGCGGCTGCGACTGCCCAGCGGTCAGCCTGCGGCCCACCGCACCACAACCTCACCCCCAGAGCACTTCCATCGCCTTCTCGGCCACCATGGACCAGGACATGCCAGTATCCAGTGAGTACCGGGTCGTCAAGTACAACATTGTACTGACCAACCTGGGAGACGCCTATTCCCCACATACAGGCGTCTTTGTGGCACCTTGCAATGGAACATTCTACGTAGGCTTCAGCGGAGTCAGTCTTTCCGGTAAGGACGTACTGCTCCACCTCGTTCGAAATGGACAACGGCTTCTCTCGGCCTTCGACAACTCAGGGTGCCAAGTGCCCAACGAGAAAGACGTTCGCCAGTGCTCAGGAATGGCCAGCAATGCTTTGGTGTTGGTGCTTACAACCGGAGACAAGCTCTGGGTCGAGTTACCTGACGGTTATGGTCTGCACAATGCTCTCTACCACAGCTACTCCACGTTCCACGGTGCTCTCGTCTCAAGAGAGTGAACGTTCTGACTCTTGTTGCATTTCTAGGATTATGATCCAATTCGTTGGTTGGCTAATTGACATTGTGGAACTAGCAAGCGTATAGTAACCAGTTTCTAATATTCATTATTATCATTTCAATTTCCCACGCGAGCCGTGTGCACTGTGCAATAAACATCACATTTCCTTTCATCTTTTGTTGCGTTTATATTATTCTTGTACGTTGCAATCACGCACACTTCCTTGGGCTTCGAGAAGGGAAATTTCAACACCATTGAATGAAGTGAATTGAGCACGTCTAATATGGATACATTACAATGTTGCATTAAGGCCAGCGGCAGTGAATTCCTGGTGGCTCTGGTACACCATGTCACCGCCAACTTTTGTGCTGAAGAAAATACAACTTGCCACTTGCATATAATCAATGGCCCAAAATTTTAAGATGCTAAACAAATCATTAAAGAGGACCTCTGTTCATTTCAGAACCTTTTTAGATCGATTCTATGGGCCTTTGTGAGTGACGAGAGACAAGTATTTGGTCAACTGTGACTGATATTCAAGAAACATTAAAATATGAATTTCTTGCTCAGGCAGAATAGCATGAAACGAGATGAGTGCGAGATTCTCTTTATGAGAAATGCTGAAAGATCTGCTCACTGGACGACTCCCATTGTTAACAATAGGAGAATTACTTTTATGCCGTCACGGCGGCATGAAATCGAACGCGAAAATTCGAAAAACGCGAAGAAAGCGAAAATTTAAACCTCTCAAATTTGATGTATCTAGGAATTAGCCCACAGCAAGCGTATTGTCTAAATATTTGTCAGTCAAAAGGCGTATTTGTCTTTTGGGATGCATCCTCTTTCATCCGTTACAAGTTCAAAACAATCAGAGGTCCTCTTTAAGCTGGTGTATTTTATCAGATGTTCTTCTTTTACCTTGTCTTGCAAGTAAACAGTAAACAAACGCAATTCAAGTGAAAGATAAGCCAACAATAGAGTATATTATAAAGATTAAATTAACTATTATTCAACATGGCCTTGTGGACGACAAGAAGGGACGATAAGCATATGTCAGCGTTGCATCTGAGCCATATCTGAGCGTTATCGAGTTGCTCAGGTGCATCTTGCGGTTAATGTGATGATGCGTGTCTATAATTACATAATCTGCTTATGAGCAAATATGTAATAGGAAGCTCCTCCACAGCTATGTGGTTCCTTCTCGTTAGAGATATTTTGCATGGGAACAAGATCATTTCTTAATTGCCAATTTCTCCTCATTCACCTCGGTCATGCACTGTCCAGATAATTCGAGGAATTCCTCTCTCCCAATAGTTACGTCTCCATGGTGATATGGAGCAAAACAAATTAGATTAACCAAAAGAGCGGATTCGCACTATTGTTGGGTTAACCATCGAATTTTCTACCTGATGCGAATCCATGGTTAATACGAGCGAGGATCGAGACTGCACTGCACCCGATTTGGCGAATATTGGCGCTTGCATCAACGCCGTGCCTCAGAAGACATCTGGTTATGTCCCTCTAGGAAGTCATCAACATTTCCACAATGCTAGTTAACAATTAATTTAAAATAAAATCCCTAAATTATCTTAGCAACGAAATGACTTTGTAATGCATTCAATAATGCGAATGATTGTTAGAATACATGGCGTACGCGGGGCACGGGGGACGGGTCAGAGATTGAATAAATATGTGGATTAGCCAGGTAGCTAGATACTGCATATATTATTATACACCCTGGCCAATCAGGGTACGAACCGTTAATTCAATAACCATCTTTCGAAACGACAATGGGTCATGGGTCATGACCGCTAATACCATGACCATCTTTCGAAACGACAATGAGTTATCGGTCATGGCGCATTTCCATGTGTTCAATCCTTGTCGTATAAATGAATGATGCTTCACTTTTTCCATAACCCACTCGCACGAGAAGAATTGAACACATGAAAATGCGTCGTGACCCATAACCCATTATCGTTTCTGAAGATGGTTATTGAATTAACGGTTAGTACCCTCATTCTGGCCCATTTTCATGCCTCACAGACTACAGCAGCGGAATTCGGTTAACATGAATGTACTAGTAAGCTGTGACGCATTAGCCCACTTACCGAGATATGACTCGGATAATAGAGTGTTCTTAGAAAACGAGAGACTTGCATTTTCTCAATTCAAATGCTTCGGCTCAGTCAAAAAGGGAAAAATTATAATGACGTATTCAACTAATTCAACTTGTTTATCTCCACATATCATGTGTGAACTTCGTGACGTCACACCTATCCACTTTATTATGGTTTTACTGTTTAAGTGACAGTGATAACTGATTGAAAATTGAGAAAAAGAGAAAAAACTGAGTGAAAATTGATTTTGTTTCCCCCATTAATAGGCACTGCTCCTCTGAAAGTTCAACTGTTAAATAGATTTCATCGTATGCATTGTACAATGCGTCATAGCAGAAACGCCACTATTAATTCTGTCACTAGCATCCTCCTGTCAGACAATAGAAGCATCACATCCCTCAATTTAAATAAATCATGCTTTTCTTTGCCCTCTGATCCTGAAGCAGCAGTTAAAGCTAGCCTCATTCCGGACATAATTTTCAGTCCCCACTCTTGACAAGAGATGAAATAGAATACATCCTTGAAGATATATGTATCCATTAGGTTCGCTTTTTAACTTTTTGTTAGATTTAGGTTTTTTTGTTTTTTGATTTTTTGCTTTGTTTTGTTTTGTTTTTTATTTTATTTATTTTTTATTTATTATTATCTTTTTTTTCTACACAAATATGATATCATATATCAATATATACATGTATTGTATTTTGTGTGAAATAAATGATGAATGAATGATAACCATTTGCAGCGCTATATACAACACTATATCCGTGAGTTCGTTTTGCATTAGATATTTACAGTAAAATGGATACTACTACATGTTGTTCAGCGCGCAATATCCCCCTTTTCGGTCGATCGCGAAAATTAATCCCCAGCGGAAATACGTCTATGCCACACAGCGCCCCTAAATGGCAAGCCTATGACATGAAATGATATCTGAACTTTGGTATTTCCGAAATTTCTGACTCTGCCTCACATGAATAATATGCTTCACAAATGATGTCATATTTATTACACGTAATTGGTGTCCAATTCCATATGAACACCTTCAACCTGTACCCCTGTCTTGATTTAGTGCACAATCAGCCACATTTGCCTGTATATACTGAATAAACAGGCATAGAAATATTCGAATGAGGAGATGGTGATCCTCTAACACTACAACCGGATAACTGCAACCTTGGTGTGCTGTTTGACTCAAAGTTTAACCTGGAGATGCAGATCAAGGTTGTTTGCAAGTCTGCTTATTACGAGATCCGTAAAATATGGTGCATTCGAGACCATATCGACCGTGATGCGCTGAAAGCTCTCGTACAATGGCAAGTCATTTCACGTGTCGATTACTCTAACTGCCTCTACCATGGACTACCTGTCGCCATATCAGAAACCGCCTCCAACGTGTACAAAATGCAGCCACCCCAGTCCTTAAGTACATACATTGGCTCTCTATTGAATTTCGGGTGAATTATAAAATCAATTTAATGATTTTTAAAATTATCAAAGGACTTGCATCGCCATACCTACAGGATTAATTGCTCCCTACGTACCCGCTTTTCCACTACGATCGCGGGACGATAACTATCTCACCCGGCAGAATTACCGACTGAACAGTTATGGTGGCTGTGCATTTTCGGTTGTGACGCCTCTGCTCTCGAATAAATTGCCTCGAGACATTCGGAGCTGTGACAGCATTGCTATTTTTAAACGGAAACTGAAAACCGTCTATTTTAATCCTGCTTTTACTTCTTGAAATGATTTTAATAATTTGTCGAATTTGTTTTTACTTGTAACGCATTTGAAAAGTTTTATCTTGTAAGGAACGTTTTATAAATATGAATAAATTATTATTAATTAAGTGCGTGTCTGCATTATCCAAATGCCTGGTCCAGTACACCTGCAGCCATATTTGCCATATGGCATATTTACCTTCCTCGTCGCTGCATGTTCGCTGAGCACGCGCCATGCAGAGATGTACCTCTCCTTTTCATCCGCAATCCCTCACCAACGAGAGCCTGTAGCTGCCCCGGCCTGCCTCATAAACATATAGCACGCCGCCAATCTGTTGTCCAGGATCACCGAGTAGCTGATCAGTCGGCTTAATCGGCTAACTGCAATGCTAAACCGACTGTGGAGGTCGAAACCCGGGAGTTCAAGACCTGATCGGGCTACGGACGTTGTGATCTTGGTATATCATCATCACCATTGTCGTCATTTATTACGAGAAATTCGATGACCCACTTACAGAAGAAGATAGAATGGATCCAGAAAACAAACGCTTGATAATATAATGCTACAAAGAGCCCAGCCATGCCTCAGGATACCATGTGTTTAAAACCGATGCCGGGTGCCTTTCTGCAAAGAAAAATTAAAGACTTATTTGTGTCATACATGTACTAAATTGTAGCATGACTTACGCAGTATACTCCACATCTGCGTAGCTTACATGTGCACTGTGTGTTAATTAAAAGGATGGAAGCAACACTCGCATGTATTTTAGTGAATCGTCGACCGAAATATTCAGACGGAACACTTGAGACTGGGTTAAGTGCTCATCCTTATTGTGTGCTCTACACCACGAGTTGAGAGGCTTGAGATTCGATTTCGGATCAAAATAACTTTGTTGGATAATGCCGAGGGTGATGGTGATAATGTTGTGCTTTAGTCTGGCTGCAGTGGTTGTGACCTCTCAACGGTGCGAGATAAAGAAAGAGCTGGAAAGTGTCATCGCAGACTGCCGCCGGATGAACTTTTATGCAGTGCCCTCAGAACAACTCCCTTCGGATACAACTGAATTGTTGTTGGACCACAATAACATCCAGAAATTATCATCTTCCGCATTTGCCAATTTGACTAGTATAGTAAGACTATCTTTACGATTCAACTCACTCAGTCATCTCTCAAAAGATTCGCTGATTCACTTACCGAATTTGGAGAACCTGGACGTCAGCCACAACCCGATATGGATCAGCGAATCCTCGCTTCCTCGTGGCGTTTTCTCTCAGAACACTCTCCTAAAAACCTTGATTCTACCTGAAGGAGAAATTCCCGCCTCTGCAATAGCTGGATTGGATAACCTGGAGATGCTTCAGGTGGCCTTCTCACCGACTGGCGACTCAACTCTACCTGAGGTCATCTCCACCCTCCCATCCCTCAAGATCCTCAACCTTAGTTACGGCCGCATCCAGAACCTGAATTCTACAATGCTTGACCTAATCAGGAACAGCTCCATAGAAGTTCTTATGTTCATCAACTCTCAGATCACTTACGTTGAACCGAATTTGTTCAAAGACTTCGTCAATCTGCGTACCATAAATCTGGCATGCAATGAAGTTCAGGGCTCAGCATTCGCCGATGTAATGCAAGCTTTCTCTGTGCTTGGATCCACACCATTGGATACTCTGATTTTGGATGCTGTGAACAAGGAATATCCAGTGATGTTGCGCAGAGAGGATTTCTGCACAGACGTCAGACGAGTCAAACGACTTTCTATCAAGTCAAACCACATCATTGGTGTGTACGTCGACGTCTTCCCATGTTTACGAATGGAAGTATTATCTTTTGGCTATTTCAATACCCCTTACTTCATGAGCCCCATTCTGGATATCGATGATCTTTGGCCACTTGTGACTAATATACCTATTCACACTTTGGATGCATCCTATATGTTCAGCATGGGCCGAGCCTTTAAGGAAAGATACTGCAACAGCGAAAACCCGCTGTTCAATGATGACTACTTCCCACCCTCTTGGGAATCCCTTCCTATTGTTCAATCCAACATTACATTCTCAGGTGACATAAATTCATCAGCAAAGCGAACGATTCCTCCAAACATCAAATACATCGATTTAAATCATTTTAGGATGCACCCAACAGGAGAAAGATACATCTTTAAGCCAATAAACTTGAACAACAGTCTGGCTGTGTACAATGCTTCCTACACTCAATTGGTAGACAAGTTCCCAGTAACCGGCAATCTTTGGAATTTACAGATTGTTGATGTGAGTCACTCGGGTCTTCGGGCCATCACAAAGGAAGCCAGTGAATCTTTCAAGGACTATGTCAACCTCAGACATTTAATCTTGTCGCATAATCAGCTCTTCGAAAGCGGATCCGACTTTGATGATACGTTTGCTTATCTTGCTGAGTTAGTTTCCATTGACTTATCTTATAATGGAATAACCTTTATGCACAATAGAGTATTCGCAAAAAATGGAAACCTTGAGGAGATACTTCTCAACCATAACAGCCTCGATCATACCACAACACTTCTCTTATCTTCAAACACAAATCTCGAGTATGTCGACCTATCTCACAATCAATTCACACATCTGTCTGATAGCATGATGAAAGAGCTTGACCATCTCACTAATCAAGTGAAGCTGGACATCTCCCACAACTCTTTTGTGTGTAACTGTGACGCCATCAACTTCATCAAATGGGTCAATGAAACTGAAGTCTTCATCGTCGGTCATCACTTATTGGAGTGCTCTTACCATAACCAGACAAAGCAGATTCTTCACTTCCCTGTTGAAGCCTTGGAAGAGGAATGTCAGAAGCCAGACTTTGATCTGATGCTCAAGCGAATCCTGCTTGGCGTTCTTCTTCCGACTGTTTTCATCATAACCTCCATGAGTATAGCTTATAAGCTACGCTGGCACATCAGATGGAATTATTACAGCTTAATCAGATACTATCGCAAAAAGTCGCTACTCTACCAAGGAG